>VXAY01000874.1:0-77834 GCA_013399855.1 Oxyruncus cristatus
TACCTTTAAACCAGCACACCAGGGAAGCCCCGTCCTGGTTGGGAAGCTCCAACCACATCACAGGGGCACTGCCCTGCTGCTGCCAGCACTGTCCTGGGCAAAGCCTGGCATGTGGGAACAAGGAATGAAGCCCTGAACAGGGCAGACACCCTCCATCTCTCCATCACTGACCTCGCCCAGTGTTGAGGCACCTCCACCTCACTCCCGGGCTCAGGTCCAGCACCAACAGGATAAATCCTGGCCTCAAATACCTGTAGATCCAACCTGGTGTGGACTGGAGAAGGATGAAGCCTGAAAGCTCAGGTGAACTCCCCAGCCTTTTTCAAGACTAGTCAAAGAACAGCTTCCTGGATGAAGTGGCCAGTGAACCCTGTAAATGTTATTCTGCTGTGTTATTCCCTTTTTCCATAGGGAATGTGGGACCAAAGAGGGCAGCCTTGCATTTTTCTGGTGGGAATCACTCCTGGCCCAGTTTTGCAGTGTGTTTACAGAGGCAGTGGAGGGGTCACCCCATGCCTGGACTGCAGGGTAGGGCACCAAGAACATCTCTGGGTGCAAAGCAGGAGGGTGGGAAGAACTGGCCTGAATTTCTGTGGGATTGGAGACAATTCCACCTGCTTCAAAGGGAATTAGGGGCATAATTATCCTGGGAAGCTGGTCCTGACTTCCCAAAACACTTATCCCAGCCTCTGGCCGTGATGCTTCAGTACCTGCTGACCATGGGACAGCGTTCAGGGAAGGCAGCAGGCTGGAATAAGGGAATAGTCAGGAAATAAGGGAATAGTAAGGGAGTAATAAAGGAATTATAAGTCTGTGGCTGTCTGACCCTGCTATAACATTCCAGTCAGTCATGGCTTAACAGACAGTACCAGGGAGGCAGTGCCTGGATGCTTTTAGCTGCACCTTTGGATTCAGGCTTTTAGCACAGGGCAGCTCTTCCAGCATGAATCCAGGAAAAAGGACGGTAAAAGGGAGTGCTCTGGCATTGGTGATTTATCTGTGCCTGAAAATTCCACTGCATGTAGGATAAACCTTCCTGAGACTGATGGATCACTTCCCAGTGACCTGCCAGGCCTGACTTTGTGCACGGGAATCATTTTTGCTGTTTTTCAATCATTTGGTGACATTGCACCCTTTAAAAATGTAAAGTTGGGACAACTGGAGTTGAGAGGCTGGAAGGCTCCAAGTAACACCCTGCTTCCACCTCCTGCGGCATTGCTTCTGCTTTTTTTTCCCTTTAGCAATTAAATACCATTTATTAATGGCTCACAAAGGTTCAAAGTGCAACTGTTCAGAACAGGAGGGTGATTGCTTGGATGTGCTGCTCCCAGCTCAGAGCAGGCAACTGTGCATTTGGGCATCTGGGCTTTAATTGCTGCCTGATGTAATTAGTAATTATGTAATTATGAGGGACACGTTTGTGCTCAGCTGCCACCCACGTGCTCATGGCTGCACAGCCTCCATTAACACCTGCTGTATTTTCCAAGCTCCTGGGAAAACCTGGTATTGACCAAAGAGTGAGCTTGTGTAGCTGGTGTGAGATCCCTCCTCCAGCAAAGAGTGGGAAACTGGGGAGGAATGTGGCATTGCCAAGGTGCTGGGGCTGCTATAAGCTGGGGTGGCACGGACATCCCTTGCCAGTGCTGGGCTGAGGCACCACTGCCCACCTCCCCTGTGCCCTGAGGCTGCTCTGAGCCCTGTCTGGGTGGATTTGGCACCGAGCTGTCCTTGCTCCCAGCACCACTGCCAGGACCTGGAGGAGTGCCTGGAGACGGGCTGACACCAGGGATTGCAGGGATTGTAACAGGATAATGAGGGATTTAGATTCCAGTGAGCTGTAAGGGCACTGCCCACCCGCATCTGCGGCCTGTGACAATCAGTTCTGCTCCTGCAGTTCTTGGGTTGTGCTCACTGTGCCTTTGGCTATAGAGCAGTGTCAGCACCAGCCCTGCAGGGAAGGGCAGGCATTTGTGCCTCCAAGGGGCACTGGCAGACCCTGCTGCCTTGGGGCAGAGCCACCTTCCCCTCCCACCAGCTCACAGCAAGGTGGGTTCCCTGGCACTGACCTGAACGTGGCCCCAGACACCCAGGAGATCCTGTCCAGACATTTGCTGTGCAGGCAAAAAAAAGTGTTGCCAGAAGGCAGATTCTGAGACCCAGTGAGTGGCTACCTGGGGCCATGTCACACAGCTCATGTCCCAGCCATCCCCATGGGCTCCGTGGCAGCAGCATCTGCAGCCTGTGTTTTTTTGTGGTGGCGGTCAGGGGCCCAGGCAGGAGCAAAGGGGTGTTCTGGCAAGTGCCAGAGGCAGGGGGAGGGAGGCCCTGACATCCAAGAGAGTGGGGGAGAGCAGTGATGGCTTTATAGGAACTGAAGGTGCCTCTTGTGGAGAGACCTGAGAAAATTATGATGGCATGAGCCCTGGAGTATGTTTTACATCTTGGGGGGAGATGGGAGGCTACATTCCAAAGGATTTTTATTAAACACCTGGATACCCCTCTGGGCTGGTGGATCAGATGAGACTGGCATTCCCCTTCCCTTCCCCTTCCCCCTCCCTTTCCCCTTCCCTTCCCAAACCTTCCCTTCCCAAACCTTCCCCTCCCAAACCTTGCCAAACCTTCCCTTCCCAAACCTTCCCTTCCCAAACCTTCCCAAACCTTCCCAAACCTTCCCTGCCCTGCCCTGCCCTGCCTTCCCCTCAAACAGACTTGGATTGAGGCAAAGCAAACTCCAACCTTTGGAAAACTCCTGGGCTGTGTTTAACACAGCATTTCTATAAATTATGGTGCTGTGATTTTTTCCAAGTCTAACATTTAGAGAAATGGATGGTGGTTCAGGAAGCTGTAACCACAGCTCTCTGCAAACCTGCATTCCCTGCTTCCTGGGAGACGTGGGAAGTTCTCCTAGTCCAGATGGCAAAGTTTAAATGTGACAGCCAGTCTGGGATGAAATATTGCTGGTGCTCAGAGCAGTGCAGTTCTCTGGCCCATCTTTTAGCAGACAGGGATTAGAGCTCCGGGCGTGGGTGAGCAGGGAATGAAACACTCATTAGTGCAAGATGGATGGAAGGAGCTGATGCAAGTTATGGCCCAGCCCTACCTGAGCTGGACATGTGCTGTGCAAACACCCAGATTTGTGTCACCTCTGTTTCCATCAGTGTGGGGAATGCACAGCCTCACTCCCCTCAAGTGGGGATCCAGAGGGCCACGTCCTGGTGAAGGTCCAAACTGGCCCAGGGTGGGAGGCAAAATCTGCCTGAAAGCTGCAAAGCCTCAGCTGAGACTTGTGGAAGGTCTCCAGAGACGCCCTGTGGGTGGTGGGAGGGCTCCTGGGGCTCAGGTGGGTCTGTCTGTGCCTGAACAGCCTTGTCACCACCAAGGTTTGTCACTCCACAGCACACCACATGGCCGAGTCTGAACTGTGGGTTCTCCGCATCCCTCTCCCTTTTTTCTCCTTTTTGTAGAAAAACCTGCAGTTCTCTCATGATTTCCCTTTTTAATACAACCTATAATCCTGATAGTCAATTTAGCCTTTCCTTCCCAACGTCACACCTTCTGGCTCCTGACTCAGCTCCCCAGTCTCCACACCACGAGACTGGCATCAAAACAATGAGAATTCATAAATAAAGCACATTTGGGGATCTTGTTATTTGGTTTTGGGTTCTTGAACTCTTCAAATACCTTCTCAAGTTTTCCCTTCTGAAACCACAGGAGCAAAAAACTTAACGAGCTTCTCTTCTCCCACACTCCCCTGACTCCAGTCTGGGACTTAAATAAAAATCTGCACTTCTTGTGAAAATTGTGGTAAAGTCTCTAGAGCTGAAGGCTCATTTTGACACCTGTAACATGCTACATCTCCCACAGACCTACTCCATGTCCCATCTGTGCCTCACATTCCCTTGATCCCTTGGTCACTCTTCCTCAAACCAGATGTCCTTGAGGCTTTCCCCGGATATCTCCTTGGTTCACTGACATTTGTTGCCTCAAGGGCTTCCAACTTTCTTCTTTTCTTCTCTTCCTTTCCCTACCTTTTTTCTCTTGCCCTTTTTTCAAGCACCTTTCCCTGAATTATCCCTGTTCCCTGCCCTCCCCCAGCTCCCATCCCTGCTGTTCCCCCCTGGCTGGAGGCTCTGGGGCTGGAGGCGAGGGGACTCTTCTTGGTGCCCCTCTTCCAAGGCCTCTGCTGTGGTTGAAGCAGGTCCTGCCCACCCTTTCCAACCAGCTCCAGGTCCAACACCTGCACAGGTGGGGCCCTGCCCAGGCAGAGTCCCAGCACACCACAAGTGTTGGCCAACCCTGGGGCAGCCACTGCTGCCTTATGCTGGTTCTCCTCCCTTCAGCCAAGCCCTGAGGGCACTGCAAAGGACCAGGAGCCCTGGGAGGAGACACGGATGTCCCAGGTGGGAAGCAGGGAGCTCAGGGCGGTGGTTGTGGGCAAAGACCAAGCTGGAGACCTTGCTGAAGGGAGGTGATGTGGTGGAGACCTACCTGTACAAGGCAGAGGCTGCTCTCTTGAGCCCTTTGGGTCTGTTGGGTTTGGGTTCCCCAGCCATGTTGATATCTGCAAGGAAGGGACACACAGCTGTGACACAGCCCTGCTCACCTGCATCCAGCCTGACCACGCAGAGAGGCCCCTGCCAGGGCTCCTCCACACCTCCCACCCACATTTCCACCTGCTTTTGGCATGTCTGGGGGCCTGCTGGACCTCCCCAAGAAGGCAAATTCTTGCATTTGGAAAACCTCCTCCTTTTGCTTTACAAAGCCAATGACCAGTCAGTTTGAAGTCAAGGCCCTGCCCGTGCTCTCATCCACACACACAGATTCAGATCAAGGTTCTGGGGAGAACTTGGTGCTGCTTGTGATAAAGCACAGACAATACATAAACCTGCTGCACATTGATAAATGCTGACAATCCATCCCTGGCTCCTTCTGGAAGGACTAGGAAAGCTCAGCAGGAGCCAGGAGGGCACTGCTGCAGGTTGGGCTGTGGTAAAAGCTGGCATGTGCAGGCATGTGCCTGCAGCTCATCTCAGAGGAGCATCTTCTACCAGGGGAGGGGAGAGTGAGCCCCTCTAATCCACTGAGGACATTTCTCTCCTTGGCCTAAGAGCCAGACATTTTTGACATGAGAATAAACATGACAATAATTGGAGAGAGACATTTTACAAAGGTATGGAGTGACAGGACAAGGGGGAATGGCTTCAGACTGAAAGACAGCAGGTTTAGATCAGAGATTAGGAAGAAATTCTTTACTGTGAGGGTGGTGAGGGACTTGGGTTGGAAGGGACCTTCTCTTAAAGCTCATCCAGTTCCATCCACCCCCACGCAGGTTGGGGGTGCTTTGCCCCTGCCCCAGGCACTGGAGCCAGGCTGTCCCCACTGTGTGGGCCATGATGCCCCTGAGCTGCTGTCACAGCAAATGCAGCCTGGCAGGGGGGGTTGCAGCTCTTCCACAGCAACACGTGGCTGAAGCTCATCCTGCTGAACTCACTGGCTGGGGCTGCCAGGGCACAAAGTTCACCCTTCTGCTGCCCACCTGGGCAGGGAAGTTTGACCATCACCTCAAAGGACCCCCAAACCCTGCCGTGAACAGAAGCAGGGACAGTCTCTTCAGCCAGTCCCATCCTGTCCTCCCCACCATGTTCCTGCACGACCATCGCTCCTCCTTTGAGGGGAAGACTTTCAATCTTGATTTCCCAACCACATTGTTCAGCCCTTCTCTGCTGGGTTCTCCTGGAAGGGGAGTATCCCAGTGTTTACACTCCCCCATGGACAGCAAAGGGAAGCCTGCTGAGCTCTTTAGTGGCAAGAGTGGCCCATGAAGGGAAGGCAGATGAAAGGGAGCTGAATTTCCAGGATATACAGAGGACACCCAGCTCTAATACAGTCCCTTGCCTTGGAATGCCAGAGCTCTGGGACCAGCACCGAGAGGAGAAAGAGGTTCCTATCACAGCAAACCTTTCATCTCTCTCTTCAGCTAAAAGGGCAGGTGCTGCCTGTCTCCTGTGTCTCTGTGGGGCATCACAAGGAGCTCCTTTTCTCCCCAGGGTCCTCTCCATCCTACCTACAGACTGCACATGTGGGCACCGCGCGGGCTGGAAACATCCCTGGCACATGTGCCTGGCCTCGGCTGCAGCTCCGCTCTCTGGACCATTAGAGAAGTGGAAAGTAGTTTCTCCTCTCCAGATAAACCCCAGTTGAAGCAGCAAATTGTTTCACACATCAGCTCGAGCAGGAAACTTCTCATTTCAGACTGCTGTGCCAGAAGCAGGGTGGGAATGGGCTGCAAATTGCTTTCCCTGGTGCCCAGTGCCCACTGCCTGCAGCAGGCTTTGAAATCACCATTTTTCATTAAAAATACTGTCTCCAGTTCCAATTCTCAGTTTGGAGCTGGTGACAAGAGCTTCTCAGCATGAGACACTTCAGAGCAATATGCAAACCAGGGCTGCAGCTGGGAGCAGCTCAGGGGCTTTGCTTGTTAGTTCTTATCCACAGCAGTGCAACATGGGGGGGAAGTTCTCTCATTTAACATTAACTGGCTAAAGTTAGGCTGAGCTGGTCCGAGTTAGACTATCACCTCCCCTGACAGGCTAAGGGTAAGGCCTGGTCCAGGAAGGGAATCATTGAATCATGGAATGGTTTGGGTTGGAAGGTACCTTAAAGCCCATCCAGTTCCACCCCCTGCCATGGGCAGGGACACCTTCCACTAGCCCAGGTTGCTCCAAACCCCGTCCAACCTGGCCTTGGACACTTCCAGGGATCCAGGGGCAGCCACAGCTTCTCTGGGCAACCTGTGCCAGGGCGTCCCCACCCTCACAGAGGAGAATTTCTTCCTATTATCCCCTCTAACCCTGCACTGTCAGTTTGAAGCCATTCTCCTTGTCCTTTCTTTGATACCATGCAATCTCTTTTCCCACCCATCAGTTCCAGGACAAGGACATGGGAAGATTCAGAACTGTGCTTTAGCTTCTACAATCACAACCCACACGTGAGTTTTTGGGCCACAATGTCAAAGCCCTGAGGGCACTGAGGTACCTGACTGGCCATGAGTAGCTTCATCTCTGACCCCATTCCACACAGGAGCCTTTGGTCCCTGCCTGGGTGGTGGTGGTGGAGTGCTGGTCTCCAGCTCTGCCACAACCATGGATCCTTTACCCTGCCCCAGACCTGCCTTGTCACCACGGCCCTGCTTGGTCACGCCCGGGTCATCTCTGACCCGCTCACCTCACTGGACACCATCTGCAGATCCACATCCAGGCTTGACCTGGGACTGGCCATCCCTTGACCACCCTCTGTAGAACTGTGCCAGGATGTGCCACCCCGATAAGGCCTGAAGTCCAACCAGAGAATGCAAACAGTGCCAGCTCTCACGCCGGCTCTCTGTGCTGACTGACTGCTGGTGCCACGGGGCTGTTTTTGGCACTGACTCGTGCTAAGACCAGCCTGGTTCTCCAAACTCCAAACACACACCCTTCTTTTGAACTTGGATGTGACAGATCAGCCGGCAGCTGGCCTGGAAATTTGTGACTGGCAGTCAATCAGTTTACACCACAAAAGTCCAGTCCCCTTTCACACAGGCAGGTTCTTCCAACAGAGCCCTTCCTGGGGTGTATGAGTGGAGATTCCTCCCTTGGCTGGGGATCCCCCCCCAAGGATACTCCTCGAGGCTGAGAGAAAGGATCTCCCCAGAAACACTGGTCTGGGTGAGTTACCTCAAATCTCTACTTAATAATTATTTCTTTTTGCCGGCTTTAATATAATTGCTCCAGTAATTGTTTCAATATAGTGCAGTGTCCTATCTCATCTTACTGCTGGTAGTTTTAGCTTTTATATCCTGTAGTAAATAATTCTGATTAAGATCTTTTGTCTGATCACTTGTAATGACAAATGATTCATTTTATATAAATGTTCTCATTTTGCCAATCATTAAAACCTGCGGGGCAAAACTGGTTCAATCCCACCTCTGTAATTCCTTAAATTCAAAATGTTGACATAGCTCTACAACTCCCTGGCAGGAGGCTGTAGCCAGGTGGGGGTCAAGAGGGCACAGCCTTGAGCTGTGCCAGGGGAGGTTTAGGTTGGACATTAGGAAGAAGTTCTTTACAGAGAGAGAGATCAGCCTTTCGAATGGGCTGCCCAGGGAGGGGGTGGATTCACTGTCCCTGGAGGTGTTTAAGAAGAAACTGGATGTGGCATCAGTGCCATGGGCTGGGTGACAAGGTGGTGTCGGGTCAAAGGCTGGACTTGATGACCTCAGAGGTCTTTTCCAACCTGGCTGATTCTGTGCTAATCTGAGGCTGAGACTGGATCCAGCCACAGCCCGGCTCCTCTCTGAGAAGGAGTTCAGAAAGCAAGGCAGTGGCTCAACAGCAGGGCTGTTCCAACACATTTTATCAACAGAACAACCAACCCACGCTGCCCCTGGGCACCCGAAGTGGCTGGAGGAGCTACTCACCCAGGGTCTGGCCGGCCAGGACGCGGCCGTTCTCGCCCAGCACGGCGGCGCGCGCGTGCCTCTCGTTGGAGTACTGCACGAAGGCGTAGCCCTTGTGCACGGAGCAGCCCACCACCCGCCCGTACTTGGAGAAGATGGTCTCCACATCCGACTTCTTCACCACGGCTGTGTTGAGGTTGCCGATGAACACCCGGGAGTTGATGGACTTGGGGTCATTCTTGTTCGTGATGTTGCTCGTCTGCACCTTCAATGACATCTTGGACGCCTGGAAGAAGGAGCTGGGAGTCAGGGGGGTGTGCCAAGGGATGGGGGACAAATCTCTCGGTGAGCCTGGAGTGAGGGAACCAGCTCCTCAAATTCAGCTAGTCTTCAACCAGCCTCAGCGTCAACCAGCTCTTCAACTTCAACAGCGTATTCCTCCGGCATATCCCACCTCTGGGGAAACCCAGCTCCAGGGGATCCCACCTCCAGGGGATCCCTCCTGCCAGGCAACTGGCACAGTCAGTCCTAAACTCTTGCTGGAAACCATCCGATGAGGCTGACACCCGGCTTATCCTGTGCAGCGCCAGGAGTTGGACCCCACTGGGTCCCTTACAGCTCAGGGTATTCTATGATTCTAAAGCTGTTTTTAGGGGAGAAAACAAGATTGGAATAAATTTTACATCTTTAATGCCGTTATACAAAAGCTTTTACCTCTCTCTACCTAATTACAATTCAAAGAGCTGCTCTTTTTGAAACAGTTTGCCTTCAGCACCTTAGTTCATGCCCACTTTTCCAGCCTTTCCCCTGCCACCACCTCCCAGTACAGCCCAGCTCTCACCACACACAGGTACAGCCTTGTCCCCACAGGTCCCCTCTTACACCTGGAAGAGGACTCGAGTTTTCTGGATGCAAAGAAAGAGACCTGAGCAGTGAAGCAGCCCCTGTGTGGTACCTGCATTGCACTGCCCGGGCTTTGAGCCGGGTTTTGTGCTTCAAACAGGAGGTGTCACTGTTAGCCTGGAAATCACAAAGCCATCAGCCAGATCAGCCGGGAGCTACTCCAACCCCCTCCCGTGGCTGCACGGCATGAGCCTCCAAGTTTCTTGCCTCGAGCGGCTCACGGGCAGCCCCTGAGAACAGGTTTCCCCTCTAAGGACTGAGGACCAAGGGACGGGGCTGGAAGCCAGGCCGGCTGCTCTCATGCTGCCTGCCCCCACTCCTGCAGCAAAACCTGCAGCTGGCCAAAGAGATCAGCTTCATCTCCATCTTCCAGACACAGGAAGATGCTTTGGGATCGCTGTTGTGCTACAGACACAGGGTGCGGGATTTACTTGTCATCTAAGGCAGGATGTTTTACGATGCCCCTTCCAGCAGCACCCACCAAGGGCAACACCACCAGGGTGTCCACCACTTCTGGAGGTCCCCAAACCTGGCCCAGGGGATGCACTGCTACCACGGAGTGCCCGCCCTGGTGATCCCCAGCGTCTGCCCTGGCACTGGGCAGCGCTACAGCCCTGCCTGGCTTTGGGGTTTTGGCTCTGTGGGCTCAAAGCCCAGGTCTGAGCAGCTCGGTCCGAGCTGGGGACAGTGGCAGCTGCCTGACTGGATGGGTGCAGCCCTTGTGGGCCCTGTCACCCTGTGCCCAAGCCCTGGCAGGCTCTGCTTGCCCACAGCCCAGCCTGCCCGAGGCACTGACACCGAGTCAGTTCCTGCTGAGCCTAAACCAGAAGTACCTTTCCTACACTTCCCACCCGGCAGGCAGAGCCTGGGAAAGAGCCACAATATTCTGGGGTTGCATCCAACACTTTCCAAAAACCCCAGTCCTCCTTCTTCCTTGTCCTCTCCTGCACAGACCTTCCCCACAGGAATTCTGTCTCCTCTTAAACCTGTTCGGGGGCAGAACATCGTCACACCCTTTGCCAGGGCAGCCCCATTTCGGCTCCTCAGGCAATGGATGTTCTTCCTTGGGATACCCAGCAGGGGCTGCTCCTGCCCACAGTCCCATTTTGCCTGAGGGCACCTGTACCCACACAGACAAGCAGCAGCGTGTCAGGGCTCAGCACCACTGGCTCTGCATTTCCAGGATTGGAAACTTCAGTCCAGGACAGAGACAAGGGAGGAGAGTCACCCACCCACCTGGGGAGCCACAGGGGGCTGTAACAGCAACACCACCACTGAGCTCTGCACAGCCCCGATCCACGTGCTCACCTCCACCTTTTCCATCTGGGAGCACAAAGATCTGGACACTCAATCCCTTTCATCCTTTAAAACCAGACCATCCAGAGCGCTGGAGACACTTGGCAAGTCTGAGCCTCAGTGTGAGGACGAGACTCCACAACAAATCTCATCTGGCTCCAGCCCCGGTGACTCCATTAACCTGCCACTGAGACTGGAAATAATCTTCCTGCTAAATCCAATCAAAAAAAGAGTTAGGCTTTGTCTGAGTTCTAGCTTGTTGCATCTTCCCTTTCGCACTTATAGATTAGAAGAGCCAGAGACTTTTGTTTTATGACTTTCAAAACAATTCCTGGCAGACAGAGTGTTCCAAAAAACACCGGGAAAAAGAGCCAAAGGACAGGACTTTTAAAGGAATCGAAGTGACCTCAACTCTCGACCTTTGGCAAGTGGTGTCCCCTCTTCAGGTTGTTTCAACTTCCAAACCATAAACCCACCTTTGTTTAATGGTCTCTATTTTAATTTATTTTTGCCGTGCCATCTGGAAGAGATTCACGAAGGAAACTGCCCCATTCCTGGTGCAGATGAAGAGAAATGGAGGGATTTTCCAGCAGTTTGGTCACTCTGGGTCCCCAGCTTGAGCCTCAAGGACAGAAATCCTGAGTACCTGAACAAATCCCAGCTGGAGGCTGCTCTGGCATGGCCAGTCCCCAGGGAATCTCCATCCTAAATGTGCTGGGACTGGCTGGGGCTGTTATGGGACCTTCAGAGAGCCTGGACACACAAAGGGGTATCTGCAGTCAGGTGGCCCTGGCTGGTCTTGCTACACCAAGGACACAGCAGACCTGCTGTAACCCCCTGGCTGTCCCTGCCCTGGGGATTCAGGGATGTCACACCACAGTGACCTCAGCACGTGGCTTTACACTTGGGGCCTCCTGGAGCTTCCAGGTGCAGTTGCCTGTAACTTTTCTTTCAGACCAAACGTGCCCTGGCACCTCTGTCACCCACTCCACATGGACACCCTTGGCCCCTCTTAGCTGCCTCCCCTCCAGATGATGCATTCCCACTTTTCCATCCTTGCTTATCTGCCAGAGTCTGTGCCAGTCTCCCACCCATTTTGCTACATACCCATGGCCCTCATTTACCCCATTCCCAGTTCCTGGAGGAACTGTCCTCACAACTGGCCTCTGGGCAGAGGATGAGCCCTTCTCCCTGCCCTTGGAGCCCACCATCCAGCCTGCACTGCTCTGGGAACCACCCACCCAGGCTTGTATCCCATCTGGATGCAGGGAGGCTGCAGGAGACCAGGTCAAAAGCCTTCCTGAAGTTGGGGCAGACACCCACCATGCCACGTCCTAGGCAAGTGTTAAGGCAACTTGCCATGTCAAGGCAACTAGGAATGGTACTTGGACATGAATAAATGAATGTACAATGGAGTTCTTTACCTGCAGGACCCCAGAAAACTTCAAGAGCAGAGCACTAGGATTATCCCTGTTTTCTGCAAGGGAAACTGAGGCCCAGACAGGACAGGTCTGGGGTAGAGGGCTGTATGCCACACACTTTGCCACAGAAAGTCAGTAGGTTGGTCAAATTTGGCCACACCATTTCCAGGTGTGGCCCAGCTGCAGGCAGGAGGAATGTTCTCTTCCTCAAAGTTAAATCCAGTGTTCAAATCAAACACAACCCTGGCTCTGCTTTCACACCCCATCACTGAAGAGCTTTACTGCTGCTACCCCAAATCAGGGAAAGCCCAAACCCTTCCCAAGGACTGATCAGCCCAGCCAGGTGCCATCCACAACAGCCTGAAGCTCTGCCCAGCTGTGTGCAGCTGCAAACTCCAGTTACATCAGGGCTGAGCTCCGTAAGCCTGTGTAGGAGGGATGTGGGTTAAGCTGCCCCTGTGCATTGGATAGAACAGGCTGGCTGGAGAATTCGGGTAGAATGGGGGTATAAAAGTGTGTTTTCCCCCAGATCTGAAATGGGCTGTGTCCCCCCTCTCAGTGGGTGCAACATGAGCCAGCTCTGCAGCTGTCCATGGACAGGTTTGCTTTAAAGACCTGGATGAAGTTGAGGTGCTTCTCAGGTGGGCATGAAGGTACCAGATGGAACTTCAGCTGCAGAAGGACATCTCCTAAGGCATCTCCCAAAGTAAAACATTGGCTGCCATGGAGGTGGGGGGATGAAGGGGAACCTGCACCTCTCCAGGTCCCAGCTGCCCATCCCCACCTCCCTCTGGCTCCCGTGACCTTCCCACGTGCTCCCTGCAGCTGGACCAGCACGTGCTGTGCTTGTTCCCTGGCTGGTCTTGCTACCCCAGGGACACAGTAGACCTGCTGTGAGCCCCTGGCTGTCCCTGCCCTGGGGATTCAGGGGTGTCACGTCACAGTGAGCGTGTCGTCCCTCCTGTGCTGCCTCCTCTCCTCTCCACCTGGGATGCTCAGTCCCAACAATCCCACTAAAGCCTTTGAGGTTGGAGGTGAGAGAAGTGACTTTCACCCCTCATTGCAGGGACAGGTGGTGGGTTGGGGAGCTCAGCACCCCCTCCCTCGGCACGGCCTTTCCTTGGGAGCCATGTCAGGACACGGCAGGTCTGTGCAGGAGTTGTGCCTGGGGTGGATGACGATGGGACGGGGCCACCAGATGGCAAAGCCAAGGTCAGGCAAGGTGAGGGCTGTGCTGCTGGGAAGGGCTTGGGAAGGAGCCAGTGGGAACCCGCCGCCTCTGCAGATGGGATGCTCTCCCAGGGCCATCTGCCCACACACTGCTGTCCCTGCACAGGCAGGGATTTGGTGGGCAGGGCTGGGAAGGCTGAGGCTGGGGAGCTGGGGCTCTGGGTTTCCAGCACAGCACTGCTCTGAGCTGTTGGGATCTCCCAGCTAATAAGTGCCTGCCCAAGTCTCACTTTGCACCTTATAAACCCCTCTGTGCTCAAATACCCTGTGCAAAGGGCTCTTCTGCTGTTCATGCCAGCCCCGCACTCCCTGGAGGGAAAAGCCTCCCTTGTCTTCTCTGCCCCACTCATTTTTGGTTCCTCTCAAGCACAATAGTCATTTTACACCACTTCTTGGCCCCTGACTGTAAAAACTGGAGAAGGACATTTTAGCCATCACAGTTAACATTTCATACTCCCCCCCACTGCATTCCAGCACACTCTGTGCTGTGTCCAGATGAAATCCAGCTCAGCCACCACCACTTAGTGTCCCCTCTGTGGGAAACAGCTGCAGAACAGTGTCCTCTCCAGCCACCAGAGCTTTGATATGCCATGGAAAAACCAGAGAGCCTGAGCCAGAGCATCTTGGTGATGTGTCTGGTTAAAAACACACACAGAGCAGAGACACCTGTTCCTGGGTATAGATGGACATTCTAACAACCACCACTGTCATCAGCAGATGCATTTCCACACCTCTTCTTTCACCTTTCATCCCCCAACCCAAGACTGCAACAAGATGGACTCGAGTTGGAAAAGAGAACGAGACAAAAGGCAACTAGGAATGGCACTTGGACATGAATAAATGAATGTACAAAGGGGTTCCTTACCTGTAGGATCCCAGAGAACATCAAGGACAGAGCACTAGGATTATCCCTGTTTTCTGCAAGGGAAACTAAGGCTCAGACAGGTCTGGGGTGGAGAGCTGTGTGCCACCAGCCTCAGCAAAGGCCACAGATACATCGCAGTGACACTTCCTGCTGCCAAATGCCCCCAGAGACATAAGGAGACTTAGGGATGGGATTGCCAGAAGTGAGCTGGTTGGTTGGTTCCTTCCTTCCTTCCTTGAGTCCCAGAATGGTTTGGGTTGGAAGAGACCTTAAAGCTCATCTCATTCCACCCCCTGCCATGGGCAAGGACACCTTCCACTAGCCCAGGTTGCTCCAAGCCCTGTCCAACCTGGCCTTGGACACTTCCAGGGATGGGGCAGCCACAGTTTCTCTGGGCAACCTGTTTTCTGACTAAAACGGTTCTTTTTAGCTGAAAAAAGGCAGTTTTAAAGAGAAACATGGCCAGCTGTGAGACAGAGGGACTCCCCTGATGGCACTGCACAGCCCCACTGACAGCACAGAGCTGTACATGCACTCCAAATCACAGGCCCCAGCAACTGCAGTGCCAATCATTTTCCCCCCAGAGAGCCCTGAGTAATTTGGTAGTGAGTCCCCAAACAGCAGAGCCGGGCTCTGAAGTGCTGGTTTAATAACCAACACAAACCCTGCAATCTTTTTAATAACTTCTGAGTCCCTGAGTCCTGCACAGAAACCCGTAGGGCTCAGCCCTCCTCCCAGAGAGCAGGAGGACCCTGTTCACTGCTGAGCTTCAATAAATAGAAGAAACTGGAAGGAAACCAGCTCTTGGCTTTTCTGGGGAGAACAGCTTCGATTCTACCAGACATGAGTGTTAAAGGACCAGGAAGTTATTAAAAAAAGGGCACAGACAAAGATGTCACAATCATTAGACGGGTTCTGTAGCACCAGGGCTGTCTTTTGGGGAAATCTCTACTATGCTGAGAGCTGGAGATGAGCTCAACAGGAGATGAGCCAGTCTGGCTGGGCCTGCAGCTGTGGGGTCCCTTTGCAAAGCTTGTTCCCCCAGTGAAGTGCAACCGAGCTCATCCCAGTAAGGGAGGATCCTTTCACTGCGGAGAGAGTGGGTCCTTGAGCGCTGTTTTGAGCTGTCCCCCTCCCATCAGACAAGGGGGTTCTTCTACAGGGCCTGGGAGTTTTTCCAAACACTTCCCAGGGCTCCACCTTGCAGATCACAGAATCATTAGGGTTGCAAAAGACCTCTAGGAACACCAAGTCCAGCCATCAAACCACCACCACCTCCATGCTCACCAATAAAGCATGTTCCAGCTGCTATTCCAACATTCCCAGTGATGGTGACTCCACCACTGCCCTGGGCAGCCTGTCCCAATGCTTGACAACCCTTTCCATGAGGAATATTTCCCTAACATCCAACCTAAGCCTTTCCTGGCACTACTTGAGGCAATTAGGCTCCCAGCTGGCTAAGCCCAGATGTGACCTGGTTTGGGTTTTGTCAGTGGCAATCACTCCCAGTCCCTGCAGGCAGCTCAGGGAGCCCAGTTTCAGCCCAGTTTCCACCCCGTGTTTTCCTTGGAAGGATGAATTCTCGTTAACAGCTGACCTGAGGGGAGACACCAGCACTGTCACAGCCCCACAAGGGCAGAGGCAGTGGTGCCTCTGCACCCCCTGGGAGAACATCCAGACATTCCTGCCTTTGCAAGCACCTGGAAACTCCTGGGGCACTGGGACTGTTTATAACTGACCTCAGTGCCTGCTCCCCCCAGCACTCAGCTCCCAGTTTACGGGGTGAATGAGGGGGGAGTTGCTCCCCACCCTGTCCCTCTTCCCCTGCTCCAGTGAAGGCTGCACCATCCCATGCACTGAGGCTGCTTGTGAGCAGAATTAGCTCCCTCACTGTCCTCCCTCAACTCTCCATCTTGCTGTGCAGTCTCCCTTTTTTTAATTTTTGACTAAAACAAGTCATTTTGAACTGGAGAAATCCTGCCAATCCTTTGAAAACCTGGCTCTGGTTTCAACTTCAGTGCAACTGAAATCCTTCATGGAGGAGCCATAAATAATCAATAGCTGTTGCAATAAGTATTTAATCAGCTGTTAAAGGTGCAATGGTCACAAAGTCTATCAGGTCAGCACATAGTTTATTGCCGTGGCTCGTTACCATCTGTCCAACATATTATCCATGCCTGTAGAAGCTTAAAATTCTATTCATTAGAGCTTTAAATCCTTCCTAATAAGTGTGATAAAGGGATGACCTAGAGCTGGACACTGAGATCCATCCAGGCAGCCCTTGGAGCAGCCCTGCTCCTCACCCTGTGCGTCCCCACAGATCTGGGGCTCCCTCCACATGCTGCACAGCTCATGCACATGTGTGGGGTCATGCTGGAGCTGCTCCTCTACATCACCTTTGGAGGTAATGTTTTTATCCCAAAGAATTATGGAATGCTTTGAGTTGGAAGAGACCTTAAAGCTCATCTCATTCCACCCCCTGCCATGGGCAAGGACACCTTCCACTAGCCCAGGTTGCTCCAAGCCCTGTCCAACCTGGCCTTGGACACTTCCAGGGATGGGGAATCCACCATCTCCATCTGCTTGACCAGGCCAAAGTTTCTCTTTGGGCCACATCAGACCAACACTGTCCCACCAGCAGAGCAATGGCACAGTGAGGAGCACCCCGAGTTCCCCTGAGCCTCAGTCCTGCCCTGCAGCTCAGAGCTGAGGTCCTTCGAAAACCAGGATGTCTGTCATCCTCTGATGAGGATGCTCATGAAGCTATCACCCTTGGGGAGTTAAATTCGTGTCCCCACTCCCACACTACCAAAACTGCATCTAGAACATGGGAGTCCTGACAGGATATGAGGTCAAAAAAGAAATCCCACTGCCAGCACTGAGCTAGAAGTAAGAATTAAGGCATCTTCTGAAGCCTACAGGGATCAACTCCCTGGGTTTCACCCTGTGAGAAGGAGCTCCTCAGCAGTTCCTTGACTGTCTACTTGAACATGGTCTCCCCACTCACACTGAACTCTTCTGGACTCTGCTTTTCCATGAAGACATATTTTAAATGAAGGCACTTTTCTCCTAAAAGCCCACCCCAACTAAGAGCATCCTCTGATCACAGAATATGGAACAAGTAGAGTTTTCAGGAGTCTCTGCTTCTAATCGCCTCGGAAATCTCTCGTGAACAGACCAACATTCTTTTTGACAGCAGCAAAATAAATTTTAAAGGTCAATTGAATCAGATAAGCCCAGTCTGGCAGCCCTTTCAGATGCAGAATTCCATGGATAACATTTAGGTTATGTTCGAGAACAGAAACAGAATTCTTTGGAGGAAAGAATACTTAAAAGAAAAAAAGAAAAGAAGAGAATGAAAAGGAAACAGCAATTAAACAGAATATCATCTGCATTCCCACTGGTGCAAAACCTGATGATCACCTACAGGGTGATGGACAACGCTACATGTATTAATCTAATTAAAGGTCTTTTTTTACAGGCATCTGAAGCCAGCTCATTAGTGTGTTACTGAGATGCTCATTAATGGCTGGCCATGACTAATTTCTTGAGAATTATTTTTTAATTCTTTATCATTCCCAGCCTAACAGGAAAACACAATGTTTTCATGGGCCCCCCCACTCGTACACAGTGGAGACAGGTTCTCATCAGCTGCCCATTGACTTGATGTTCCTTAATGAACAACCCCCCCAGCAGCCCAATTGTTATTTTAACAGCAAATGATTTATTTATGACGAAAAACAAGTGAAGTTTCTGGGAACTTGATCTGCTGTTAATGAACTGCCATTGTTCTGCTGCTTTCAGCCATCTCCTGCAGAGGCAGGGGGGAGATGGAGGGGTGGGAAAGCAGAGCTCCCTATCTGGCCAGAGAGGAGCCTCGTGTCCCAGTCCATAAGCCCAGTGCTCTCCTCCCCATCCCCAAACCCTCTGGCTGTGTCCAAGAGCCCTCCCAGGCTCCAGTGCTGGGCCATGTCCCACCTTACTTCGGGTACCACGCAGGGTCCTGTGGGAAGGACATGTGGATCTCTCAGCACAGGGCAACACTGAGCTAGAGGGAAAATCCGGGCTCCAGGAGGGACCCCCTTTCATGCTGCCAACCCACCACCAGTTGATTTAATCCCCTGCCAAGGCCACCCAGCTCCCGAAGAGGAGCTGCTGCAGGTGGAGCTCTGCTGATGCAATTCTTACTGAGCTCTGCTGGAGTCTTAATGGATCACGTAATCACCGAGGCTGGAAAACACCTCAATGATCATTGAGTCCAACCACCAGCCTCATCTCCTAAGCGGAAGTCCTGCACTGGGATGCCACAGCTTCTTTAACACCCCAGAGCTGCTCTTCCCAGCCAAACTGGCGCTGCTCATCCCCCAGGTTGGATGGGGCCAGCCCTGCCTCTCCCAAGCCATGAGGGCTCTGGCTGGTTCTTCTGAGTGACCGAGCAGGGATCAGGATTTCCTTGTCACCACGTGCTTCCCACCCCTGGGGATTTTAGCAAAGCCCCAAGCACCAGGAGACCCAGCAAAATCATGGGCCGAGGATCCCGGGAGAGCACATCAAAGGGGTCCCTGGGACACAGACCAGAGTGCTCCTCCAAAATGCTTGTCCATGTTTTCCAGACCACTTGATTGTCCTTTCACGTGCTGAAGGACTCCACATCATGGGTGTCACCAAAGCCAGACACTCACTTCCAGAGACTGGGCTGGTGGCAGCAGGAGCAGGACATGGGATGAGGAGCCTTAGGGAGCACAGGAAAGAGGAAGCTGCAAGTCCTTGGCACAGCAGCCCTCAATTCTTCACCAGAGGGGTTTGACATCCTCCTTTCCTCTCTCTGAGTTAATTATCAGCTTTTTGCCTCTCAAAATTATTTCAGACACATTCAACAGGAGAATGACATAAATGATTAAGACACAAATCCCTGCAGAGTTGTTGGGATGTGGCTCCCACTTCACTTGAGGTGGGATTTGCTGAGGTTTGGTTGTTTGAATGCCACCTCTGAGGCTCCACCCTCTCCCCAAGGAAAGCACCTCAGATGGGGTACAGCCTGCAGGAATGGGGGAGGGAGACCTGGAGAGCAGCTGAGCTGCTCCAGGTGCCAACTCAAGACTTATGCTGGCAGGCATTCCTTTTCCTCCTGAAAAACAACAAATCCTGCTCCCCATCTACTGCTCTGTGCCTCTCCAGCTCCATGTGGATACCAGGACTAAAGGCAAGCCTGGCTTTGGGGAGGTCACAGCTGCTCCTGGGTGCTGTGTCACCCTCCGGACTGATGGTCTGGGGATTTCCCACCGACGTCAGCAGGCACTGGGCCAAAGCCAGGGATGAAGGAACATCATCTGTGCTCTCATTTTCCATCAGTGTCATCCTGTCAGTCGTGCATACCATGATGTGGGATGGCTCAGGACTGCCTGTTGGGACTCCTGTTTTCATCCCTTCACACCCTGCCAGCCTTTCTGTGGGACAGCATCACCCTTCCCTTCCCAGCATTCAGCTCCCACACAAGGGGCTAAAGTCACAGACCCCCTTTTTAACACAGCAAGATAAGTAGCCCATCACTGTTCATTGGTTATGGTCCTTCTTTTCTGTAAATGAAGTTTAAAAGTCATTAAAAGATTTGTCAGCTGTGACTTATGAGCCCTTCTTGACAGAGGGGAGTGAAGCAGTGACAAATCCCCTCCAGGGCTGTCTCATCTGTTATGTGTGAGGAGCTGCCACATTCCAACTACCTGGGACCCACTGAATCTGTAAATAAAAAGCAACTGAAATATTCCCACAGCTGCTGGAACCATCAGAGCCGGGGGTTCCCTGCCACAGCACCAGGCTGAGGGACTCAGGGACAACAGACACTTTGCATATGGCTTTATCAACGTTCATTAAGCCTTGGGCCCACCTTTGGGGAGAGGAGCATGTCCTGCCTTCCCAAGCAGGACATACAGCTGAAAGGGCTGCAGGAGCTGAGGGCTGGGGCCAGGGGACATGACCAGCATCCCCCCTCCTGAGGAGGAGGAGGATGAAGCATGGAGAGCCCCTGTTTGCCAGGAGAGGCGCTGGTGTTGTCCATGGCACCAGAGCCATTGTCACCCCAGTCAGCAGCGTTGCCACGGCCTGTTGGCTCTGCTCTGGGATGGGGGATGCTCCCCACGGATTATCCCGATGGAGGCATCCACTTAGAGTCAAATTTTTCTGCCGGGGCAGGGGCCAGTGCTGGCCCCAAGCACTGCTTGGCTCTGTGAGGACCCTGCAACTCCCCACCAACATGGGCTGCTCGACCTTGCCCTTCCCATGGGGTGCTGAACAGCTTCCCTACACCAGGCAGGCACTCCTTCTGCTCCCACTCACACCAGGCTCCCAAACAGCGCAGGGAAGCCAGGCTACTCAGGCTACCAGCCCTGAGTCAGGGTTGGAAGGTGGAAGCTCTCCAGGCCTCTGCAGCATCCAGCCCCGAGGTGGGGGTTATGGGTGCCTGTCAGCATCTCCCAGTGCTCTCCCACTCCTGGGGAAGGGCACATACCACGTGTCAAACTGCCTGGGGGATGTCAGGGGACACTGTAGAGCTTCTTGTTAACACAACAGCTTACAAAATCAATTAGATCACATTAAATGGCAATTTGGTCCTCATCACACAGCCTCCTCTGTGAGAGGGGTAATGGCCCATGGACATTTACTGCCTGTTTGGCCTTAATTTGTTAGGCCTGGTGGAGGGAGCATTCACAGTGGCAAACCTTGCCTTCCCAGACAACAAAATGTGTCACTAAAACCTTAGAGATGAGCTTCTCTCCAAGCTTTCCTCTAGCAGAGCCCACTGAGGTGTCCTGGAGGAGCCACACCACAGCAGGGACGTGGCACTGCAGTCGTGGGGCTGCCACCATGGACCAGATGGCTGTGTCAGGACCTCTGTGTGCTGCATCTGGCAGTGGCCAACACCTCACCACTGCCTGGAACACCAGCAGAGGTGACAAAGAACAGCCTTTGGGTCCCCTGTGTGTGCCTGACATCCTCATGCCCGAAGGCTGATTATCCTTCAGTCACCCTCACTGCCCATGCACAGGAAGCAGTGAGGCATTAACCCTATTTTATCCTATTTAACCCCATCAAAACTGATCTTTTATCAGTAAAACTGGCTGCCTGGGACTGTGTCTCCCACGACCGGTCCACAGACCTTTGAGGCCTCCCCCAAGCCTTTCAGCTCTGTTTGCTTTCCTGGCTGTCACCAAGAGCTGTGAGCAGGAACGGATCTGTCTGGAAACGGCTGCTCCACAGTTATTCATTTTAACAGTAGCACTCACTGGAAAAGCCAAAGAAGAAGAATGATTTCATTTTCATAACCTTGAGATCCCCCTGCCCTGCCTGGATGAGTTTGCCTCCGTTATTTCCAGCCCCCAGGAACACAGACACCACGTTGCTCCTGCTCCAGAGCTCGCCGGGTGCCTTCCCCTCACACCAAAAGCTTGGGCTCAGCTCTCAGATGCCCAGGGCTTGTTCCAGTGTGATGGATGATGAACCCCGCAGGGAATCTCCTAGTGACCCTCATGGATAAACCCTGAGCGGCCAAGCCACACCGGCTTCCTCTGTGAGTGCTCATCTGCAAGTGCTAAATGAGCTGCCTGTGAACTGTGTCCTCGTGTCCCCCCTCGTCATAAATAACGAGGGGGCTCCTGGCATCGCTGTGCCCACAGCCCAGAGCCAGCACTGGCTCTCTGATGAACTGGAGCTGAGGAAGTTAAACAGGGAATTTGAGGTGGTTCATGAAACTTTGTGGTTCACTGTGCTGGGGCTCCAGCCATTCCCTCATCTTCCCCTTTGCCAGGGTGCTGGATGTGCATAGGAACCCACAGGCACGGCCTCCACAAACCCCTGTGACCCACTGAATGCTCTGGTGAGAGTCCGGCTCTGGGAAAGGCAAGGAGGCTTTATAATGTTATGCATTTATGTTTTATAAAGGAGTCAGACATGCCAACACCTCCCTACACCACGTGGTTATTGCTCAGGGACTCACTATTACGCAAACACCAACACTAGAGACAGAGAAAGCAAGGAAATTCCATTTTGAACTGTTTTCCTAACCCCCCTCCACCCACAAGACTTTGATTTTGTCAGGTCACAGTGACAGGTGCTCGGTTCTTTGCAGGTGGAGTCTGTAGTGGCAATGGGGCAGCATTTGGCACTCCCATTTCATGACTGTACTGGGAACCCACTGGGGACCAGCACTTTCCCTGGCACCAGGGGATGCTGTAAAACCTGTCTGGATTTTGCAAACCACAACTCCCACAGTACCTTTGCAGTGGAGAACAGCAAAGGCACCCCAACCACTTTAGAATCTTCAAATCACAAAGTTATTTGGGTTGGAAAAGCCCTCTAAGGTCATCGAGTCCAATCATTAACCCAACACTACCAAGTCCACCACTAAACCACGTCCCTCAGACTTGGTAGGGATAAAGAGAAAAGGGTGTTTATTTTAAAAGTGCTCATGTTTTAGAAAAACAAACTAGTGAAGAGGCTGAAGGAGGGGAAGACCAGCTGCTGAGTTCATGGGGTTGGCCAGAACTCTCTCCATCAGCTGGTGTAAGGCAGGTGATCTCCAGGAGCTTGGAGAAACCTCTGGACTTCTGGAAGAGGCCAGGTGGGCTCAGGAGACTCTTCATCACCTACTGAATGTGTTGACCCTCAGGGGTCTGCCTTGACCTGCCCTGAGGGAACTGGTCCCCCAGAGAGACCCCCTGGCTGAGGATGTCCCACCCATGGGAACATCCTGCAGCTCCACCAGCCCGGTGCCCCATAGGAGCATTGGGATGGACCAGAGATGTGATGGGGAGAGAAAGATGCCTTGCTTTCTGCTACCTGCAGCTCATGGGGCGTCACACCAGCTTTTAGCATAGCAGGCCATTTCTTTTCCAAAGGAAGAATTCCTAAAGTTGTGTTTATCATCCTGGCTTTGCAGAGGTGTTTCCCACAGCACTTCCCTGCCCGCAGGACCTCTGGCTCATGAATGGGGAGGAGTAAATACCCCTGTAGTCACTTCCTAAAAGTTATTTCATTTCTTGTCTCTGTGCCTCACACACCTTTTGTCTGTGTGACTGGCTGCCAGTTTGGGAACACAGCTGAAACTGGGAGGGCTCTGCATGAAGGGAGATGATCCTTCATGTAAGGAGCTGGAAAACTCACCCTTTGGAGCACCTTACATGGGACCTCTGGGAGAAATCCTCTTTCTTTCACTATGATCTGCAACCTCCCTGTGCCACAGTCCTCAGGAGTTGCTTTTTGGGTTCAAGACAAAGTCATGAAGTTTTCATGGCTGTGAATCACCCAAAAAGCCACCTGTAAATGCAGATGGTGACAGTGGCACCTGCTAAAGATAAAATCTGTAAGCCCACTAATGCCAGTCACCTCACACACACCTTGTCAAGTCAAGAGAGATCATTTTGCCATAAGATCCCAAGCTGGGTTTATAGAGGTGGTCAGAGTGTCAATAATCTTGGACTCCTCCGAGATGTTTGACTTATGTTTTCAAGGGCACATGTTTTCACTATGGAATCTGAACAGTAAAACATCAGTTTGGATGAAGACTTGGCTAAGGAGGGAAGTGTCCATCCAGCAGCACCCAGCCAGCCCCACCAGTGAGGCACCTGCTTTGGGAAACAGAAGTTCTGGAAAAACAACCAGAACTTCCGCGCAGAAGTTACATGACTGAGCCATGGATGAGACAATTCCTGCCACCTTCACATTTCAGGTCTACCCTTTTGAGTTAGTTGTCCATCTGGGCGACAAAACTCCTCTGGAAATGGCACTGTTCTCTCTGTTTATCAGTTTAGGCCTCTGGGAAATGAGACGTAGCTAAAGGACGAGGAGATGGGCAAACACCAGCATTAAATAGGTCCAGATGTAGAAATTGCAGCCAAGCTCTGCACAGAATGTGCCTCGAGTTTGTCACGTGGAGTTTGGGACATGCCAAGGGCAGCACGGTAGCACTATCCCTGTCCCTGTCCCTGTCCCTGGTGCTGTGCAATGAAGAGGGTGGATGGTCCACCCCAAATGTGCTGTGGTGGAGATGGGAAAAACCCCTAGAAGGTGGGAGAGGAAAGGGTTTAGAAAGAGATCCCTTTCTTCTTAACCAGCTTTCAGCTCATGGAATCATTATCCCACCCTCTGGGCACTGCCCTGCCGTGATCTCTCTCCCTCAGCTGGGTAAAGTGTCACCTCAGAGTCACCCGGAGCACAGAGCAGGAGGGCATTACACAGGAATTTGGTGAGATTCCCCACACCTTTACAAAGCTCCCTGCTGCCTGAACCTCTCCTGACTAGAAAGATTAAAGGGATTAGAAGCTTATAAATGATGAGGCAGGGAAGTGAGGGGCTTTAGAAAATACCAAGGTCTTAATTTACAACGGGTGTTTAAAAATGAATGGAGTGAGGATTTTCTCCTACAGGAAAGTGGGAAAATTTTATCCTGAAGCAAGGTTATTTGACCAGTAAAATGTCCATCCCATGTGGAAGTACTAATACATATTTTAGATGGTGCAGAGACAAAGCATCTCTCCTTTGCTCCTTTGTAAATGAGGTGAAGGGAGTGAATGGGGGTATCAGGATGGCAGAGAACACGGTTTTATGAACACAACAAATAAAGCACTGCTAGAGTAAAGCTGGGAAGAACATTTCCAGATGAGTAGTTCATTGACTAAAAATTATATTTTGGGGTAGGTTGAACACTACTCTCAAAGCATGCAAAAAGTCCCACTGGAGCTCTCGCAGAAGGACTAAAGTGCAGATATCTTGTTTTCACAGACATGTGGGCAGTGTTTTAGTACAGCACTGGCAACACCCTGCCAAGCTCTCTCCTTCCTTTCACCCTCATCCCTGTCTCTGGGAGGGTTGTGCTTTTCCCACAATAACTGGTAGCCGGGGCCAGTTAAATATCCAGCTCTGGTTAAACCAAAATTTAACTGAGCCTGTAAAAAGCAGGTGGTGGAAAGACCTCTTGGATACTTTCCAAAATGGGGTTTACAAGTCAGGAATATGTTCTTCCCTCTCCGTTCTCCCTAGGCACAGAGAAGGCAAGGGAAGGATGGGTGGTGCTGCAGAGGCTGCAGGATCCTGGCCGTGGGGACCAGCTCCCAGAGATGTCCTCCCTTGTTTCTGCAGGTTTCTCCTTGGCCCTGAATGCAGCTCCTGCAGAGGGAGGAGTGATTCCCAGCGCAGGTGCTTTTCTATGCCGGCCATTTCAAGTTTGGATTTCTCCATCCTCAGTCCCTGCTGACTCGTGCAGCTCAGATAATTCTGTAACCCCAGGAAGTCCAGCAGTGTGTGTGTGTGCCTCCAGTGAAAGCCTCATCCTCATAGAATCTCCTGAGCTGGAGGAGATCCACAAGGACCATCCAGTCCAACTCCTGGCCCTGCACAGACACCCCAACAATCCCACCCTGTCCCTCAGAGTGTTGTCCAAACCCTCCTGGAGCTCTGACAGCCTTGGGGCTGTGCCCACTGCCCTGGGGAGCCTGGTCAGTGCCAACCACCCTCTGGGGGAAGAACCTTTCCCTGAGATCCAACCTGATCCTGACCTGACACAGCTCCAGCCCTTCCCCGGGTCCTGTCCCTGGTCACAGATAGCAAGAGGTCGGAGCTGCCCCTTGGGAAGAGCTGCAGCCCCCAGTGAGGTCTGACCTCAGTCTCCTCTTCTCTAGGCTGAACACATCAAGTGCCCTCAGCTGTTCCTCATATGGCCCCTCCAGACCCTTCACCACCTCCGTGGGTTTTGTAGAGACCATCTCCAAATGCCCACCAACACTGCACACACTGCAGCACTTCTGCAAACCCCCTCAGGCCCGGCACTAAAAGGGATTCACAGCAAAACCCTGCTCTGCAACCCTGCTGAGACAGTCTGGAACAGCCCCAACCTCTGGAGGCACCTGCTCTGCTTCTGCCTCATATGGCATAGAACCACAGACTGGTTTGGGTTGGGAGGGACCTTAAAGCCCATCCAGTTCCACCCCCTGCCATGGGCAGGGACACCTTCCACCAGCCCAGGTTGCTCCAAGCCCCGTCCAACCTGGCCTTGGACACTTCCAGGGATGGGGCAGCCACAGCTTCTCTGGGCAACCTGTGCCAGGGACTCACCACCCCCCAGGGCAGAGGGTGGTCATTTCTGCCAGGGACACTTCTGCCCAGGGGCCCAAGGGTGCTCCAGACAGCCCTGACACCTTCTGGAGGTGCAGAAGGGATGCTCTGAGTTGCTGTGTCCACAGTCACCCATGAGCACCACACCAGAGCACACCCTGCCTCCTCTGCACCAGACAGGCCAAACAAAGATGCTCAGAGGGAGATTCACACACCCAGGGCTGAAGAGACTTTAGTAGAAGGTGACTCCTTGTCCCCCTCAGGTCACCAAGGCAGAGCAGCCATGCAGTGTTGACACACACAGAAAGGAGGATGCACTCCTGTGAGATGCCAAGTGGTTGGAAAGCAGGTTTGGGTGCATGAAGGGCTCTTCCCCTAATGCAGGTACTTCCCTGAGCCGTGGAACAGGTTGGTGCAACTGATCCTGGGCCAAGGTGGTGTCCCTGTGCCACAGGCAGGTGGTCCCAGGGCAGAGCCCTGCAGTGATGGCACTGGGACCACCGATCACCCCTGGAGCTCCTCTGAATTACTGCAAGGGCTGGATCAGGAGGAGGAGGGGTGTGTAATGGCCAGGAAAAAAAGCCATTTTAAGAGATTTTTGATGTGTCAATCTGTAACCAACTTATCTCCCGCAGAGAAGAGCAGGACTGGTGTCACACTTTCCTTCTGCTCGTAAAATCCACCTAAAGTGCAGGTGCTTTGGTGCAGAGTAGGAAGCAAACATGAATCTAAAGGGAAAGAGCAAGTGAGAAGGGTTTGGGTCTCTGTAATTAAAATTGCTGACAATCTGAGATGCACAAAAGTGGTTTTTAACTGATTCGGGAGTTTTGTTTCAATACAGACACAGCCAGATTTCCACCAGACAACATCTACATCCTCACAGACAACATCTCCCTCCCCACACTGCTAACACAGCACCGAGTCTCCCTGTGCAATGGGCAGGGAACACACCACTGATGATCCCTGACAACTCCAACACTGGGAGCAGCAGCAGAGCCAAACCTCCCTCAGCACTCCAGGGCCCACACTGGTGCTCCTGGCTCCCAGCTGGGACCAGCACAACCAGCCCACTGCAAACAGGCAATTCAGATTTTGTTTTAAAGTCTCAACACGGCTGCAGGGAGGTGTTAAATCCTGACAGACATATTTATGGAGTTCAGCATCCCCTGCAATGAAAGAAACCAGAATGAAAATAGGTCCATGCCAGAGGGTCTGAACTGGAGTATTAAACCTGTTAACCTACTTACATTTCAAAACCCCCATGCAAAGTTAAGACAGATTAGGGCTGTAAATAGAATTCAGTGGTCTCAAATGTTTCAATTACATTCCAAAATCTCCCATGGAAAGCTGAGAAGGTGGCAGCAAGGATGCTCCACTGGGGTTTCCAGTTCCCAAAGCCTGACCATGATCAGAAGGTCTCTAGAGCCAAGACTGTCCCTTGGATCACTTGCACTGTGCCTTGCAGAGTGGGGCTGTACTTCCTAATCTGATCTGGGATTCACTCCTCCAGAAAAATCAAGTCACTGTAATCATTCCCTATCAGTGCTCCTAGTCTGGCTCTCCCTCATTACCCTAATTTTGGAGGTGGCAAGACTTTGCTGCTTTCTGTAAGTTGCTCCTGATTTATTCCAAGGGTTGTCATCAATTTATCAGCCAGAGCGTGGCCAGGAGGACCAGGGCAGTGACCAACCCCTGTGCTGGGCACTGATGAGGCCCCCCCTCAAATCCAGTTTTGGGCCCCTCATAACAAGAAAGACATTGAGGGGCTGGAGTGTGTGCAGGGAAGGGAACGGAGCTGGGAAGGGGCTGGAGCACCAGGAGTAGCTGAGGGAGCTGGAGGGGCTCAGCCTGGAGAAAAGGAGGCTCAGGGGGGACCTTCTGGCTCTCCACAATTGCCTGGGGGAGTCAGGTGGGGTCAGGTTCTGCTCCCACAGAACAAGGGACAGGACCAGAGGAAACGGCCTCAAGCGGTGCCAGGGGAGGGTCAGGCTGGATATCGGGGAAAATTTCTTCCCTGAAAAGGGGTCAGGCACTGGCACAGGCTGCCCAGGGTAGTGGTGGAGTCACCATCCCTGGAGGTTTTCAAAAGGCACATGGGGAAATAGTTTAGGGGTGACATTGACAGTGCTGGGGGAATGGTTGGACTCGATGGTTTCAGAGGTCTTTTCCAAACTGAACAATTCTATGACTCGACTGCTTTTCAAACACTCTCCAGCTGCCTCAGGAGTTGCTGGTGGTTCTGGGGAGCATGAGGGTTGAAGGCAGTGTCCCTCGACCCTGGGTGCCAGAGGGCTCTGGCTGCAGAGGGGCAGCCCCTCCACCACACCACGAGTGACACCAACACGGGTGTCCCCATTCCAAGTGCTGGGTGGCACCGACTGTCCCTGGCTGAGCAAACAGAGTCCCCTGGGCCCCCAGGGGCAAGCACTGGGGGTGGCTCTTGTGCCTCTCTGGTTCTAAACGTGCCCAGGGTATGTGCACAGATTCCACTTGGGGTCAGCAGTGCTCAGCCGTGCCCAGCCTAAGAAAAGCTGGTGATTCAGAGAGGAGCCTGAAACCCTCCTGCTTTGGGCTCCAGCAACCACGACAGAGTGACTTGACAGAGCACTTCGAAAACTTTCCAGGCTCTGGGTGAGATTTACCGAGCACTGGGCACAGGGGAGTATTTATTGTGGAGCAGTGACAGAGAGCCCAGAGAAGGCAGGACACGGGGAAGAAGCAGCACGATCCATCAGCAGGGAAGGGCAAGACAACTTATCTGTTTGCTGCAATTCCACTTACAGCCAAGAAAAATGAGCCATCATAACAGGAATTATGTGTGGCAGGGAAGGACAAACTGCTCTAATCAAATCAACAGCAGTTCAGATAACTCCTGGAAGAACCCTGTCAGGGGCACCCAGCTCCGTTTGGAGGGTGATACTGTGCTGGGAGGATGCTCCTGGCAGGCCAAGGAGGCACCGACACTGCACACCCTCCCCTCCCCCACGATGGATAAATAAGCACTCAGAAAGCAGGCAATACACCTCTGGAATACTGATTGCCTGGTGCTAATATTTTCTGGCTCCCTGCTACAAAGCCAAGGCAATTTGATTTAAGCCAAAACATAAATAAGAACTTCCCAACTGTAAGGTGAGGTGAGGCAGAAGAGGATGGTGGACAGGAATATGGAAGCAAGGAAAGCTAACACTAATAATGCAAATTGCTGAGACTGACTGGCTCCCAGGAATGCCTGAAATGGCCCCTGAAGGCAAAGTTTTCATCTGGGTCTCCAGTGCTCCTTGTGTTCCTCAAGTGAGGTGTGAACCTCAGGGTCAACAGCATCACCTTGAAGCTCCTCTCAAGTTTGCTGACTCCTGAGCAGCAAAGAACTTCTTTCTGCTGCTGTGGTGGCACAGATCAGATCCCAGACCCAGAAAGGTGTTTGTCCTCTAAGTTCTGGGGCCCCCAAGATAAGAAGGATGTGGATCTGCTGCAGCAAGTCCAGAGGAGGTCACAAAGATGTTTTGAGAGCTGGAGCCCCTCTGCTCTGGGGACGGGCTGGGAAAGTTTGGGTTGTTCAGCCTGGAGAATAGAAGGCTCCAGGGAGAGCTTAGAGCCCCAAGGTAAAAAAAATACCACCACTCCAGGAGAAACAGGATCATGAGGGCTTTAAAGTCCTGAGCAAGCATCTCGTGTCAGACCTTTGGCTGCAGGTCCCGCCCAAGCGAAGAACAAGCCTTGCTTTCCCCACAGAGGGTTTGCCAGAGCATCCCCTTCCCCAGTCAGGCAGCACTGGCTCTCCTCACAGCTCTCCCTGTTGCTGTGATGTATGACATCTGGGAACTCTCGTATATCCACTGGGCAGGCTCATTTATACACTGTTTGAAAAATAGATGGTGTATGAAGTGCAATTTGGTGTTGTAGCAGAGCTCTGTCCCCCTTGGGGTGTCAGGGCATTTGATTAAAGCCCTTTTATGGGAAATCAATATTTTCCTCATTTTAACTTTCATTCTCAGACCTAAAAACTACTGAGATGGACTTGTAAGATGCTGCACTACATTCATGCACACATGGGTCTATTCATTAGGGGAGGAATCCCCCAGCATTTCTTTTTCTTTCATAAGCACTGACAGAGGTAAATAAGCAGTGAGGGGATCTTTCTCTAATGGGGCAGACACTGCCTGCAGCAGGGATGCTCTGTTTACTGCTGGATTAAAGAATCCCACTTAAAAAAACTGGCTCAGATCCTCCCAAGATCCCAGCCAGAACCTTGGACAAAACTATTCCAAGGACAAAACAGCCCAAAGCTTTGAATTATATGCAAGGGCAGCAGCTACTCTGCTCAGGTGAGCCCCACCTGGAGCACTCTGTCCAGTTCTGGGGTCCTCAGCACAAGCAGGATGTGGACCTGTTGGAGCAGGTCCAGAGGAGGCCATGGAGATGCTCCAAGGGCTGGAGCCCCTCTGCTCTGGAGCCAGGCTGGGAGAGCTGGGGAGGTTCCCCTGGAGAAGAGAAGGCTCCAGGGAGAGCTGAGAGCCCCTTCCAGGGCCTAAAGGGGCTCCAGGAGAGCTGGAGAGGGACTGGGGACAAGGGATGGAGGGACAGGACAAGGGGAATGGTTTCCCACTGCCAGAGGGCAGGGAGAGATGGGATATTAGGGAGAAATTGTTCCCTGTGAGGGTGAGGAGGCCCTGGCACAGGTTGCCCAGAGAAGCTGTGGCTGCCCCATCCCTGGAAGTGTCCAAGGCCAGGTTGGACGGGGATTGGAGCAACCTGGGCTAGTGGAAGGTGTCCCTGCCCATGGCAGGGGGTGGGACTGGATGAGTTTTAAGGTCCCTCCCAACCCAAATCATCCTGTGACTATTGGATATGACTTTATGCTCAGTGGAATGAAATGAATAAAGCCCTGACTTGAGATTCACGAGACACAGAACTGGCATCCCAGTGCCCTGGGCACCGCAGGGAATCCCTCAGCAGCTCCGAGCTCTGGTTTTCCCCCCTGTACAATGGGCTGAAGACACTGTTCTCCAGTGGGGTGGCCCCTGCAGACAGACAGCCCAGAAGTGCTGGAACAGGATTTGGGGCTTGGTTTTGGCACAGAGACCGTTATCAGCCAGTGCTGGGCTCTTCTAAGGGCAGCACAGCACAACCTGCTTGTACCACCCTGGGCTGCTGCCCATCCCCACCCTGCAGCATCTACAGAGACCAACCAGGCAGCAGTAAAAATACCAAAACAATATTTACCCATCCCTTCCCCCGATTCAGTTCTCCTGGAGGTCGCTTTGACTCCTGTGACCTGATCCATTACTGCTCAGACCACGGGAACAGTCCAGGTGCTCCACCTGGGAATGCACACACAGCACCAGCCCCTTGCCTGCATCCCACACGGAGGGAAGATGTCCAGGTCCCACCCTCCAGGCTGCACCACATCTCACGGCCACACGGACTCCCCACAGGTTGCTCCATGTGCTGGGATTGTTTGACAGGACCCTTGTTCTGACACCAAATCCAGCAGGGACAAGCAACGGTGGTAGTGACAAGTTATTTTCCAGGACAAACTGGGGCCAGAAGAGACACTCTTACCAGAGAACTGGACCATGTTTGAATGTAATTACAGAGTCACAGAATTACTTAGGCTGGAAAAGCCATCTAAGATCATTGATTCCAACCAGTCCCCAAGGCCACCACTAACCATGTCCCCAAGTGCCACATCCACATGTAAATTAGGATAAAATTACGATCAAACCAATTTCCTTTCTGATTAACACTGAGGAATAAGACGGACTTGTCCAGCACTGCTGCTTTTTGTAATTTTAAATGTAAAGTACCACATTCCAGTTGATTGTTGGTTGTTGACTATGGTGCTTTTGGGAGCCACAATAAGGCATGTGAGGGCAAGGCGGCAACTGAGGCGTAAGGAGAGGACAGCTCCTGTCTCAGAGGGCCGAGTGACCCCAGCCCAGCCCAGAGCTCCCCATTCTGCACCACCTCCACTGTGGACTCACTTGGTCCTTGCAAAGACCAGAGTACACTTTACTACCCTCTGTTCAAAGCAGTTCAGCCACTCAACCCACCAGCAGAGACAGCAGTGGGACAACAGGACAAACTTCTCACCAAGGTGAAAGGAACAAAGTGACTGAGATGGCAGAACGAAGGGACAGAGCCCTGGCATCAGCTGGGGAGGGGAACTGTCCTGGCTGCTGGTTGGGTTTTTTTCTTTCAAAATAAAAAAAATTATTAGCATTTAAATGAATTCATAAACATTTAATTAAAGGACTGAATATTTAGAGCTTGCTCCCTGGGGGTTAGGAAGTGGGAAGGAAGAGTTTGCAAACACTTCACAACTCTCCCATTGTTTATTCTTGGAAAAATGTCAGATGCTTAAAATACATCGGAGAGTTTTGTGCCCAAGCACACATGGATAATGATGCTGCTTTGCAGTGGGATGTGTGTGAGGAATGTCTCCATTTAGAGGAAATATAAGTGGGTTGGGGTTTTACACAGGGTGAGTGGGATCAGACAAAGGGATTATTGAAGGGGACCCAGCTGGTTATCTGGGGACAATCTCCCTCTTGGTGAAAGCTGGCAGGGCTCAGGTGGGTATCAGCTGCTGGAGGCAGCCAACACCAGCCTGGATGTGATCTGATGCTCATCTGGGCTGTGTTACCTGCCACGGCACTTTGCTCAATCAGTCACACTCTCATAAAGCCCCAAAGAGAATTAATTTGTCTGGGTAAAGACATCCAGACAAAATCCACAAAACAACACCAGGCATTGCTGCTCCAAGGGAGGGCAAACCACACCCTCAAGGACATCCCTCAGGTCAGCTTTCTCTCTGTGTCCATATCCAGCAGGAAATACCTCCCTAACACTGGGATGGCTCCTCAGTTTGTAGCCCACATGGCCAAGGGTGCCCAGTGGCTTGTCCTCCAGGAGCAGGGCCACCCATCTCCCTAACATCCCTCTTTTAAGCACAATAAGCCCCTGGTGCCTCCAGACCCTGCACATGACCCTGTGGATCTGCACAGCCCTTCACACTCCCCCCCTGCCCCAACAATTTTCGGATTTGCCACTGAGGGATTTTTATCATTTTGAGAAGCTTAGACCCCGGAAGGGAACCCTGCTGCTTCCCAGCACAAGCAGGATTTACAGGCAGGGGTGGGGGAAGGAAACTTTATGAGATTTATGCACTTTTTTCCTTTAGAAAGTGTCATTTTCTATTTCCTTGAACTGGTTCCCGGCCTCACTTTTGCTTGTGCACTCACAGGCACCCAGGGCGAGGATTAGTGGCAAGCCAGCAGTGCCTGTATTTGGCTTTAAAGGTATTAGGAGTGAACACAAATGTCTCTCCTGAGTGCCCCAGTGGAATGTGCCCATCAGGGTGCCCACAGCACTTGGCACCAGGCCCATCACGCTGAGGGCATCCCTCATGCCAGGGCAGCTCTTGCAAGGACAGTGGGAGATCAAGGGCACTCATGAGTGGGAAACCCAACATATGGCTCAAAGAAAACCCCCATCTGACCCCATCCCCTCCTGCACACACCCTCTGGGGCTGTGTGGGATGTTTCCCCACCCCAAGAGCTGTGGTGACACAGGGTGGGGATCTCTGGGGGGGAATTGGGGCTGTTTCTCACTGGGTGTGTAACGTGCTGGAGGGTGAGTCATGGCACAGCTGGAGGAGGTGGAGGTGAGACCTTCTGCTGTGCCCAGGAAAGAGCAAGTGTGACCCCACACCTGCACTGTGACCCCACACCTGCACTGTGACCCCACACCTGCACTGGAGGGTCCCCAGGCTCTGGGAGATGTGGCTCTCCAGGGTCTCCGTGGGTTTCCAGGCACCACCTCTCATCTCAATATCTTCTGGTATGGTGGTTCCTAGGACCACCTTCCAACATCCCAGCAGTCCTGCTGCCTGGTCTGCTGGGTCAGAGATCCCTGAGGGCTGGTGAAAGAAGGTACTCAGTTGATCTGACTTCTCTGCATCCTCTGTCCCCAGAGCCCCTCTCCTTTTAGTAACAGGCCCCCACTATCCTTAGTATTCCTTCCGTTATGAATGTATTTGAAAAAAGCCCTTTTTGTTGTCCTTGACTTCTTTAGCCAAGGAGATCATCCTTGGCCTCATGACAAGGATGAAATCCAGGACAGAAGGGTGAGACTGCGACAGGCTGACAAACCTGAGAGCTGTTCAGGCTCCTGCATCTTAGACGTAAACCCCTCTAAGTTTCATAAAAGGAGTGGCTGGGAAGAAATCACCCCTAAGAAGGTCTCAATGACTGTCTTGGGGAAGACTCCAACAGGAGCACAACCCTTTTTAGACATCAGAGGAGTTACAAGAAGAAGTGGGAGGTTCTGAACCACCCAATTTGCAGAAAACCTTTCAGCCCAAGTCCATTATCCAGGAGAAAATCCACATCTCACTCAGACATTTCCTATTGCCCAGACTCTCCGGTGCCTGGCAGGGTGTGAGGTCCAAACATCTTCCTGCCATTACAGCACTCCCATTCCATCCTCAGATCCACCAATATCAAGGAAGAGCTCAGGCTGTGCTGAAAACCTGGCACAATTCAGCTGCAGAGTCCAAGAACTGAGACCAAAAGCTGCTCTGCCCGAGCTCCAGCAGCACCAGCTGCACGTGAACTCCAGGTCCTGCCCTGCTCTTCCAGAACTCTGAACCTCAGTGCAGCAGGATTAGCCCCTACGGAAACACCAGGAGGGCTTTCTTTGGTTTTATTCACCCTCTGGAAAATACTGCCAGGTGACAACACTCAGTTAAGGGATTATGACAGAAGTAGCAGGATTTACAAGCTACCAAAGGATTTATAAACCTTTGCATTTTCAGGATGAGTGAAAACCGTGGGGCCGTGTTTTAGGCACCTTCTCCAAAACTCCTTGTGATCTCAGGGTGAGCACAGCAGTGTGATTTGGGGTGAAACATGGCATCCTGGGACAGCCAGGGTTTGACTAGAGGCAATTCCAGTTGTCCAAAGCCCCGTTCTGCACAATTCAGCCTGTATACAACCAGTGGCCAAGTCTGACATCGCTTGCTCAAGAAGAGACCCCACCATCAGAAGGCACCTAAAAACAAAGTCTTTTAAGTCTGCCAAGTCTGAGTAGGAAATGTAAATTTTTTTCCCCAAAACTGTATCTTGTTGAAGAACCTCCTGAGTAAAACCATCTCCTGTCTCTGAAGAGGGTGGGGAAGCCCTGGCACAGGTTGCCCAGAGAAGCTGTGGCTGCCCCATCCCTGGAAGTGTCCAAGGCCAGGTTGGACGGGGCTTGGAGCAACTGGGCTAGTGGAAGGTATCCCTGCCCATGGCAGGGGGTGGAACAAGATGATCTTTAAGGTCCTTTCCAACCCAGATCATTCTGTGATTCAAGATGGCCACATCAGAAAATGCTTTCTTGAGCAGAGCTGCGTCCAGTACAAGGGCTGGGTTGGGGGGGTTTGCTCTGAATGTCCTGAAATTTAATGTCTGTGCACTCAAAGCTTGATTTAAAACTGTCACTCAAATTTGCTTTCAAAAAATTCTCTTCTAAATACATCTTAATCTGGGGTTTACTGCCATATCTTATTTTTCTTACGTTATATTTGAATAAAAGAAGATTTTAAAGCTACAAAATTCCACAAAAGATGAAATTCCACAAATTTCCACCAAAACCTGAGATTTAAAGAAGATGTCAAAATAATTGCTCCCAATTCTGTAAACATCTGAAGTTCCTGAGAGCATAGACAGAGTTAATAAACACCTTCCACCCTCAGCCAGTGCCGTGTATTTCGGAGCAGACACAATCCCAACAACATAACATCAGGTTTGTCAGGAGGATCATCACATTTCTTTTGATTAGGTGTCAGGAATAAACTGTGGATGAATGATGGGAGTTTTTTAATGAGTTCAAAGTCCATGAAATCATTTTCTTCCCTGGATCAGTTAGAATTTCAAAGCAGAATTCCCACAGGACCAATTTATTGGGAATGCAAAAGAGGCTTTTGTTCTGTGTTTCCCAGACACTCCACAGGCTGCCTGACCCTGTGTTTGCTCAGCTCTGATTTCCCTTACTCAGATAAGATGCTGAATGGCCCAGCTAAAAGCTCTGGGGAGCAGCTTTCTCCTTCTGCCTGATAATACAGATTTGGGAGCTATTGCTTACAAAGGAAAAAGATAAATGTCCTGCACTTCCCACCGACTCCTTAAACCACTCAGGGATTTTTGCAGCACGTTATGTAGAAAGAGTTGTTCTGTGTGGTCTGATATAAAGAGCTCTTCCTCTTTATATGGGATCATTGCTGGAATACCCACAGAGAGGGGTCCAACTGAGCAACCCACTGCCCTCCCAGTGTGAGATGGGACAGCACTGCACCCAAAGCACTGAGAGCACCTCCGTGTGTTCAGCCCCTGTGTAAACCAAATAATCCCAGTAAGGATGGCCAGAGAAGGTGGCCACAGGGACAGGATCCACCTGCACATCCATCTCGCTGGGTTTCAGTGGGAACTCAGAGCTGCTGTTGGACGGCTGCTGGAATTCAGCGTGTGGCACCCCGCCACCCCCCCAATCCCCAAATTCCAGCTGGAAATGACCAGCCAGCTTCAAAACCTCTCAGAGGAACATGACATCTCCTTCTAGCATCAACAGCCACAGGAACATCCAAACTGCTGGCCCAGGTCAAAACTAAGATCCACCCCAGCTGCCTGTGTGGCACATGGGGCAGGTGTGTGCAGGGCGACAGCGAGTGCATCCAGTAATTTAATAGAGGAGCTGGAGAAACACAGCTGAGAAACGTTCCCTGCATGTCAGCTCCTGCAAGTTCCACAGTAAAACACAGCCCCAGACTCACCCATAGAATAATATGTGGGCTCAAGTGCTGCTTGGTCCAAACCTCTCCTTGGTGGTATGAATTCCCCAATTTCTGATTTTCCCTATGAGGCTGAAGGCTGGAGCCACCCAGGTGGAGAACAGAAGTGGTTGACACCTCCACAGCTGCTGTTTGCAGCCTGGAGTGTTTAAATTGGCATCAATTCCCAGGGTTTTAGCACAGCAGCTGGGCAGTGCCACCAGCTCAGCCTGTGGCCTAATTCTGGCCTCAGAATATTCTGTGATTAAGCATCTCACCAGCTTCAGATCCCTGGAACCAGTCAATAGGACGGGGTCTAAGTGACTCTTCGCTATAAGCTGACCCTTGCTACCCACAAGATAATCCTGGTGGTCCTTTTGGATCCTGATGGATGTTCTGCCTCATCCATCCCTCCCAGCAGCACCTCCCAAAGCTCCCCTGTGTCCCACATGTGCTTTGCACCCAGCAAGTGCACCCATTCACCTGCACTATTACCCAAAGTACCACAAAGCTTCCATTAAAACCAAGATGGCTTTCATTAACTGCACTTTCCACGTCTCCCAAAGAGTAAAAAACTCATGGAACCCAGAAAGTGAGCATATTTATTAACTCCACTTGACAGACACAGGCTAACACATGCTCATACTTTCATTGTAATGATGCCAATCACTTAACACGGGTCACTGAACACCCACCACGTGGCTGTGATGAAATTCAAGCCCCTCTGATCCAGGCTGGATCAAACTACAGCTCCCAGTAGTGTGTGATGCTGGGAACTGCTGACAGAGCCAAGGTGTGATCTCCAAGCTCATACCCTGCAGTCTCATAGCAGGAGCTGAGGAAGGAGCAGGAAACATTCCCTGGGAATATTGCTGTGGATTCTCAACTAATTCTCCTTCTCTGTGAGCCAGCACAGCTGCAGAAAGGAACCACAGAAAAATCATGGAATATCCTGAGCTGGAAAGGACCGACCAGGATCATCCAGTCCAACTCCTGGCCCTGCCCACCCCAACAATCCCACCCAGTCCCTCAGAGCGTTGTCCAAACCCTCCTGGAGCTCTGGCAGCCTTGGGGCCGTGCTCACTGCCCTGGGGAGCCTGGTCAGTGCCAACCACCCTCTGGGGGAAGAACCTTTCCCTGAGATCCAACCTGACCCTGCCCTGACACAGCTCCAGCCCTTCCCTGAGTCCTGTCCCTGGTCAGAGGTCAGATACATCCACAGGATGCTGCTCCACAACACGGAGAAGGGGCAGTTCAGAAGGTGCTCAGTACCCTGGTGCTGGTTTAGGCAATCAGTTAATTATTTGTTTAACTCTGAGCACAAGAGCAGCCTAATTAGATGCACAGGGACACCCCTCCAGCTTAAGTGTTTTGCTGGACCAGCTCCGTGATGGAAAGGATAAAGCCAGGGGCTCTGTGCAGAAGACAGAGGGATTTTGATTAAATTCTTCTGACAGGGAAAGAGGGAGGGAGAAATGTAGCCTTTACTTAATGCCCTCCTCAGTTTACAATTTATATTCCTCATGCTGAGAGCCGTGGTCTGAAGGCAGGGAGGAGGAATGTGCGTGGCCGTGGCCCCCAGCTCCCTCCTGCCCTGCCCACCATGCTGTGCTGCCAGGGAACTTAAAAAGGGATCAGCCTTGTCCTATCTTTTCAGTCAAAAAAGAAAAGAAATGGAACGACTGTGTTCCCTCAAAGGAGGGACAAGCCTGTGTGACTCAGGCTGATTTTGGATGCCCCAAAGGACCAAAAAGCTGGTCCTTGAGCTGCAGTGTAATAGGGAAAGCAAAAGCTGCACATGCAAGCAAAGCAAAACAAAACAAGGAATTCACTCCCCACTTCTCATGGGAAGGAAGGTTTCAGCCATCACAGAATCATCACAGAGTCATCACAGAATGGGTTGGGTTGGAAGGGACATTAAAGCTCATCTTGTTCCATCCCCCTGCCCCAGGCAGGGACACCTTCCATGGGCAGGGGCACCTTCCACTAGCCCAGGTTGCTCCAAAACCTGTTCAACTAGGCCTTGAACACTTCCAGGACACCTCCAGGAAAGCAGGACCCCATCACATCTAGTGGCGACTTGGGCAGACAAACACCATCACTCCAAACATCACCACCGTCCTTCTTCCCCCAGCTCTACATGCTGAGCATGATCCATATGGTCTGGAACATCCCTGGGGTCAGCTGGGATCAGCTGTCCTGGTTGTGTTCCCTCCCAGCTCCTTGTAGACCCCCAGCCCCCTTGCTGGGGTGAGATGAGAAGCAGAAAAGCCCCTGGTCCTGTGTCAGCCCTGCCCAGCAGTAACTACAACAGCCCTGGGACACCTGCACTGTTTCCAGCACAAATCCACACCACAGCCCACTCCAGCTTCTGTGAGCAAAATGAACACTCTCCCAGCCCAAGGTAGCACACATCCACCCCAGTCCATCCCAAACCAGCACACATCCATCCCAGTCCATCCCAAAGCAGCACACATCACCCCCACTCATCCCTCCAGAGCTCTGGAGGGTGTGAGTCCCTGTGGAGGTCCTGCCTCACCACCCCCAGGGTCAGGACCAACATCCCGGGGGCAGAGCCGGCTCTGGGAAGAGCCAGAGGAGAATGCGGGATGTGCATCCAGGTCCTCCCTCAGCCGCCACCCTCACGTGCCACCCCAGGCAGGTATTTAACCTTTCCAGGGCCATCTATAAATGGAGCTAATGCAGCTGCCTCGTGTCCCTGCTAATTCATTAACCCTTGGTGACTGCAGGGCACTGCCACCCCTGCCACCCCGGGAGGTCAACAAACCGACAGCAAAGCCACAGCAGGGGCTGCTCAGTGCTTTGTTTTCTCTTTTATTTTTGGCCACATTTCTGTGCAGGTTTGTACCTTTTAACACACTGGCACCACTGTCCCTTTTAATGTGTCCTAAATTCTGCAACTGGGTGGAGAAGGACAGAAAGTGTCTCTTACCTTCAGAGAATAAAAAGGCTCCTTTTGCAATGGAGCAGTAAGGTTGTTCCCCTCCAAATCCACGTTTGAGCCTCTCTACCTATGCACACACAGGCACAGAGCTGCCCTCTGTGGTCTCAGTAATCCTGTGCCTACAAACAGGAGAGAAATATTCCTCATGAGCCAAGACAGCAAGGAGAGATGCTGATTAGACCAAGAAACTAATAAAAAGAAACCTTTCACAAGTGACCAAGGCTGTGACTCAGAGGCAAAGCTAAGCTTTAGGATTATCTCACTTACAGCTTCAAGAAGCAAATTCAATTAAATGACAGTCTCCCCTGACCACCACCTTGGCTGGGATGCAATGGGCATACCAAGGAGGGCTGACTGAGACGAGTGGTGATCTGGGGAGAGCAGAGTGGGAAGGAAAAGGTCCAGGGATGGGAGGATGTACCACCTAGAGCAGATACTGGAGCCAGTTGCAGGAGGCAATTCCAAGTAAGGAATTATGAGATAGAGAAGGCAAATCTAGAAAAAAACAAAAACAGAAATTCATTCTTTTCCAAACAGAGGTCAGACAGGGTTAGCAGCAAGTGGTCCCAGCAAGGTGGGCAGCACAGCCTGGCCTGGCCTCGTGCAGGGGCATCACACTTGAGCTGAACAGCACTGGGAAGCAGAAAGCTGGAGAGTCAGTGTTCCGAGCTGCCCTCGCTCAGGAATTTGGCCCCTGGTGATGTCTCTGTGCTGCTGGCACAAATGGGGGGCACAAGCCCAAAGGAGTGATCCACCTGCAAACGTCTCCCTGAGACTCATTGCCTTGGAGGCCTCCCACTCCCCATCCTGCTGTCCCCTGGGAGCTCTGCACCCTCCCCTTCTAACCCAGCACCTGCTGCTCCCCAGGAAAGCTCGTTCTGGAACATTCCTCTGCCTCCTCCTCCCAGCCTGGCTGCACATGGACCTCTCAGCCCTCCCATCCTGTGCTCCCCTCCCTCTGCTCTCCTGGCTTGGTGTTAGATGGCAAAGCAGTGCTGGCTGGAGGAGCAGCACACGCCAGAGGCCGGGCTGTGGGTTCTTTTGGCTGCACAGTGTCCTTGCTAAACACCCCAGAACTCCTTGGGGCAGCATGTGTGATCCACAGGACCAGATCCATCATGCCATGAGGTACCTGACTCTCACCTGGGAACCCACATGTGCATGGGGAGACTGGCTCTAAATATCCCCCATGGCAGGCAGGTGAAAACACTGAAGCTTGAATTGCAGGCATGAAAAAGCACATGCTGGCCTCTGACAGAGGGCTCCTTGTTATGCAAATACATGAAATACTCTATAAAATTAAAAAAAAAGTATCAATCAACCAAAAAAACAACAGGCTACTGGAGCATTCAGGACTAAATTCTTGCTGGTCGTTAAGTGCTGCCTGCTAAGTGGACAGGCAGGTTTATTAATCAACAACTGCTGCAGAGAACTCCAGTGACAACAGAGCTCAAGAGCTAAAATAAACCTCAGGGACTGTCCCCAGCCAATGTGGAAACACAAGGTTTGCAGCAGCCTGTGATCCTGGTGATGGAGGGTGAGGGACGTTCAGAAACTGGCTGGGCAAGCTGGAACTACAGTGAACTGAGATCAGCTCAGCTTAGCAAAGCTCTACTCACCACCCAAACCTTCAGATTTAGACTTTCAATCAAGTGTTTAATTAACAGAGCCAGGGAAAGCAGGGTTCTGAAATTTAATGAGCCACTCTAGGCAGAGCTAAGTGCTTCAGATATTCAAGCTTTCAAAAAACATGAGAGAGTGATAAAAAAAAGTGAATCCTATGCAAATATAACTCCCCCCTTGGGTCGACTGTAAGGTTTGCTGCAAAGAAATGAGGATGCACCATCTCTGGAATGGCTCTGAGAGAGTGACAGGAGTGTTTATTAAGGGACTTGATCCTCGGTGAGTTCAGGGTCCCTCAGCTTCTCTGATTTCAAGAGGATGCCCCACATTTCCATCTGCACTGCTGGAGCGCTGCCTCCTGCAGTCCCCTTCCCTGGGCTCTTCACCAGCAGGAAAAGGTTCCTCTCAGGGGACCCAGGTCAGAGGAGCAGGTGAGGAGCTTCCAACATGAGGAAACCTCAACAAAGTTTCAGAAAACTCAGCCCCTTTGGGTCTGTCCTTTCCTCCCCTGCATATTCTGCTGGAGGATCAGACAGAAAAATGCCCCAGTAGAGCTGGAGGTGCCCTCCGTGCTGGTGGCCCTGGATGCACCAGAGACTCCGGTGGCTCCAGCTCACTGAGGGTTTGGGGGAACACCTCCCCACAGGCACTGCCCACCTGAACCCACCCCTGGACCACAGCACGTCCCCGGAACATCCCAGGGAAAGGTGTCACGTCAGGAAAGCACCAGGAAGCAACGGGAGGAGAAACCAACCTCAGATCCATGCAAATGCCCCCGTGCACTTGTCCTGAACCTGACCCCTAAGGGGTTAAGGAGGTATGGTTGGGGAGTTTGGTGATCAGCCTGCTGAGAACTGCTCTGTGCAGTCTCCACTCCTCATCTGGAGGGCTGATGGTGTGATTGGGTGATGAACCATAAAATGAATTCCAGAATGGTTTGGGTTGGAAGGGACCTTAGAGCTCATCTCATCCCACCCCCTGCCATGGGCTGGGACACCTTCCACCAGCCCACGTTGCTCCAAGCCCCGTCCAACCTGGCCTTGGACACTTGCAGGGATCCAGGGGCAGCCACAGCTTCTCTGGGCAACCTGTGCCAGGGCCTCCCCACCCTCACAGGGAAGGATTTCTGCCCACTATCCCATCTCTTGCCGCCCTCTGGCAGTGGGAAGCCATTCCCTGTGTCCTGTCCCTCCATCCCTTGTCCCCAGTCCCTCTCCAGCTCTCCTGGAGCCCCTTTAGGCCCTGCAAGGGGCTCTCAGGTCTCCCTGGAGCCTTCTCTTCTCTAGGTGATCCCCCCAGCTCTCCCAGCCTGGCTCCAGAGGGGTTCCAGCCCTCGGAGCATCTTCACGGCCCCCTCTGGACTTGCTCACTGGCAGGTGAGGTCCAGGGAATGGTCAGTCTCCACACTCAGGGCTTGAGGCTTGGCAGGACTTTTGCATTTGTGATTTGAAAACCGAAACACCCAATTCAACATCCAAATTTTACAGATTAAAAAAAAAAGGAAAGTACAGCACGGAGCCACAAAGATAATTCCAGAGTTGAAGAAAATGCTTGACAAAGAGAAAGCTGAAGACTTTGTTCTGTTTAGTTTATCAAAAGGGATATGGGAAGGTGATGTGATTTCTCTGTGTAAGAACTTTCACGTGCAGACAATACTGGATAGGAAAAAGCTCTTTAATCAAAAGAGGTAAAGACAGAACAGGAATAAATGGCTGCAGGCTGAAACCCAACCAATTCAAATGAGATAAAGGGCACAAATTATAACAGGGAGATGATTAACCACTGGCACAAGTGACAAGGGGGACAGGGGAGTCTGACTTTTGACATGTTAACTGTGTTTGAAAGAGACACTTGAATCACACACAGGCTGAGCTGGATTGGACTGTGAGGGAACCCCAGGACAGTGGAGGGATGGTGATGGGCTGATCTCAACACCCTACAGACCCTCCAGGCTCCTTCTGAAGGAAATCCATCCCCAGGGAAACGCGCCCCTGGCTCAGAGCAGTGGTTAACACTGCACTCATGGGAGATGCCAGACTGCTGTGGGACCACAGACTGGGGAATCCCAGCCCAGCCAGAGTCCCCCTCCTCTGCCGCCAGGCTCTACCACACACTCTGCAGAAGAAGCTGTGAGAACCTGGCTGTGTAAAACTGCAGCACCAGGTGAAAGGTTTCATTTGCTGCCTTAAATCACAGCTCTGCTTTTTTTATACTGCTCTGAACATAAACGTCCAGGGCTCAGCTCCATTATTTCCAGCATTTCACACCCGGAGAATGGATCCTGGCAATTCCTCCTGGTGTTGGTTTTTAAGTACAGAGAGCAATTACACTCAACTGCTCTCATCAGCCACGTTAATGAGCCTCGTGGACACAGTTTGCTGGCAGCAGCTGCCGCACATCATGTTATTGATCTGAGAGCTCCGGGGTGGGCAAACCCTCCCGCTGAAACACAAGTGTCCTCCTTCGATGGAGGAACTGCAGGGTGAGCTCTGTGGAGCCCCTTCCCAACGCTGCTCCTCTCACCACCACACACAAACTCCTGGTGGTCCCCAGCTGGAGGTCCAAGCAGGAACCCGCTAAGGCCAGGGCATGGCCACCACCTGCTCTTGGAACTCACTGTCCAGCACAGAATGACGGAATGATTAAGGTTGGACAAGTCCTCTCTGTCAACCCAGCACCACCACCGTGTTCACCATGTCCTCAAGGGCCACATCCACGTGTTCTTCGAGCCCGTCAAGGGATGGCGACTCCACCACTGCCCTGGGCAGCCCGTTTCAGTGCCTGGCAACCCTTTCCATGAAGAAATTTTAACTAAGATCCCAACTAAACTGCCCCTGGTGCAACTTGAGGCCATCGGCATCCCACCCCTGGCTGAGATCCTGCACATGGGTGCCACCCTGCACTCAGTGCTGTCCTGGGAAAACCATGGACTGGCACAGGTGAGTGGCTCTGCACGCTGTGGGAGCCCCAGTTCAACCAGTGGGGAGTCTGTTCTGGGGATTCTCTCCCCTCCAGACCATTTCCAGGGGCAATGCAGACCCAAGGGGTTATCCCTCGGAGGCTGAAGAAGCAAGGGAAGGTTTGCACATTCCCTGACCCCCAAGGACACACATCACCCACTGAGGGGGTCAGGTGGTGAGTGGTTCTGGGGAAACTGGGGAGCTCCACCCTCAGCCCAGCCAGCCCAGCCCAGGGCTCCTCCCTGCAGAGGCTGTGCCCTGTCTCTGGAGTGCATTAATGGAGTGCCTGCTCCTTACTGCTCTAATAATATTTACCCACAGGCTGCCAAGTGCTTCTTCTCACAGAGCAAATATTTGTGTTACACCCTGACAGTCCCACTAACTGAGAACACTGTCCTTGGGAGGTGGATCAACAGGGAGCTGCGTGTCTGAGGCTGCTCCTCAACAGCCAAGGCCGACAGGTCTTTTTCCACAGGTAGGACAAGGAGGACATGCCTGGGTACCCCTCAGGGTACCCTCCTGGGGGGAACCTGAGGCTGCTCCTCGCTGCCACATGGCTGGTCCTGAATGAAATGATGCTGCTGAGATTCCCTCAAATCCAGCCCTGAGCAGAGAGGACACAACTAAGGTCTAAGAGCTCCCTTCTGGAAAAGCCCAGCTCAAAGTGAGAGGCTTAAGAAAGTCTTTGTGTCAGCACAATCCGTGAAACCTCCCGGGGCCGGGCTCTGTTCAGCTCCTTGAACCAGGAGACAGCAGGTTTTGGGGAGGTCTCCACTGAAGGCAGTTGTTTCCACTGCTGGGAAGTGCCACTGCTGGCAGTGGAATCCATCCCTTTTCCTACGGCTGGGAGTGCTGCCCACTCCTGCTGCCAGAGCTGCTGGATTTGGGCATCAGGGGCTGCCCCACATCAGGCTCCTGCCCTGCCACAGGGACAGGAAAGCCCAAGCTTGGATCCAGGGAAAACTCCAGCCCAGCCACCCCAGAGATAGAGCAATTACTGCTGACTAGGAGGTGGATATATAGGAAATGGGTGAGGAGAAAGGCTGTGGGGACATGGGCTGGCACTGAGGATGGAAGGGAGAGAGTGAACCATCCTTTTAGGAGCCCAAGGCCAACATTTTCAGCATCTTAAGGAGGGCATTTAATAAGTGATCTGCCAAAGTGCTGTGCCCTGCCTGTGTTTTATCCCAGCAAAGGCTGGATACGGCGTTAAAGGACCCAAGTTTATTCAAGGACCCAAGTTTATTCCCCACAGGCCAATTTGTCACCCTTATCTCCAGCAGCCCACGCTGCTCTGGCAGGGCTTGAAAGCAAATTTTGCCCTTGAGGAAGAAGCCTGTGCTGTGAAAGGAGGTCTGGCCAAATGAGATGCACGAGGGTTTGCAGGACTTTGGGAAGAGGGACACAGCACCCTGGGTTGGAATGAACAGCTGCCACATGGAGGGGGCTTTGCTAAGGAATCCTCCCACTTCTATTAGCAAATCACCCCCTGCCTGGAGAGCAGCTGGAGAGGAAGGGGAAAGGGTTTTCTGTGAAATACGTGAAATGAGATGACAAAGCTCACAGAAAAATGTATCAACCGTGGCCCTTTTCTTGGATTAAAACTCCAAGTTACAATTCACTGTTTCTCAGTAAATGTTACAGCTTTCATTCTTTTATTATAAATGTGACAGCTCCAAAATAAGTTACTTTCTATGACAATTGTCCCATCCCTGGAAGTGTCCAAGGCCAGGTTGGATGGGGCTTGGAGCACCCTGGGCTAGGGGAAGGTGTCCCTGACCATGGCAGGGGGTGGAATAAGATGAGCTTTAAGATCTCTTCCAGCCCAAACATTCTCTGATCTTTAAGGTCCCTATCAACCCAAACCACTCTGTGATTCTATGATTCTGTCGATTTGCACTGAAAAAGTAATTTTTAACCTAAAAAACTTGAACGAAAACTCACCCTTTTTATTTTTCTTCTGTAGTACAATTACACCCCCCCCCCCCCCAGTGTTATTGCTCTGGAGAGCTATGAAATCTATAAAAGGTGGCCTTCCCATCAAATTCTGGGATCATGGCATTATTGATGTATCCCACCCCACAGGACTTCCCTGCAAAGAGACTCAAAAACACTGATTATCAGGGACACCGGTCAGCAAACTGCAAAGTGATGGACTGTTTGCTGTGCTGCTTCCCATGATAAATAAACAAAAGTGCTGCTTTGCCCTTTATAGCATTGATTAGATCTGGGGAAAACAAAGAGGGGGTGGAAAAAAAAAAATCACAGGAGGAACATCCAGTTGCTCCTCAATTAAATCTCAGCCTGGTATGGAGGAAGGACTATTAATTATGGTGTTTCCAAGGAGGCTGCAGTGGGATGGTGAAGGTAATCTCCAGCTGGATACAACCCAGGCTGGAGTCAGTGGCACAGCCCTGGGTGGGGCTGCAGGGTCAGGGTCAAGTGTTTGTGTGGCAGCAGGTGATGCTCTGCCCCAGCACCAGGTTCAGGAACAGCCTGAAGGAGCAGGAAAATGGGGCCCAAAGACACAAACTGTTCCACAAGCTGGCAAAACCACCGGGTGAGCAAAAGCATCCTGGTGTGGACCAGGAGCAATCCCCACTTCTATCACATGTGACTCCTCTTTGCAGAGTGCCTGGTGGCCTCTCCCACCTTGGCCTTGGCACAGGACCCACCCAGAGAGGTGTAACTTTGACCTTTCCACAGGTTGCCCAAGCTACAGGTTGCCCAGAGAAACTGTGGCTGCCCCTGGATCCCTGGAAGTGTCCAAGGCCAAGTTGGATGGGGCTTGGAGCAACCTGGGCTAGTGGAAGGTGTCCCTGCCCATGGCAGCAGGTTGGACAAGATGGCCTTTGAAGGTCCCTTCCAATCCAAACCATTCCATGTCTCCAGAATGCTATCCTGCTCCAACACCACGATTCCTGCTGCAGTTCCAAGCCCTTAAAACTGCAGCAGACCCGGAGACCAGGGGCCACCACAGACCCCAGGGGAGCTGCAGCGGGTGGGGTGGGTCTGTCTTGCTGGCACTGCAAGACCCACAGCAGCTCTCACCAGTTGATCATGAGGGTCCCCACCCCAGCTTCACCTTCACTGCCACCAGCACAGGAGGTGGTGACGGGGGATGGCAGACACCTGATCTCCTGGTGCAATTAGCACACCACAGGTGAGAGCCTCTGCCCTGCAGGGAGATGCAGTGCAGGCAGGAGGTGCAGGCAGGACCTGCCAGACCCACATGGCACACAGGAGGCTCTTAGTGAGGAGACACGAGGAGGCAACTGCTCAAGGGGACAGCAGTCTGAAATCCATGTTTCTATCCATGTACACCTTTCCCTCAGCTCTCCCTGCTCACTTCCCCACATCCCCTCATTCCAGTGACACCCATTCCTTTCCCTGCTCCTCCACCCATCCCCTCAGCATCTCCCTCCTCCTCCTCCTCCATGGAAAAGGATGACACCACACAGCCCTGATTTCCTTTTCCTCAAAGACATCCTGTGCCAGATACTGTGATTCATCATGAGCAAGAGGAGAGCCTTTCTTAGTCCAAATGTTGATCTTTAATCTCCGGAGGCTTCTGCCACCTGGAGTGTGACTTCACTTCCAATTAATGGTGTTAACAAACCTGTCTGCACTAACAAGCTTCCAGAGGTGTTTTTCCAAAGGCCTTGTCAGAACACCACCAGCATCACATTCCCTTCCGGAGGGAAACTACTCTGGAGAGCAGAGAGCACCGCTCTGTGTTGAGGCACATGCCTGTTTATTCCCTGGAGTTAGGGCTATTCCATGGCATTCCATGGCTCTGGAGAGCTCATTGCCTTCCTCCAGTGCCTTCAGCTGGTGTCACAGCTTCGTTCTGTGCGCTGGCCTTCACCTTCCTCCCCAGGGGCAGGAAACACAAGCTGCTTTAGGAAAAGGTAGTTTGGATTTTCCTTTTCTGGGGGAAATCCATGTAAGATGGGAGGGATCACTACTTTCATTTACAGACCAGAGAGGTATCCTGGATAAGCAGGATAAGTCTTTCACCTCTATTTTTCAGGAGAGATTCCAGAATCACAGAATGGTTTAAGTTGGAAGGGACCTTAAAGCCCATCCAGTTCCACCCCCTGCCGTGGGCAGGGACACCTTCCACCAGCCCAGGTTGCTCCAAGCCCCGTCCAACCTGGCCTTGGACACTTCCAGGGATCCAGGGGCAGCCACAGCTTCTCTGGGCAACCTGTGCCAGGGCCTCCCCACCCTCACAAGGAAGAATTCCTTCCCAATATCCCATCTAACCCTGCCCTCTGGAAGCTTCAAGCCAGCAGATAAATCCCAAATCCCTGTTTGCAGCCGGAAACTTCCTCTGACCCAGTGGGCTTGCCCCACATTCCAAAAGGGAATGTGAAGGGTCAAGCCACCTTAGCTTGGAAATACTCTTTCTTGTTGAGGTCTGAATCCCCAAACCTGTTCCTGTCTCTGCCCATCCCACCACAGCCCACCCAAATCATCCAGGAGCAACCCCTGGACCGAGCTCCTTGTTAGTTTGAATTTTATGGACTATAGATCCGTTTCCTTCCCAGCTCTGCACTTTGCTGACTCAGAGGAAAGGGATCTGTAATGATCCCCCAGACAGCTGTATTTTTCTTACCTAAGTGCTCACAAATTGCACCGTACGACCAATTAAACAGGTGGTCTCTCATTTTTTCACAACAAACATAATTTGTAATTCCAAAATGTCAATAAAAGAGTCCTTCCTTCCTTTTTATATTCCACAGCATTTGCAACTCAGCTCGGTAATTCTGGAGTCAATAATTTAAAAAAGGGGCAATTAGGGTGTTAATTGGGAATCACTAAATTAATCCACAGAACATATTCTATATTTATTCATTGTCTGCTCTGCCCTCACTGCTCTCACCACACTGAAAGCTGCTCCATCATCAGAGCTAGAGTTTTTTTAGAGCAACACATCCCTCCTTCCCAGCCTTTCATCTCAGCTGGGCTCCTGCCTATAAACACTGAGACAAGAGATGGATCTGCTACAGGGCAAAAGAATGACGAATCCTGGGGGGATGAGCAGGATTTAACTTGAACTAAGCTGTGTTCGCTGTTTGGAACAAGGTGGGGAAAAACCACCCCTGGTCACTGTGGAGAATTACAGTAAGAAAAGGAGCAAAGAATTTTCTGAAGATGTTACAGTCCACCACAACCACAAGAGTTTCATTTTATAAATTATCCACTTTTTGTTTCCTGCCTCCTGTTCTGAGTTATTTTTAGAACTGAAAAAACACAAGTGGCCCAACAGGAAGCAGGTTCTTGGTACCACAAAAGCAGTTACCAGCCCAAGTGTCACTCCAGACAGGGAGAAATATCCCTCCCCCTGCCTCGGGGGCTGCCTTGCAACCTGACAGTTTTGGAAATGGGTGGGTTTTCTGTCTTTTTTGCGAATACTTTTTTGCCCACACTAATACCCAAATTCCCAGAGGGCATAATGGATGTGCCAGACACTGTGAATTCCAGCCCAGAGCTGGGTGCACACACATGTGTGGACACACACTCTGCTTCCCAGAGCTCTCCCTGGGAGGGATCCTCCCGCTATCAGGAGGGATATTTCTGATACCAGAGTGCTAATACAGCACAGCTTTACAGGGATTGGCAGCTCCCCACCTGCAGAATTAAGACTTCCATCAGCTGTCTCATCACACAAAGAGCATTGGCTCCATAAAAACCTAATACCTCGTGGTTTTGCAAGTTTGGTATTAATGCCAAGGATAAGAAGGAAACACAAATGAGCCGAATGCAGGCAGTAATATCCCAGTTTGGTGATGCTGCTGCCTGAGAACAACTTCACTGCACCAGCACAGCAGCCCTGGCACTGCAGGAGAGGACACAGATGATGCAAAAGGGGAAGGCAAAGAAGCCCAAAACTTGCCTGAGGGGCTGGTGGGCTATTGCAGCACCACAGAAATACCTCTGCAAGTGAAAAGAGTTAAGGCAGAGCATGGGGACAGAGGGACAGGGCAAGCTCATCCATAAGGTCTCACTGAACTCATCAGAAGTGGTTTGTGGGGCAGCAGAAAGTGCCCTGTTCTTGTATCAGGAGGCAGTGGAACAAGTGGCAAGAAGGAATATCTGCATGGCAAGGAGACCATAAAGATGCTCCAAGGGCTGGAGCCCCTCTGCTCTGGAGCCAGGCTGGGAGAGCTTGGGGGGTTCCCCTGGAGAAGAGAAGGCTCCAGGGAGAGCTGAGAGCTCCTTGCAGGGCCTAAAGGGGCTCCAGGAGAGCTGGAGAGGGACTGGGGACAAGGGATGGAGGGACAGGACACAGGGAATGGCTTCCCACTGCCAGAAGGCAGGGAGAGATGGGATATTGGGCAGAAATCCTTCCCTGTGAGGGTGGGGAGGCCCTGGCACAGGTTGCCCAGAGAAGCTCTGGCTGCCCCTGGATCCCTGGAAGTGTCCAAGGCCAGGTTGGACGGGGCTTGGAGCAACCTGGGCCAGTGGAAGGTGTCCCTGCCCATGGCAGGGGGTGGGACTGGATGGGCTATAAAGTCCCTCCAACCCAAACCATTCCATGATTCAATGATCACAGACCTCATGCACCCCTTCAGCCCCACCACCCCTCTCGGGGCTGCTGCAGCACCAGGCCCACCAGAGGCTTTCAGGGTGGAGGAACTTCGGGATCAGCCCCCAGGGCTCTGGGTGGGCTCATAGGATGGGCCAGAGGCAGTTTGCAGGTAGAGCTGCCACTAGGTCCCTGCATCCTGGGGACATCCCTCTCTGGATGGCACCATTAGGAGTTTTGAAGGCAGGACAGAAGGACAGCCAAAGGACAGCCAGGCAGCGGTGAGTGGCTGGCAGAGATTCCCCTTGAGATTCCATGGATGCTGCTGAGTGATGGTGAAGGATTTTTGTGCCCCAGGTGGCTCCAAGATGGAGCTCCTGACCTCTGGTTTACAACTTCCCAAGGAGACAGCTCTGGGGGAAAATGCTTGCGAGGAAGAAATGCCACTGCTGCAACAAAAAGCTCTGGAAACCAATTTGTGGGATCATTTCTCTTAGAAAAACAGTCCCATAAAGGGATAAAGCAGCTCTTAACTGAGTGCCAGGGACTTGGCTGCCAGCTCTGAGCAGGACAATCCCAATGGACTCATCCTGCAGGGTCACAGAATCATAGAATCATTAATGTTGGAAAAGACCTCTCAGATCATCAGGTCCAACCATCCCCCAGCACTCCAAGGCCACCACTAAACCATGTCCCTAAGCACCACATCCACACACTTTTTGAACACCTCCAGGGATGGGGACTCCACCACTGCCCCGGGCAGGCTGTGCCAGTGCCTGACCACCCTTTCCATGAAGAAGTTTTCCCAATATTCAATGTAAACCTCCTCTGGTACAACTTGAGGCCATTTCCTCTCCTCCTGTCCCCTGTTCCCTGGGAGCAGAGCTCGACCCCCCCCGGCTCCCCCCTCCTGTCAGGGAGTTGCAGAGCCAGAAGGTCCCCCCTGAGCCTCCTTTTCTCCAGGCTGAGCCCCCCCAGCTCCCTCAGCCCCTCCTGCTGCTCCAGCCCCTTCCCAGCTCCGTTCCCTTCCCTGGACACGCTTCCCATGCTGAAGGTGCCCACGAGTTGTACCCACAGGGTGAGATGCCTACAGGAATTCCCTCATTGCAGAGTCTGAAAAACAAAAACCAGAGAAGGACCTAAATTTTACATTGCCCCTCAAACTTCCCAGCAGTTCCAATTAATGCTGCTCCATGTCCAGTTCCTCTCTGCACCACTGCACACAGGAGGCACCACTCAGGCTTCCCCTCAGCTCACAGCACCAAGGTTTTCCCCCAAATCTCCTTTCAGAGGGTCCCAGTAGACTTTCCACAGCCAGGAAAGGCAACTGCAGCTTCCTCCACCCCCTACCAGTGCATTTCTTCTGCCAGTCCATCAAAAGTCTTGACCCTCCAGGACCACAAACTCCATCATTTACACTCTGCTTGTGAGTATGAGAAAGAAAAAGGTCACTGAAAGGCTTGGCTGGTCCATCCTAAAAACTCTCCATCCCTTACATGCTTTTTCCTCAAATTACAAAATGGTATCACCTGCTTTTACAGCACTGAAAAACAAACATGTCACAAAGCAGCATCTCGGTGTGTTCCTGATTTCTGCCCAGCTCTGACTTCCAGCAATCCCTTAGCTGTCCATTTTTGTTTACAAGGTACAAAGGAAAAGCTCCAGAGCGGCTTTGCACCCCCTGCAAATACAGATATTGGTGTTTATTTTTAGCTCCTTGTTTGCACAGAGCCCGTGGAGAGGGGAAGAGATGTCATTCCCAGGGGAAGGCAGATGTATTGAATCAATCCCTGCGTGGAGGGGCCTGGGGTGTTTCACAAAAGAACCACAATTCACAATAGAAGATAAATTATCTGAACAGATATCTGAACACATCCTGGTGTGTCAGTTACTGTCTCAGAACAAACTTCAAAAAAATAAAGCAGAAGCCCTTTTTTTTAGGTCTAACAGCAAGGCACAGCTTTATTCTCCAGTTTTTAGCTTTGCCCAAGTTGTAGTGACAAAGGGAGTCTCGATTTCCATCTCAAGCCTCCTTGGCTGCATCACCAACCGACTAAATGGTCTCCAGCATCTTTAAAAATCTCCTTTGATAGTTGGGAAACAAAATCTCTTCTACAAACTGCTGTATCATGGAATCCTTGAATGGTTTGGGCTGGAAGGGACCTTAAGGATCATCCAGTCCCACCCCCTGGGCAGGGATACCTTCCACTGTCCCAGGTTGCTCCAAGCCCCGTCCAACCTGGCCTGGGACACTTCCAGGGATCCAGGGGCAGCCACAGCTTCTCTGGGCAACCTGTGCCAGGGCCTCCCCATCCTCACAGGGAAGGATTTCTTCCCAATATCCCACCTAAATCCACCCTCCTCCAGCTTAAAGCCATTCCCTGCTCTTACACAGAGTTCCTCTTTTCTGTGTGAGTCCTGTGGAACTCAGGCAGCTGGAGAAGCAGAGCCCAGCCTTTGCAAGGCTGAGTCAATCAGAATTCCTTCCCAATATCCCATCTAACCCTGCCCTCCTTCAGCTTAAAGACATTACCCCTTGTCCTGTCACTCCATGCCTTCGTAAAATGTAGGGAGGGTAAAGATGGGAAGGAGGGGGGGCTGCTTTTCCGTTAATAAAGGATATTTCTGCATCTGTGAGTAGAGGTAGAAGGAAGCTGGTCTACTTTTCCCATGCATTGATAAAAATTGTCAAAGATGGACAAGGAGAGCTTCTTAATTTGGAAAAAAAGGGTCAGCACCTCCCAGACACCTACAGATCTCCCTGCCAGCTTCAGGGAACTGATCGACCTTCAGAGTTCATGGGGTGATCCTGTCTACCATATCAGTCCCAAAGGAGGAAGGGAGAATGGGAAATAGGGATATGATAAAATGATAAAAGAATAAAAGGTAATTAATAGAATAAAATCGAGTCCAACAAGAGGCTGTGGCACTGAACTTGGGAGGTCTGCCTTTGGCTGGAGCTGAATTCCCAGGTTTCAGGACCCACCTTACACCTCTGCTGAGTGCAGCAGCAGCTCCCCCAGGGCACAGACTGTTTCAGTGCCATAGTTCCCATATTTTATTCCCATGCCAAGTCTAACCATTCCAACATCTCACTGTGGAACTGCAACTGTTTATGATCAACCACCAGTTAAACCAACAATACTCCATGAGTTCCTCCAAACCTTTCTGAGATCTTCTAAGCTTTACAAGACCCAGGCAGTGCCCTTTGTGTTTCCTCATTTCCCACGGGGTGATCATATCCCGGGGCTGTGGTACTCGAGGGATTTGATGGCCTGGGAGTCAGGAGGTGGAATCATAGAATTGCGGAGTATCCTGAGCTGGAAGGGACCCACAAGGATCATCGAATCCAACTCCTGGCCCTACACAGACACCCCAACAATCCCACCCTGTCCCTCAGAGTGTTTTCCAACCCCTCCTGGAGCTCTGGCAGCCTTGGGGCCGTGCCTACTGTCCTGGGGAGCCTGGTCAGTGCCAATCACCCTCTGGGGGAAGAACCTTTTCCTGAGATCCAAAGGACATGATACATCCAACCATGTCCTTTGCTGGAGACAGTTTCAAACTCCCCCTTTCTACACCCTGGTCCTTCATCAGGCATAACCAGCTCAATTACAAACATCCCATGAAAATGGAAATCCCATATCCAAGCACAGCTTTATCCAGAGAATATTTTAGCTCAAACAGCTCAGGGAACTATGTAGATAATCACAATTTTGAATCACAGCAGGCCTTGTGTTGTGCCTGTTTTACAGGTAATAGCTCGAGTTCTTGCCTTGCTGTGTGTTTTTCAAAAACATCCGGTTCCCATCCTCTGACCCTCTCCCACTTTCGGGCTCAGCTTGAGAATCCCATGGATACAGATGACCAAACAACCTGTGTATCTGCAGGAATGTGCTTTCCAAACCCACTGTGGTAATGGCAGGAACTGTCTGTCAGCAAATTTATGGGTGGTAAATAAGAGCACTCAATTCCTCACAACCAGGGGCTGAGCCTGAGCACACCCAGCTCCAGAGAGCTGGGCTGTGGCAGGCACAGGGCAGCTAGAGGGCAAAGAAAAGTTATTTATTCCCTCTTCCCTTCCACAATTTCCTCACCATTTAAATGTAAAAGCTTCAGAGCAGCAGGAGAGCTGGGCTGTGAACAGCCAGGGCTCTGCACAGCCAGGGCTCTGCAGGGCAGAGCGGACGCATTTCCAAGACTCCAAGAAGTAGGAAACGATTGAAAAAGAAGGGAAGCATCTCACAGACAGAGGCAGCATTGCCAGAGCGGGGGTGCTGACACACCAAGCTCCAGTCCTTGGCTTTTGTGGCCAAAATGCAGCAAGCTATTGAGTCCCCCCACCCTTCTGCCAATGGTTCCCTTCACCAACCCCTCTGGCCCTGTGCTGGTTCAAAAGTAAACTGGAGGGAGACATGACCCGACCTCGAGAGAGACTACAGGTCAGAGCTACAATTCACTAAAAAAAAATCAATACAAGAGAGAAAACTGCTTGTTTTTAACCCCCAAAGACAGACGTATAACCCAGCCCCCTGGGACAAGAACAGCACAGTGTTCCTCGGCCCCTGTGCTGAGCACCACGTGGGAAGGAAAATATGATGGTGGTCACAGTCCTGTTCTGGTCCTCCTCTGGATACGGCCAGTGGTACCACAAGTCCCAAAACCCCAGGCTCAGATTCTGAGAAGTCCCAAAACCCCAAGCCCACATGTAAGTGCTCAGGTCCAGGTGGGAATGCCCAGTGCCTGCCCCAGGGCAGGGAGTTTCACAGTGGGTGATTGAACTCCCTGAGCCCTGGGATATGTTTGGAGTCTTTGGTGGTCTGGGTGTTGCAGCTGGATATGATGCCAGTCCAGCATGGCCCACGAGCAGAGATGCCCCCTCAGGCTGGGGGTGAAGGTGCTGATGCCTCTTATCACAGCTGAGTCATGGCTGTTGTCCAAAAGAAGACAAAGAAACACTCCCCAGCCTCGCAGGGTTCTTTCACACCCAGCTTGGAGCCTGAGGGGTCAGGTGTGCCCTGGGCAGCTGCTGCAGATGATCCATTATTAACAGTCCCTCAGAAATGACACCCAGGGTGTAGAACACACAGTTTGGGTTACACCCACAGAGTCATAAACTGGCCCCAGCCCCTGTAACTAGGACAGGCCCAAAGGAGGGGACATGGGAGCTGCTGCAGGATGGGGGATTGTACTTGGGTATCTTCCATATGTGTCTGCTGTGACACGGGGAAGGGTGAACAGGTCAGACTGGAGCTGGCTACCTCCAGGACTCCCCTCTGGCTCTCCAGAACGAACCCACAGGCTCCCTGAAGCCTTCCCTGCAGGCATCCCCAGCTCCTGCTGCCCAGTTTAGCCCATCCTGAGAGTCTATGCACCTTCTTCAGGCTGGTGGGACATCAGGGGGGTGGAATGAGATCAGCTTTAAGGTCCCTTCCAACCCAAATCGTTCTGTGATTCTGTGAAATGAGTCCACAAATATTTTATGGCCCTTCAAGTCACAGGGGGAGAGAAAGAATGGGCCAAGTCTGGCTCACACCTGCCTTTAAAGCAGCTTTCTTCGAGATGAACAGGCTGCCTCAGTGCTAAGACGATTATGAGCAGAGACACCTATGCCAGAGGAGGGAAGAAGGAATAATAAAAGCATTCAAAGCTATGACGAAGACATGAAAAATAAAAGAGCGCAGCAAAATTTTGGGATATAGCAGGAAGAGCACCAGCGAGATCAAGACACGAGGAACAGGTTCAGAGCCACCCAACCAGAAGAAGCACAAGGACTTTCACAGGTCCCAGGGGACACTGATCAGGCAGGGAATGCTTGTAAGAGAAGCAGGACAAGAGGTAATGGATAATTAACAACATCAGAGAAAGCCCAGAGTCCCAAAAACCTCTCTCTGCCCCAACAAACTTCTCTTTGGCTTCTGAGCAGGACTGTGGGTAGCCAAGGGATGGGTCACGGTACCCCACGAGTAACAAGGAGCAGATACATTCTCATGGAAGTTGTAATGTAAAGAGAGGAAGAAAAGGGTGTATTTCTTATTGTTCTCTGCAACCCCCTGACAGGGGGGGAAGCCGGGAGGGGATTGGTCTCTTTTCTCAGGTAACAAGAGCAAGAGGAAACAGCCTCAAATTGTGCCAGGGGAGGTTTACAGCGGATATTAGGGGAAATCTCTTCACTGAAAGGGTGGTCAGGCACTGGCACAGCCTGCCCAGGGCAGTGGGCTGAACACATCCCTGGAAGTGTTCAAAAAACATGTGGATGTGGCACTTGGGGACAAGGGTTAGTCGTGGATCTGGCATCTGGCAGTGCTGGTCCACAGCTGGTCTCAATGATCTTAAAGGTCCTTCCCAACCTTAATGACTCCGTGATTCTTTGAGGAGATAACCCATGGGAGGTGAACAGGGAGCAGGCACCATGTCCTGGCTCCCAGCACAGCAAACCCAGGCTGTGAAGGGAGTGGTAACAGCCCATGACCAAGTGCTTGCCTCAAAAAATCATAGGGTCTCCTGAGCTGGAAGGGATCCACAAGGACCATCCAGTCCAACCCCTGGCCCTGCACAGACACCCCAACAATCCCACCCTGTCCCTCAGAGTGTTGTCCAAATCCTCCTGGAGCTCTGGCAGCCTTGGGGCTGTGCCCACTGCCCTGGGGAGTCTCTGCAGAGTTCACCTACCAGAGGAAAGCTGGGGACCCACACCAGTCCTCCAAGGTTCCCCAGCACATCCCAAGGTCATCCTCACTGATCCACCAATCCTGCATTTTTAATTGAACCTTCACCCTCAGGAAGAAATGAAGAAGAATGGATTTTAGCAGGAAAAAATCCCCAACCCTACCTCAGACAGCTCATGACACACAGGGTGTGTGGCATCATCCCACATCCTCTGGATGTCACAGCACACAGGGAAAGGGATCCAGCCCAACATCTCCAGGCAGCACAAGGGCCCTCACATTACACACATCTTTTGTCACAGCACAGCCTGGGAAAGGTCAGTGCCTCAAGAAGCAGCACATCTGATAATGAAATGCTGCAGAAAGGCGATGGTAAAATAAGCAACTTTTTGGCTCATTTCCTGAAAGCTCCTGTTCAGGCCAAGCTGGAAGCAAATCTCGGGCCTGGATTTTTATGGATGAAAGAATGTGGCCATCTCTCTGTTTGTCTTCTCTGCATTTCTTGCTAACCCTTATTTCTCTCCTTAAAAAGCCAGTAATAAAATCCATGCTCACATGTCGTATCTGATGCATCTGCCAAGGTCAGAGCCATCAGATCCCATCAGGCGCGCGCCGATCCAGCCCTGCAAAGGGAGGCTGAGGGAAGATATGCAAAGAGAGGTCTATTTTTGTATTTTCGTTTTCAGGCTTCCCCTTGACTTCTGCTTTCTGACTCATGTTCCAGCTCCGGTGCTCAGGGATGCAGCCAGAGAGCAGGAGCTGGTCAGGAGAGGGCAGAGAGAGGCAGCAGCACTGAGGAGTCCCTTGTCTCCTGTGCCAGTGTCCGAGCACCTCATGGAGCAGTGTCTTCATGGGCATAATATCAAAGATACTCCCTTTTGGGCTGAGAATTGAGAAACTGGGGAATTGCACCTGGTTCAGTGCTGGGCTTTGCAGTTCTGGTTCAATAGCTGGACATGATCTTAGATTCTGTGATTGTAAATCCAGGCCAGCTCCTCAACACTGACTAGAAGCCTTTGACGGCTGAAGCCCAGCCAGCTGAACATGGAATCTGGGAAATTATGGAGAGAACATGAACCCCGAGGCAGACACTGAAACATGGCATTAAATCTTGTCCCCTGCCCTTTCCCTCCATTTACTACTTCAGTGGGCAGTGACTGGCTCTTGACAGGAGAGGAGAAAACACCTTGTAGGTGATGGGGAAGACAAGACAAATGGTGAGGAGCTGGTGGTTCAGAAAGAGGTGAGAAGAACCCATCCCCAGTCCCTCCGGCCATGAGCTTGTTTCTCTAAGGATTTGAGGTGATAAATACAACCCATCCCACCCCCACTGTGAGCATTCCTTGAGCTCCTCACAAACTCGCTCCTGGTGGGTTCCTATTCAATGAACACGTGGGATGCTCCTGTGAGACACCACTAACACCCAGGGCAGCTCCAACCTTCCCTCTGGAGAAACTCAGAGACTTCTAAGGTTTCATTCTGCAAACATTTTCAGCCCAAGTTTGAGCACAGGAATCATCCTCCACTAGGCCAGAAGGAAGGGCTCATGTCATCATCTGCCAGCTGGTGTTTACACAAGCAGGTATTTGGGAAAAGGTGTGACACTTTCCATTCACACGCTGCCTTAATCTGAATTAACCTTCAAGTCTGGAGAAACAGATATTTCAAAAAGCAAATCCAGAAATGTAAAGATAAAAGACCAAAAATCCCTCAGTCAGATGATTTAAATCAACATCACATTTCGAGATCGAGATTTGCAGAAAAGTGAGTGTTCATTACGAATGGCTTGCTCAAGTCTTAAGAGAATCAAACATTTTGGTTGATCACAGGAAGCCAGCTCAGCTCTAGAGATGAATTGTTGGCTCAGGAAGGCATTATTAACCCGTGGCTTTCTTTGAGTGTAAGTGTTTTGATTGAATTTATATGTTTAAAATCACAATGTGCTGGAGTGTTCCTGGTTTCTCAAGGTTTTACATCCCAAAGCAGGTACAGCGCAATGCACAGGGTCATGTTTGCTGTGTGAACACGTTTGATTTGCTGTTCAGCCTTGCTGACCTTAAATCACACCCAGTGCTCTGCTCTTCCCACATACCAAGAGACACCTGAGCTTAAACAGCTTTTTGCTCCCTCAGTGGGAAGGAAGGTCCTGAGCAGGAGGGTCTGGCCATGGCCTGTCCTGCATCCATCACTTGGCATCTTTCCTATTGCTTTGGCAGAGCAGCTGAGAGCTTCAGGCAATTAATTTGCTTATTTAAAAGCCCAGGTAACCCGCAGGGACAGAGCCATGAGGCTGTTAATGAAGGGTTAATTAGCATCTCCTCTTCCACTCACTCACCCAGTGCCCATCTCTGAAGGCTCCAGGGTGAAGAATGGCAGTTCAGTGGGTCAGGACTTGGCTCTCACTGGAGAACCTGATCCTAGTCAGAGCTGCCTGGGTTCCCACTCCCAGCCAGCCAAGCTCAGCTCCCACAGGCAAAGCGCTCACGGGGGCAAAGGGAGGGGATGGCTCCATCACAGAGAACTTCAGAGCTGCTGACACAGGAGCTCAGCCTGCAGAGCCCACTGCTGGTGCTTGGGACTGCTAAATGACCCATGATCATCCTCAGCCAAACAACCCCAGGCATGCTGGAAGTGTCCAAGGCCAGGTTGGACAGGGCTCTGAACAACCTGGGCTAGTGGAAGGTGTCCCTGCCCATGGCAGGGGGCGGAACTGGAGGAGCTTTAAGGTCCCTTCCAACTCAAGCCATTCTGTGATTCTGTGCTCTGCTTTCACAGCAGAGTTAGGGCCAAGAACATGGCTCTTCTAGCCCAAAACTCACCTGCTTCCCTGCTGGGAGCACTCAGGGACAGGGGCCTCTGCATGAGGAGAGTGCTCCCAGGTGGGCTCTGCAGCCCCCTCCCCCTGGGCAAGCGTGAACCTGCTCCAGACAAAACCTGTTCCAGGTGAACTAGATACTTGGAGAACATCCTCCAGCCAGCCACTCAGAGCACTGACATTCCATTAGACTACAGCCAGCACAGACATGGGCGATCCTTCCAGGGAGCTTAGAAAGGAGTTTTAACTCTGGCTCTTTGCATTTTTTTTCACAGTAGATAAAGGTTGGGGAGCATTAGCTTTGGGGGGAATTTCTGTTTGTGTCCTCTGATGGTTTCTGATGGTTCAGGACACCTGTGGGGCCTATGAAATGAATTCCAACCTGAGAGTGAGACACACGAGCGATCCCACTGCCCATTCACTGCCTTGGGAAAGGTCTCTGAGGCACAGAGGGCAACTCAGTGCCACACTTTGGCAGGTTTAGAGTGGATCATGACCCCTGTGAGGTCCCTGTCCCACAGCCTCCCCCACAGCAGACACTGCAGCCCCTGCCCAGCTCTGCCCTCACTGGGCACCGACACCTGTGACCTCCCCCTGACCCGCCAGCTCCTCTAAATTAAGAACCTCTTACATCCTTCCTTGGCCCACGGGGTGCTAAGAAGGTCACCACAGATCGTGGCTTAAAGGGCCACCAAGTGCCACCCTAATCCTGGCAGGACAGGAACTGCTGGAGCTCATAAACCACCTGAGCAGGTGATTAGAGTCGGGATTTATTTGTGCTCAGACACGGTGACAGCCCCTCTGGCACCGGGGTTTGTCTCATACACACAGAAAACTTCAGCCATCCAGTGTTTGTTGAGAATGCTCCACGTCCTCTCATCATGGGACACTTCCAACCCTGCACTGATGAACTCAATAACAGGTATTTTCATGACCTTCCCCTCATTGCTGGAATAATGGGCATTTTCATCAGCCTTCCTCAGTGTTCTTTTCCAACTGCCTGAATGACAGATAATTCCACAGTTTTTACTGCACCTCCCAAGAAATAGGGAGCTTCAACCTTTATTCTGTGGGCCAACAGTAAGTGGAGGGAGAATTGAAAAATGAAAAAGCAAATAATCAACCAGCACAGTGCTGGGAGTTCAGGAGTCCTGTGAAAGCGAAGAACTCACCAGATAAAAGACAGTTTCCTCCACTTCCAGTAAATTCCTTGTACAAAAAGAAGGCTCCATAGTTTAAAGCACTGTTTCATGTGCCAGCAGCCAAAGCAAAACTTTCCAAAGTTTCTGGCAGTGTCCTTTGTAAAAATGTCATCAATACTAAATAAATCATGCATTTCTTCAATGCTGCTGAATCCCATAATTTCATTTGCTGAGTTAAATCCTGGTCTATGGAATTAGGGCACAGTAGTTGTCTTATTCATGCAGAAAAGGGTTTTTAGCCAGTTCATTTGTTTAACATATCTGTGTGCCAGAAATTTTTTTGTCCTACTTTGTGTCAAAATACTCTTATTACCACCACGGACAGATACACTAAGCTAGAGCAGGAAATGGTTCCAGACAAATCAGAAGCAAATCCAAGTTCCCTTTCTCCCTCCCCTGCCTGATCTTGCTTTGGAAAAGTTCAGGTGAATCTTTACACCTCTGCTATTTGGAGTTTCTTGGATTAGACTTCCAAATAAAGTAAGAAGTGTAAAACTCTCGGATTACTGCACACGGTGTCTCCTGAGGTCCATCACACAGCAGCACAGCTCCTGCCTGTGTGATGAGAAGTTTACCTGATCACACTTATATTTTCTCCCTCTTACATAAGTTCCCAAGGAAAAAAAACAACTATGATAACAATTAAAACACCAGGACTGTAAAACCTGCTGGAAACTGAGGACTCCCTAGAAGTGTCCAAGGTTGGACAGGGCTTGGAGCAACCTGGGCTAGTGGAAGGTGTCCCTGCCCATTGCAGGGAGGTGGAACTGGATGGGCTTTAAGGTCCCTTCCAACCCAAACCATTTTGGTAACCTAGGATTCCTGTTTTTATCCATCTGCCTGGGAACTGGAAGGGAAAGAGCACTGTTGAAGACATTACACCACTCCATGCCTGAAATCTCCATTCACCCTCTGCTGAAGCAAGCCCCAGGTTTTATTCACCTGAAGTCCTGCTACTCCATTCTCCCAAAACAAAACTCCTGCCAGACCAGACAGAGAGTTCCCACCTCTGGTCCTCATGGACCTCACTGCTCAGGAAGCACAGCAAGTTTCCAACAGCCACAGTCCCTCTGGATCAGTATTTCCCAATACTCAGGTCATGCTGTCACTGGAGCTGATCCCTAAATCCTCTCCCATCCTTCCACAAAACCTCTTCTTCACAGAGTTGCTTTCAGCTCAGCCTACCTGGCCAAGCTGGGTCTGGGGGATGTCCGAGCTCGTGTCCTGACAGTGCCATGTCTGTTGGCACCTGGGAGATAGTTCTCTTCCTCAGCTGTGGCCTGAGGATGCTGCTGTACCCTTTGGGGATGGGCATCTCCTCTGTCCTGCCCAAAGCACTAACAAACCCCAGATGTCCAAGGAGATCCCCTGAGCCTGCTCCTGCCAGCCCATGTGCCAGAGGCTGCTCTGCTTGCCCTGTGCACAGACAGTACCAGGGGTTTGACCAAGCCCTGGGCACCCTCTGTCCCTCCCCAGCAGCTCTGTGAGGTGTGTGCCTGCCCCAAGCACAATGTTCCCCTGTGGGAAGCACTTCCACCCAGCTGCTCCTTGCAGCCCCTTGCTCTGGGACGTGCACAGGAAAGTCAGGAGCAGAGTCCACCCCTAGACTGCTCAGAAGTCACCTTCACCACAGCAAACCGCAAATATAACTTTTGGAAGCAATACAAGCCATGAATCAGAAATGCAAACACACCAAAACCCAGAACGACCCCAACCTGCTCTGCAGGGTGTGATTAAAGCAATCCTGCCCCTGTCACCAACAGCACTGAGGGGGACGGCAGGTTCTCAGCAAATCCAGCAACCTCGGAATCCCTGAGCACCCACAGCAGGCCAGGATGAGCCCGCTGCCAGCAGGCTCAAAGGGACACACCTTCAGCCCAACTCTGGAATGAAGCCACTTGGACAACTCATCACCTCATGCGAGGTGCCTGTGCTGCCCCAAATCCCCCAGCCACAAAACTGGGAATTGCAGGGATCTCTCCCGCCATTCCTCACATCTAAAAGTACATCAAGACACATTTACTTACCGGGACTGGCTGGGCACTTGGGGTTTGTCAGTCCTCCCGTCACCGCTCCGGGAGCAGGCACACAACCCCTCGACAGGCTCAGCCTCACCCTGCAAGAACCAGGACACAGAGGGATGGTAAGAGGATAATCCAGCACTTTCTAACCCTCAGCAGAGCAGGGAGTGTGGTGTTGGAGAGCAAAGCTGCTGGATGTCTGCAAGGATCAGAGCCGGGACTTTCCGAGCTAAGACTCTGAGCTGCTTAGCAGGGAGCTGGAAGGGGAGCAGACAGAGGTGGTTGTGTTTGCAGGGCCGAGCACTGGGAGAGCTGCTGGGGGTGGTTCAGGGTGGCTTGGGCACCAGAAATCCCACCAAAACTGCTATATCAGGTTAATGCTGGCAGAGAACATGGAAACAGGCGGATAGAGGCGGGCAGGAATTTTTGATCACGATGGCCGGGATTTACACGGGAGAATAAGCGTTTCTTCAAACTGAAATATCCCACTGGAGAAATTTTTCACGGTGATATTTATTGTTCGTTTTTCTGCATGGAAAATGTGGTTTGAAACAGAAGGATTTGCTTTGGGTTAGGCAAACTTGAATTGAAATGTTCTGTTGATGGAATCGGCATTGTTCAGCCTGGAGAGGAGGAGGCTCTGGAGTGACCTTATTGTGGCCTTTCAGTACCTACAGAGGCTCCAAGAGAGCTGGAGAGGGACCTGGGACAAGGGATGGAGGGACAGGACAAGGAAGAATGGCTACAAGCTGAAGGAGGGCAGGGTTAGACGGGACCAGCCCAGGCTGCTCCAAGCCCCGTCCAACCTGGCCTTGGACACTTCCAAGGGATGGGGCAGCCACAGCTTCTCTGGGCAACCTGTGCCAGGGCCTCCCCACCTTCACAGCCAAGAATTTCTTCCCAATATCCCATCTTAATCCACACTCCCCAGCTTAAAGCCATTCCCTGCCCTTACACCAAGTTCCTCTTTACTATGTGAGTCCTGTGGAATTCAGGCAGCAGGAAAAGCAGAGTCCAGCCCTTGCAGGACTGAGTCAATCAGCCCCATGCCGTGATTTTTCTAGAATCACTTCAACCCACATCGCAAAAGTGAAGGAGAATGGATGCAGGTCCTCTGCCAAAATACAACACCTTTGGAACCAAGTAACTGCACTAAAACGTGTGGGTTTATTTTCACTCTGGGCTCCCCAAGCCTTTCCCTTCTCTCCCCAAATGATAATGGGCATAAGAAACAGGAGTTCTCCAAGAAAAAGCAAAAGGCACTGAAGGGTCATAAATCATGGGGCTGGATGGCATTCAGAGGGAGCTGGGGGAGGGAATAAAGAGTGAAACAGTGCAGATACGGACTAAGATATGTCAGAGATCCTTAAAAACCAAAGACTCATCCCCAGGGCAGGGGACTCCACACAATGGGTACGTTTTGATGAAGCAGCAAAGGGAATGTGCCCAGCACAGCTGTGGGGTTGGGACGTGGTGTCCACAGTCCCACTGGGCTCAGAGCACAGGGAGTATCCTCCCAGCACCACCCCTGCATCCCCAATGCACGTGGGGATGAAGACCCTAATGAAAACACCCTCTAATTTCCCTAAAGCCACAGCTCTGTACTGGTTGGTAACTGCTGAGGGCAGAAGACCTGCAAAAAGATGGTCTTTTTGAGGGGTTTCCAAGAAGTGCCCTTCTTGCTCATCCAAAGGGCCTGCAGGGATGGACCCATGGGACCAGGGCTGTCTCACTGCCACCAGCAGTGGGATCAACTGGGGGCTTCAGGAAAAGCAAAGAAGGACCAGGCCAGTGCTGGAGTGGGGATGGAGACATCTCTGAGCAGCAGCTCTCCTGGATGGGATGCTCCCTCACCTGATGACCTGGGGTCCTGACATCAGCGTTCCACTCACCTGAAATGCTCCCCAGGGCACCACACAAGCCCAATATTTTGGAAACACTGTGTATCAGCACCGATCTTCTGCTAATAAACACGATCACCTGTAACTGTGCAGGTACCATCTCCTTCATTAAACCTAAAGATCTTGCTCTCCAGGGGTTTGCTCCTCAACAGGGGCAGGAGATGAACAGACAGAAAGTGCAATTTAATTGGGGATGAAGCTCCCTGTCATTTAAAATAAGTGTGGAGCAGGTGCGAAATGGCACCAGCTCCGGATGTGCATAAAAAACGGTGACACCAGCAGCATGTCCCAGATTGAATCAGATGGTGCAACTAGAAACTCCTGTTCCCTTCAGGTTCTTCCTTCCTTTATTTCCTCAAGCTTCTCTGAGAACTTCAGTTTTGAAATGGGTGAGAAGAAATGGCATTTCTGCAAAGCCAGGGGGTTCGAACAGAAGAGAAGGTTGTACAATCAGCATCATGTGCTGAGGCATGGCAATGGTCCCTGAGAAATGCTGACAGAGCTGGTGTTGGCAGTGAGGGTGAGCCATTGGAGGTCCATCAGCACAGCCACATGTGTTCAGATGACAGAATTGGCAGTGCTAAACCTGTTGCTCCTTCTTCTTCCTTTCTGGGTATCCCTTTGCCTCCCTGTGCTGTCCTGAATAAGACATCTGTGGCTTGGGTGCTTGCAGGTGAGCCCGGAGTGCACCTCTGTGGCAGTGAATCACAGAGTTACAGAACATCCTTGGCTGGAATGGGCCCACCAGGATCATCCAGTCCAGCTCCTGGCCCTGCACAGACCCCCCAACAATCCCACCCTGTCCCTCAGAGTGTTGTCCAAACCCTCCTGGAGCTCTGGCAGCCTTGGGGCCGTGCCCACTGCCCTGGGGAGCCTGGTCAGTGCCAACCACCCTCTGGGGGAAGAACCTTTTCCTGAGATCCAGCCTGACCCTGCCCTGACACAGCTCCAGCCCTTCCCTCAGGTGCTGTCGCTGGTCAAGTGACTTCAAGGTGCTGATGTTTGCCTTGGGAGCTGAGTTGGGTGGGAGAGGGTTTCCGCTTTCCCTCCAGTCTCCCAGCTCCTCTCTCCAAGCTCCAGCACCACGAGGAACAATGTGATAAATCACTTTGATCACGTTAATGTTGAGGGTTTCAGTCAACCTTCTGCAGAAAACAGAGGCAAGGAAGAGCAAGGAGAGTCTGTGGACGGGTTATGCCGCTTGTTACAAGGGGAAAGAAGACCTGGACTTCACCTTTTGAGCTGCTGGGGAGAGTTCATGGAATTTAAGGCAGCTCAGTTGGCTCAAGCCTTCCCAAAACAGCTTCCACCACTGAGGCTTTGCCATCTGAAGAAGCTCAACCTCAGAATCTTCACGTGTCCCTCCATGCTGAGAACTTCTCCAGCTTTCCATGCAGGTTGGGAGCTTGGACCTGCTTGTGCCCCAGACTCTCCGGGAGAGACCAGCGGGAAACTCGGAGAAACCAAACCATTTGACTTCAGTCCCAAAGCAGAGTAGCTCAGCTGGGAGTGGGAACACTCCCAGGCACCTGCTCTGGCAGCTTGGTTGGGCTGAGTGACTCCTGGAAAAGAGATGCCTGAAGTGAGAACCAGAGCAGAGAACTCTGCCCTTCCTGCTTTTTCAGATGTTATCAGTGACACCCTGGATTTATTTACATCTATTTGTCTAATAAGTACCTTTTCTACACTTCTACCATGGGAGATAAAAGAGGAGGAACCCTGTTTAACTGATGCACTTTAATTAGTTGCCCATTGCTGTCAAAGCCCTGCTCTCATATTCTGATGCAAATTCACAGCCTTTCATTCTAAGCAATACCTCAGTTTGACTTCAGTCTTCCAGTGATCCTTAAATGTCATATTTTCTCCCCAGTGAATCAATATTCAGAGAATCACAGAATCGTTTGGGTTGGAAGGGACCTTAAGGATCATCTCAGTCCAACCCCCTGCCATGAGCAGGATATTCCGACCCTCGAATTGTCACTGATCTGCTCATCCTGCCTTGGGTTGGGTTTCTTTAGCCACTGAGCACATCAGACACTTTTTCCGACCAAGCTCTGGGAACCAGCTCTGCTCCCACCTCTCTCCCACACCATCCTGCTCCGAAAATCACACAGCTCTGGGAGCAAAATGTGCCTTGCCCAAGGCAAACAGGCCAGAGCATCTTCTGTCATGGAGAGGTGAAACCCTAAACCACATCCCAGCCCAGGATGGGAGCAGGGACAGGTCACTTTTCCTGTTCCTCTTCAAGGGGCACAGACACAGCTCCCCATCGTTCCTAATTTTATATTGTGACGTCTCCATCTCCTGCCTGTCAATCCTCCTGTTGTCAGAAGGTCACCAGGCCAGTTGGAAAGCGATTTTTCACACCCTTGCTAATCCAGAAGCACCTGGCTGCCTCCTCCCACCGGGAAATGCTGACAACAAAACTAATTAGTGGGCAGCAGGACAGGGGGTGGGAGAGGTGCCGCAGACAGACAGCACTGGCCTTTAGGGTACCAGCCAAAAATTCCAGGGATTCAGGAGCGGTTCCTGGCACTTTCCCACACTCCCTTCATGACCTTGGGCTTCAGCTCTGTTCTCACCTCTCACTGAGGCTGATAACACTTCCCAAAGGTGGCCATGCAGATAAATTAATTCATGTTCAGGAAAGAATCCATTATGATGGGGGCGTTTGGAATAAAAATGGATATGTTTTCCCTGCATCACCACTGGCTTCAGGGGAATGGAGCCAAGAATGGCTGTAACCTGGTCTGTACAGAGCCAAGCTTTACCTAGGCTTGTGCGTTAGCTGGATATTCTCACGAGGTCTGGGCTGAGCAAATTGAGTGGCACAGGTTGCCCAGAGAAGCTGTGGCTGCCCCTGGATCCCTGGAAGTGTCCAAGGCCAGGTTGGACGGGGCTTGGAGCAACCTGGGCTAGTGGAAGGTGTCCCTGCCCATGGCAGGGGGGTGGAACGAGGTGGTCTTTAAGGCCCCTTCCAACCCAACCCATCCTGTGTTCTGTGAAGGGCCCAGGGCCAGGGGATGCTCCGCAGCAGGAGCAGGTCAGGAGGGGGTGAACTCCTCCTCACTCAGCTGGTGCTGTCACCTGGATGGGTGAAATCCAGAGAACAATCCATGCACCATCACTCATTTTTAGGAATTTAGGAACTACAGAGTGCCTTGCCCACCTCAAGCATGAGCACAGGCATCCCCTGGGGCCCAGCCGCTTTCCCCCATCACTCCCCCAGCACTGGCACTGCCCATGGCTGTGCCAGCCTCCAAACATCCCAGCTCCTGGGAAGCTGGGATAACCCCAGCTTGCAAAGAGAATGAAAAACATCTCAACACCCCTGACCAGCAATGTTTTCTCCCTTCTATGAAACACAAAGTGGGGCTCGGGAGCCAGGGCAGTGCCTGTTGAAGCCCAGCACACTGGGACGCCTCGGTGGAAGGATAGGGAAGCCCCGAGCTGCCTGTCAGATCTTCAGCAGCGGAGATAATTGGTTTGTACACATTTCTCCCCACCCAATTATCAGCTCAGGTTAGCGTCTGATTTTACAAGACTCTGGTCGAGCAGACCTGCTGCTGTTCCTGCTTCCTCTCCCTCATTCCTGTGGATATCACCCAGTCCCTAAATCATTTTTAATGGCTCTTCTGCCCATGTGCCCTCCCAGCTCATTCCAGCCCCATCAGCGCAAGGAGGCTGCAGATAGGAAGGAGCTGACATTTCTCTTTTGAGTAATCTGCAGCGGATTTCTTGCCCCTTTGATGTAGTCATTTTGTTCTCTGCGCTGATGTGACATTAATTATTGTTAAATATTCTTATCTGTTACACACAGTTCTGTTTAGATAAAGGTCAGTGCGTGAACCCCTGACAGTGCTCACTGCTGCCATGCTCCAAAGCCAATTTGTCATCCTCTCCCTTCAATACCTTCATCTTCATTTCAGTCCATTTTTCCATTAATTCAGGCACAGCAGAGGGCCATTAAAAAATGCAAAATCTCTCAGTCGTTCATCTCGGCACTGGGACAGGGAATTAGGAGCTTGGGGAGTACCAGTTGCACAGGGTGAACAGGTAATAATGCCCAGGAAAATCCAGCAGCAGCCTCTTGTAAGGAGCTGTGTGGCTGTCCTCCAAAATATGCACCTACTTCTGCTTTAATGAAAATCAGCTAAGCCTTGTCCAGCCCACAGTGCCTTCTCCCAGCCTGGTGTGCAGTGGGGTAACAGCATAATCCAGGGACCCTGGCACAGGTTGCCCAGAGAAACTGTGGCTGCCCCTGGATCCCTGGAAGTGTCCAAGGCCAGGTTGGACGGGGCTTGGAGCAACCTGGGCTGGGGGAAGGTGTCCCTGTCCATGGCAGGAGTGGAATGAGAGGAGTTTTAAGGTCTCCTCCAACCCAAATCATGGTGGGATTTATGATCCTATGCTAAGCCCACACCACCCTCTCTTGGCAGGGGACAAGAAGGGCAAGCTCAAGCCGTCCTTACCAAACTTCCCAGAACTGCAGCACACGGCAGCCTGATCCATCTTCCCAAAGGCCTGGGGAGCACCTGGATGCACAGGAGCCTGCTCACAGTGAATAAAACCTGCACCTACACCTGCTCTGTCTTGCTTTTCCTCTCTCTGACTGTGTAATTCCCATCCAGCCACCCTGGCATGTGCTTCCCATGTGAGGTGGGGATGGAGATACAGGGGCACCTGCCTGGGACTCACTCCAGCTCCCCCGGTCCCTGCCTGCCCTGGGATCCCTCGAGGAGCCAAAATAGCATCTTCACAGCATATCAGGAGCAGGGGTGTTGAGGTTTGCCAGCAGCCTGTGACCTTGGGTGGCTCTCCCCGGGGACAAGGCGGTCATACAATCTTCCAGGGACACACGTCAGCGTGGTGACAACAGAACCTTGGGACAGTCAGCCTGTCACAGCAGGGCACAAACAACAGACCTTGGGACAGTCAGTCTATCACAAGAGGGCACAGAAAACAGATCTCAGGACATCCAGCCTGCCACAGGAGGGCACAGAGCCACCTCAATCCCGGAACAATGCCCAGCTCGTCTTACACTGGGACAGGGAGCAGGCCTGGCAGCCCCCAGGGCCTGAGCAAACCTGCTCTGCTGAACCTCCTGGGCTTTTGTGCCCCCATCCAACAAGGTGCTTCACTCCAAGCACAGAGATGGCCTGAATGCCAGCCAGGGAGCACTACAGACACTTCAACTGCAGTCCATGCCTAAGGGAGCATCTGAGTGCGGACTTCAGAGCAGACAGAGGGAGGAAAGGGGATGAAGAGGAGCTGAGTCTGAAGGCCAAATGAGACAGAATCTCAGAATCACCCAATCAACCAGGTTGGAAAAGACCTCTGAGGTCATCGAGTCCAACCTTTGACCCAGCACCACCTGGCCTACTAAACCCAGCCCATGGCACTGATGCCACATCCAGTCTCACCTTAAACACCTCCAGGGACGGTGACTCCACCCCTCCCTGGGCAGCCCATTCCAATGGCTGATCCCTCTCTGTAAAGAACTTCTTCCTAATGTCCAACCTAAACCTCCCCTGGCACAGCTTAAGCTGTGCCCTCTTGTCCTACTGCTGGTTCCTGGGAGAAGAGACCAACCCCCCACTGGCTCCCCCCTCCTGTCAGGGAGTTGTGGAGAGCGATGAGGTCTCCCCTGAGCCTCCTCCTCTCCAGGCTGAGCCCCCCCAGCTCCCTCAGCCTCTCCTCACAGGGCTTGTGCTCCAGTCCCTTCCCCAGCCTTGTTGCCCTAGACAGTGGCAGGGACCAGGGTGAGGATGCTCAGACATGGCAGGAGGCTCCCAAAGCAGGACTAGGTTAAAACAAGGGCTCAGCTGTCTGAAAAGGTGGATTCTGCTGCACGAGTAGAGAAGGATGCAAAGGTGGATTCAGTGTGACTGAAGTAGTGCACCATGAATCACGTGCTTGTTCAAGCACTCGGCAAATGGAAGAACATTTGATCCTTTATTCAAAGTGACATTTAATTTTGCACTGTGCTAAATCATTCTGTACTTTGAATAAAAGAGAATAAACTCCCAAACTCATCCCCCTCTCAGTGAAACACAAAGAAATAGTGCATTGTGCTGAATGTAATCATGTAGGGTTTTTTTCCCTTCACTTACAATCACAGAATCATTAAGGTTGGAAAGGACCTCCAAGATAATTGAGTCCAACCATTAACCCAGTACTGCCAAAGCCACCACTAAACCATGTCCCTAAGCACCACATCCACATGTTTTTTGAGCACTTTCAGGGATGGTGACTACACCACTGCCCTGGGCTGCCCGTTCCAGTTTTTGACCATTCTTTCTGGGAAGAAATCTTTCCTAATATCCAATCTAAACCTCCCCTGGCACAACTTGAAGCCATTTGCTCTTGTCCTGTTGCTTGGGAGAAGGGACCAATTCCCACCTGGCTCCCCTGTCCTGTTAGGGAGTTGTAGAGAGTGAGAATGTCCCCCCTGAGCCTCCTTTTCTCCACACCAAATAACCATTTTATTCATCCCAACCATCAGTAAGCTCCAGGACAAATGGATATTTACATCCCAGGCCCTCAGCTCGGCCACCCTGCTGCCCTCCCCTTGCTAAACTGGGAGCAGGGAAGGGCGAGAGCTGGCTTCACATGTCTGCAGAGGTATGAGAAACACAGCTCCTCTCCAGGCTTGGGGACAGGGTGTCCTGCAGCTAAAAATACAGAGACAAGCCAAAAAGTCAAGGCTAGCAAGAGACATTGGTGGGGTGCCTGAAAACAGAGCCTGTTTATTTCTGTAGCCAGTGCCCATGCAGTAGGAGAGGCTGCGCACACATGGTGCCTGCGTGACGGACACGCTCCTGCAGCTGCAGGAGTCCAGCTCCTCACACACACACAGGGCTTCCCTCTGCCCTTCCCCCAGAGCAGGCTCACACCTTTCCTTCCACTGTTTTTAGCTGCTGCACAAAGCAGGATAACGTGCAGGAGCGGAGGGAAATGGAAATCACCACCCTGGTAAAGCCTCTCCCCTTCCACCACGACAGGGAGCTCAGGATCCAAGCACCATCAGGGTCTGTGCTCAAACCTGCCCAGAGTTTGTGGGATCCAAGATGGAAACAGCTCTCAGAAGTTCTACCAGCAGCCTGAGCTGGGTGGCAGATGTCCAGTGCCTGGTACAGAATTGGGCTGGTCTGTGCTCCCCACAGTGCTCCCACTGCACCTTCCCTGGGGCTCCTGCCCTGCACCAGCCCTGGGCACCTGCCACAGGGGAGTTTGGGCTCTTCTTTGATGGTGTCACTGCTCAGGACACCAATCTGGTGTAAATATTCAGCATTGCAAGCACCTCTGTATTTTGGGGGCTGATCTGGTTTTGGAAAGGGGGGATCGGGCATGGCTCAGCAGATGGTGAGGAACTGCATTGAGCATTGCTTAGTTTTTTCCATTTTTTATTATCAACATTATTATTATTATTATTATTATTATNCCATCCAGCCTGGCCTTGGACACTTCCAGGGATCCAGGGGCAGCCACAGCTTCTCTGGGCAGCCTGTTCCATGACTGGAGCTGTCAAAGCTCAGCTCTGCTCAGCCAGTGGAAACAAGCACAGTGACACCAAGGTGCAGCCACTCCAACACCATGGGAGCACCACAAGGAGCCTTTGGCACCAGGCACATGCCAGGCTGAGCTTCCCACACAGGGCTCTTCAGTTCCACTTGCCTGCCTTCATTAACCACAATGGATTTATAGCAGAGACCAGCACTGAGAGAAATCAATTATCTATCTCTTTAACCTCACTGCCCTGCTATTATTCCCTCTGCCCCATGTTTGACTCCCCTCTGACATCTGACAGGAATTTGGGCAGGACAAAATTCCAAGGTAAGGAAAGGATAATGTCAGAGCTGCTCCTGCAAGTGTGATTTCAGCAACAAACTACTTCAAAAATGTGAATAGAAACCTCCAGACCTGTAAGTGCAGGTTCCCTGCCTATTCCCTCTGCAACCTGCACTCAACATGGATTAAGGTCCATGTCCTGCTGTAGGAAACACCTCCTTGTGACAGGAATGCTGCCAGAGCTCTTGGATAAGCAGGTACTTGATTTTCAAGGCCATGCTTTGAGCAACCCCGTCTAGTGGAAGGTGTCCCTGTCCATGGCAGGGGGGTTGGACCAGATCATCTTGAAGGTCCCTTCCATTCTGGGATTGCAGGCACAGCATTAGAGCTGAAAGGAAGGATCAGTTGAGCAGGACATCAGTCAGCAGAGCCTGCTGAGCCACCTGGCACAGGCCAGCAGGGCTGGAGGCAGCTGCCTGCTCTCTGCAGGGGTTATGTGCTTTCATCTCACTGCTGACGGCAGAGGCACCTCATGGGAGCAGAGGATCTGAGAACTTTTCCCAATCAGGCTTCCATCAGACAGATGCTCTTGGCTCCAGTGCCGAAAGCCATGGAACAAAAGATCTCCAATGTGGGGTAATTAATTTTTTGTGCCGCTTTGTTCTCCAAGAGCACATCAGATCAGTTAGAGCTGGAATGCAAGAGAAGGAAAAGTGCCTCTGCTGCTCTACCATCACTAAGCTTTGACACAAAACCCACGAAATCCCAGTTCAGCAGCCACCTGGATGCAGGGTCATGGTGCACAGACCATGGCTCCCTCCAAGCTCTGGCTGGCTGGGAGGGTCCTTTCTCACTCCCATCATCACAGACACCTCTTGAGAACCTCCTTACAAAGGAGCCAGTGTTCCCAGTGCAGCCACAGGAGATTCCACAGGACCTCCCACCCCACCCAGCACCCACCCAGTTCCAGAGAGTGGATATTAATTCTGCACTAAATTGGGTGGTTTGTTGTACACAAGCAATTCCTCTTCTGTAATGAAATGGGTGTATCATCCCGATTAGGCACAGTCGTTACATCCAGCCTTTAATTAGATCTGTGTAATTAGAAATTCACTGAGTTATTTCACACAGTGGCAAACAATACTGCTTGGATGGGGGGTTATAACAGGGTGACAGATTTCTCTGTAGCTCCCAGAGCCGACTGATAACCTGAAACAAATGACATCTTCAGTTCTGGGGCCTTCACAAGGTGTGCAGAATGCAGAACATCAGGCCCATTTTGCATGGCTAAAAAGCAGAAGTCAGGCAAGAAATGTGGAAAACGTGACCAATATTTTCATCTCCTGCCAACCAGCAGAGTCAGGAGGCTGGTGCTGCAGCCCCTGTTGCTGCCCTGGAGGCACCAGCCCCAAGCACCCAGCTGGGCTCAGGACTAGGAGATGGAATGGCCCCAAGTCACCACTGTGGTTTGGACACGGGAATGAGACATTCATATTCCAAATGCAGAGAAAGTCATTTGGAGAAATCCTGAGGGATCAGAAGGCTTTTACAAAAGGCCAGATAGGCAGAGGCCGGTGCAGACTCACAGGACTCAGATCCAGCTCCATTTCTGCACCAGCTGGGAAGCACCAATGGGAAGTATCAAGGAAGTTGGTTGCCCGTTTTTGGCTACTCTATCCTAGAAATGACATCTGAGAGGTGACAGAGGCTGCTTTCCACAGGGAAAGCATCAGGTCAAATGGAAAATCACCTGAACTAAAGGAGAGACTGTCACACGGAGACATCATGGAATGGTTTGGGCTGGAAGGAACTTTAAAGATCATCTCATTCCAGGTTCACTGCCAGAGGCAGGGATGTCACCCACGAGACCAGGTTGCTCCAAGCCCTGTCCAGCCTGGCCTGACCAGCTTGCCACCAGATGCTTTCACCCCAGCCAGGTGGGGCCACTGAAACCCAAAGTTGTTTGAATTCACCCCAAGGCAGGAAAGCATTCTGTGGCACAGTGAGAGCAGAATCTGGGCTCGCCCCACGGCACTGCAGCTCCAAAAGGCTCCCTGAGCTCCTCCTTCAGTGAGAGCTGTTGGCACAGCACTGGCACCAGGCACCTGGAATGGGCTGAGCGCTCTCTGCACCCACAGGAAAACACACAAAGCATCCAGGAAAGCAACAAGAAAATGCTCTCCTGAGGCACTTGAGCCTGAGATTTTTTCCATTAGACTATTTTTACAGATGGGGAAATGAAGCAGAGACAAGAAATGGCCCCCAGACGTGGAGTTATCTGCTGCTAAGTGAACAGCCAGCATTGCTATCACATTTACACGCTGCCTTACCACTCTGAGCAATGTTTGCACCCTAAGTAACTACTCCCACTTAAGCCGAAACAGTGTAGCACAACCCTCATGGCAAGGCTCAGCTTAAGCCCAAGGTGGCCACCAAGGGGATGATCCAAACATTCCCTGGGCTGGGCCAAAGGGCCCAGAGCTTCTGAGAAGGCAAAACCTCCCCTGGCTCAGCCCCAGTTGTGACAAGTTATGGCAGGATTTGAAAAAACAGCTGGAAGAGATAGAAGACAGCATCTCCAAAAGTGGAGGTAACAACACTCCAAAAATCATGACTTCTCCTGAAGAGGTTTTTTCCATTAAACTGCTTCTCCAGCAGCAGCACTGGCAGGTGGGAAAAGGGGAAACCACTGCCACCAACAACTCACTCACAAGGATAAAAGCATTTGATTAAGGAGCACTTTAAAGGAGGTCCTTAACAAACATTTGAAGGACCCTAAGACAGGTTTGCAGTCATGTCTGGAGCTAATTCAAACAAGATGTTTCATTGCACACCCAGGCGAGAGGCACATTTAGAGAGGCACTATGTAGTTTGTTTCCTTCATCTTGCCCAGCTGTCCCTCAGGTACATGGTCCCCGCTGCTCAAATTTCTCGCAGAGCTGTGTGCGGAATAAAACTTGTCCTCCCCACCTGCAGGGTGTGGGTGTGGAAGTGCTCCTGTCCTCATTCCAATCACAGCCCTGAGGGACCCTCAGGAACCCTCCAGCTACTCAGGCCAACCACAAACGAGCAACACAGCTTGAATTTCAAACACTGCTTCAAGCTCAACAACTCTGAGAGCTCTTCATCAAAAGCACGTGATGAACAAGCTTGGGAGAAAACCCATGTCTGGAGAAGAGGCTGGTGCAGCAGAGGAACCTGAATCCACCAGGATCTACAGGTTCTGAGGACCTGGGAATAGCTGCTCACAGTGTGTCATGGCATCCCATGAATGATTTGGGTTGGAGGGACCTTAAAGCTCATCCAGTGCCACTCCCTGCCATGGGCAGGGACACCTTCCACTAGCCCAGGTTGCTCAAGCCCTGTTTGTTAGAGTAGGGAATAGCTGTATGTCCATAATTGCTATTCCTCCTGCCCATACAGCCCAGAAAAGAATCTCGAGCTGCAGGGCTGGGTTTTTGTAGAAGGGACTTCGTGCCCAGTGAACAGATGGGGTGAGAAGCTTGGCTGGGCACGATGTCTCCTGCAAACTTGTTCCTGTGGAAGGATAATGCTGGTTTTTTCAAGAGGAAGGGCCACACAGACAGCAGGACACCAGGGGAGTGATGGGGATGGTGCCGGGGTGGCAGCTCTGCTGTGATTCTGGGGGAGGTTCTGCCGAGCTGTTGAGGGGGGGGTGACTTTCTCAGCCCAGCTGTGGCTCTGCAGGTGAGGACAGGACAGCACGTGTCAGCTGGCAGAGAGTTTGGGCTCCCTTGAAATGAGAGGCATGATGTGAAGGTATTTGCTGTGCATTTCATGTGCCCTGTTTAACAGCCAGACTTGCAGTGGAGCCCAGGTTTCTTACTGACTTGTGTCTCACTTGCATCTTCATGAATTCCAAGGGTGTTTGATCACCTGCATTCCCCAGCTGTTTTTGCAAAGCCAGGCCTGGCACTGGAAGGGAATCCCGGAATCCCAGAATGGTTTGGGTTGGAAGGAACATTAAAACTCATCCAGTTCCATGCCCTGCCACAGGCAGGGACACCTTCCACTAGCCCAGGTTGCTCCAAGCCCCGTCCAACCTGGCCTTGGACACTTCCATGGATCCAGGGGCAGCCACAGCTTCTCTGGGCAACCTGTGCCAGGGCCTCCCCACCCTCACAGGGAAGAATTCCTTCCCACTATCTCATCTCTCCCTGCCCTCTGCCACTGTCAAATGGCACTGTCAAGCCATTCCCCCTTGTCCTGTCCCTCCACCCCTTGTCCCCAGTCCCTCTCCAGCTCTCCTGGATCCCCTTTAGGCCCTGCAAGGG
>VXAY01000874.1:77952-88357 GCA_013399855.1 Oxyruncus cristatus
GGTCTGCTGAGAGCGGAGCAGAGCGGCAGAACCCCCCCTGCCCTGCTGCCCCCGGGGCTGGGGACGAGCCCAGGACACGGCGGGTGTCTGGGTGTCACACCAGGGCCATGTCCAGCTTCTCACCCACCAGCACCCCCAGGTCCTTCTCCCCCGGGCTGCTCTCAATCCATTCCCTTCCCAGACTGTATTTGGGATTGGGATAAGCACAATACATTCATGTCTTTCTCCTGAAAACCAGTGTTCTTGGATCTTCAGGCACCATCAGTCAGATGACCTGTTCCAAATCCATCTGTCTTCCAAACCATTCTACCTACACCTGGTTCAGAATGTTTCCCGAAGCAAATCTCCCAGTGGGTAATGAGAAATTCTGGTTTCTGAGTGTGGTGGTCCTATAATACTGCAAGAACAGGGGTAGAGTTGATGGACTTAGGACAAAAGTTCATTTTCACTTCACTTAAAAGGAGCACTCCTTCAGTTTTAGTCCAAAACTCCTCATCAAAATGTGAGGTGACTGGTTGAATGGAGGAAAAATTTCAAATTGTTTTGAAAGCCAACCAAACTATTGCTGAGAATCAGCCCCAGCAGAAATCTGAGAGGGACCTTGAACTTGAATCTGCCACACCCTGGAATGAGTATGGACTGTCCACACTCAAAATTCCAAAACTCTACATTTTTATGGTGTTCAGTGTCTCTTCTGCTCTGCTCTGGTATCAAGTATGGGTTCTGTCTGACCAGGAGTTCACCATGATGTCCTGATAATAGAGCAAACATTAAAAAAAAATAAAAAATCCCTGATCACAAGGCAAAATTTAAACCAAAGAAATGGAATTTTCAAAGCAGACTTTTAAGTGGAGCACTTTTTTCTGTCCAACACTTTTCCTGGCGCATCTGTATTTTCCCAAACATTTCCAAATTGATGAAAAAAAAGTTATTCTATGAAAAAGATCTCCTCATTCAGGATCTCTTCTTACCCTGCAATGATGAGAGTGAGCACTGATTTACCTAGAGGTGCTAAGTGGGTGGTGATTAGGGGAGAACAGCTTCTCACACCCTCTGGGACGTGCAGGCTCCCAACACAGCCCACAGGGCATGGAATGTCAGGGACAAGGCCACCAGAATAGGTCTGTCCCCGTCAAAAATCCTTGCCTGGTAAGGTCATCTTTTATTTATTGTTTTAGTGCACTCAGGAATTTTGTTTCCTTCATTTTTTCTTTCTTTTTTTTTTGTTTATTGCTGTGATGGAAACAAACTGTCCTGGATAATTCCCACTGCTGCTGGGGAGCTCAGGTGGCTTCATCCCTCTCAGATTTGTCCGTGTCTTTTGCCCAGTCACAGGGTCCATAATGATGGAGCTGCTGACCATCACCCAAATGGGATGAGCACAGGGAGTGTTCTCTCTGATGTTACACCGTGCTGGGTGAGGAGCCTCAGAGCTTTGGACGTGCTGCAGGGATGTCTGGGAGCGTTACTACACCCTAAAGGATGGAAAGGGGACAAGGGCTCACAGGGAGGCTATGGAAAGAAATCCTTGGAAAAATACCACTGGGATAGGAATAGAGAACCCTGATGAGGAGGAATCCCAGGGGTCAGGCAGGAGGCAGCTCCTGAGAATATGCTGGGAAACACCAGCCCAGCCAAGCCAAGACAACCAATCTACACCACCGTTACCAGGCCTCCCTCCAGTCTCCTAAAACACCTTCTTCAGCTTCTCCACTCAGACACTGGATTAGGGATCTCCAAAGGTCCCCTCCCATGTGAACTGCTCCGTTCTGGGGCTCAGGATAAGTGTTCTGGGATGGCAGAACTTTCCTGTTAGCCATGGGATGCATGAATCTGGAAAAGCTCTAGACAGTATTTGGGGGAGCACTGTGCTGATCCCATTCCCAAACTGGGGAGAGTCCAGCCTGAGTTAACATCTGCTGAGGGCTTCAAGAACCCAGGCTCTGAGCAAACAGCATCCCAAATTTCCTATTTGACATAGTCACCAGTATTTTGCCTTTCCTGAAAGAAGAGGGCTCATTTAGTCACTCCCCAGGCTGCAGAACAACAGGTCACCAGGCAGGGAATTGGAACAGCTTGGAGAGAAGTGGGAATGGCTTTTGCTGAGTAACATCCCCTGCCTCCTGAACATCCTTCAGCTGGAAGTGGGGAGTGACAGACCTCTGAAGGAAACCTCAGCCCTTCTTTTATCCCCCACGTGTGCTGTGTGTAACACGAGCCCTGCCGCAGGAATCCCTGCAACCCCCCCTCCCCCGGCTCCTGCAACTCAAAACTTTCACAGAATCCCAAGCATGAGCTGGTTCCCAAGGCCCTCAGCTCCGTGTCACAGTGTGCAGATGGGCAGGATTCAGGGCCCTGCTGTGAATCCTCCACTGCACAGAGACCCCAAACCCAGCTCTGCAGCTGGATGGTCCCACAGCTGACCCCTGTCCCCCGGGAATGGGGCAGTGCAGGGGCACCCCCCAGTTCAGCTGGGGTCAGCAGAGCCATGGGCAGCTGAGCCGTCCCTTGTTGCTCAGCAGCTCCTGGCTGAGCCCTCCTGGCTCACTTTACACGGAACACACGTGGCTGTTCCTTGCCAAGACAGATGGAGGCAGGTGGGTGCAGAGGGGGCAGCCTGAGCACACCTCCAAATCTTCTGGGGAGGGTCCCCCTCAGGCAGCACCCCAACACGAGCTCCTCCCCTCTACCAGTATCCCCCACCACTTTGAAGGATTGAACTCAGGTCCTGAGCTGCCAAAGCAGCTCCAAACACCACTCCAGCCACCACAACAGCCCCAGCACCTTCCTCCTTGCTCTGCCAACACCCCAACCACCCCCAAATCCCCCCATTATGGGCACCCCTCCTCCACACAAAACAAGGGATCACTGTGGTACCTCACCCAGGGCTGTGGATGAGAGCTTGGATCCTGGAAATATTATCTGGGAGTGGGAAGAGAGAGGCAGCCCTGCAGTGGCAGCCCTGCTGTGTCCCTGCAGAGGTGGAGGGGCTATGGATTAACAGGAACAGGTCACCCCCCGCTGGGTTCTGCTCCTGCGGCCAGCACACATGGAACACCAGCTCCATGGGGCCCTGACACAATTCCCTCCTCCTCCTGAGGAGACGGACTGCCCACCCCTGCCTCATCTCCAGGGAATGAAAGGGATGTTAAGCCCGTGTCTGTGGGAATGGAAGGGTCACAGAAAGATGGGGAGGTGTAACATGGTGGCAATTACCTTACAGAAAGGTAATCACCCTTCGGGTAATTACTGGAGGAAGGTACCTTCCGGGGCTGCACCCATGTCTGGCTCTGGTAGTGGATCCTGCCAGCCAAAATCCCCTCTGGAATTACCCCTGCAGCAATGGGAAGACTCTCAGACTACAGTCACACCCATTTTCCTACGAAGTCATTCCCCAAGAGAGAAAAGCTGACCATACCCAGTTCTGAGGACTGTGCTCATCCTCCAACAGCTCCAGACAGCAGTGGGATTTGTGTATCCCCCAAACAGGGCTCAGCACACACTGACCCACCCCACAGTCCCCAGACCAATGACCTCATGGCCAGCTCTGTGCCAGGATGCCATTGGAGGAGATACAAGCACTTCCTTGATTTCAAAGAGCATCCTCCCTGGATTGATTCAGCCCAATTTGTCCTAAATTGATTTCCTATTCCCACTGGCTTCTTAAGGGAAGAGGAAAACAGATTGGAAGAATATTTCTGATTCCTGCAGCCAAGCAGATCTGTGCTGGTTAGAAAATGTAAAGGTCTTGTTGAGGCAGGAATATCAGTTTGGGATTCCTCCCTCTGTGTACGGAGAGGAGGCTTTCCTTCAGTGCCCCTGCTGTGCCCAGCACAGGAAGGACATGGAGCTGTTGCAGCAACGCCAGAGGAGGCCATGGAGATGCTCCAAGGGCTGGAGCCCCTCTGCTCTGGAGCCAGGCTGGGAGAGCTGGGTTCCCCTGGAGGGGGTTCCCCTGGAGAAGAGAAGGCTCCAGGGAGACCTGAGAGCCCCTTGCAGGGCCTAAAGGGGATCCAGGAGAGCTGGAGAGGGACTGGGGACAAGGGGTGGAGGGACAGGACAAGGGGGAATGGCTTGACAGTGCCATTTGACAGTGGCAGAGGGCAGGGAGAGATGAGATAGTGGGAAGGAATTCTTCCCTGTGAGGGTGGGGAGGCCCTGGCACAGGTTGCCCAGAGAAGCTGTGGCTGCCCCTGGATCCATGGAAGTGTCCAAGGCCAGGTTGGACGGGGCTTGGAGCAACCTGGGCTAGTGGAAGGTGTCCCTGCCTGTGGCAGGGCATGGAACTGGATGAGTTTTAATGTTCCTTCCAACCCAAACCATTCTGGGATTTCGGGATTCCCTTCCAGTGCCAGGCCTGGCTTTGCAAAAACAGCTGGGGAATGCAGGTGATCAAACACCCTTGGAATTCATGAAGATGCAAGTGAGACACAAGTCAGTAAGAAACCTGGGCTCCACTGCAAGTCTGGCTGTTAAACAGGGCACATGAAATGCACAGCAAATACCTTCACATCATGCCTCTCATTTCAAGGGAGCCCAAACTCTCTGCCAGCTGACACGTGCTGTCCTGTCCTCACCTGCAGAGCCACAGCTGGGCTGAGAAAGTCACCCCCCCCTCAACAGCTCGGCAGAACCTCCCCCAGAATCACAGCAGAGCTGCCACCCCGGCACCATCCCCATCACTCCCCTGGTGTCCTGCTGTCTGTGTGGCCCTTCCTCTTGAAAAAACCAGCATTATCCTTCCACAGGAACAAGTTTGCAGGAGACATCGTGCCCAGCCAAGCTTCTCACCCCATCTGTTCACTGGGCACGAAGTCCCTTCTACAAAAACCCAGCCCTGCAGCTCGAGATTCTTTTCTGGGCTGTATGGGCAGGAGGAATAGCAATTATGGACATATAGCTATTCCCTACTCTAACAAACACCAAACAAAATAAAATGCAACCCCTAGGGTGTTTCTGTGGGGTCTAAGGTTCATTTATTTTAAAGATGAGGCACAAGAACAATGAAAATATTAAAATCCGTAGAAGTGCTTCCCTCTTTTCTGGTTTAAATGCCAGTCATTGGCCACATTCAAGTCACACAATTCCAAATGTGGTAGTTCTTTGGCATCAGTACCCACCATTGCCATGTGGGCCTGCAAGACTGTTCCCTCTCACTCTACAAAATAACTTTTAGACTTTATAAACTATGGTGCCAGTTCAAAACTGAACAAAAACCCAAATGCATCAGCTCTGGGCTGGGCTGCTCCAGAGATAAACCAGTGTCAGAGAGCAAAGAGGATGAACTGGTGGGCACTACTGTGCCCACTCCTGGAGCCCAGGGCTCCCAGAAGCAGGAAAGAGCAGACAAAAGCTTCCCACATTTCCTCTGCCTGCTGAACTACATCTCCTCTGTGACCTAGAGAGGTCCACAGATACCCTACCAGCTTCCCAACACCTCAACATTTTCCTTATTTCTTCCCATTCATAGGAAAGATGCTTTCCACCTCACCTCTCTCATAGGAAAAATGTTGCTAAATTTGCCCTGGACCCTAAAGATCATCCAATATGAAACAATTCTTTTCACCCACACTGTGGCTATGAAGTCTCCTTAAAATCTGCAGTAGAGCAGAGGATTCCTGGGGACTTTTGTGCCAGTCAAACCTGCCTGTGATCTTTGCCTGTCTCCTCAGGGATGCAGAAAGGCTGTGGCAGTGCCAGGCACATCTGCACTGTTCCCCACTCCAGCCCATCAGCTCAGCAGTCTCCAATGAGGATTTTTCCACCAGGTCAGATATCAAGTTGTGCGAATGAGCGACTCCCTCACACCAGGAGCCTGCGGGTCCTCTGGGAGACCAGGAAAAGGCTTCCATGGGGCCCAGGCTGGTCACTGATGACGGGCCCAGGATAATGGGGTGATGCTGAACCACGGATGAAGTGGTACCCAAGTCAGAGATTCCTAGCACTGGCAATGCCACCTCCCTGGCTGCAGATGTAGATGCCCAGTGTACAGAAAGAAGAGAAACAGAAGATCTGGGGGGCAGAGGAGCCTTGCCAGGGAGAGGGGAGGGAGCTGAGTGTGCAGGGGGAGCAGGAGCACAGCACACACACACTACAGCATCTCAGGGGGCACAGAGAGGGCACGTGCTTTTCTAAGCAGCCCCCTAAAGCAAACACTTCACAAGGAGACACAGGGAACTGGGCTGAGGGGTTTTGTCCCAGTGATCCAGGCTGGATCTCAGGAAAAGGTTCTTCCCCCAGAGAGTGGTTGGCACTGACCAGGCTCCCCAGGGCAGTGGGCACGGCCCCAAGGCTGCCAGAGCTCCAGGAGGGTTTGGACAACGCTCTGAGGGACAGGGGGGACTGTTGGGATGCCTGCGCAGGGCCAGAAGCTGCACTCAATGGTCCTGATGCGTCCCTTCTAAATTAGCACATTCTATGATTCTGTGGCTGTAAGAGCACAGGCTCCCAGCTCTCAACTCCACAGGCCCTCCCTCCTTCCTCCTCTCCCAACTCAGCGTAGGTCCCAAGCAGAGCACCCCTGCAAGGTCCTCGAGCTCCTGCCCTTAATCCACCCCAAACACTGTAAGCTCAGCTGCCTCATGCCCAGCCAGGCAGGATTCAGCTCCCAAACCTACAATCTTCCAATTCTCCTGGTCTTTGATCAGCTTTAAAAGCAGCTCAGCACTTCAGATCATTAAATGTCCCCACACTGTGCCTTCTGAAGGGGTCTGAGCAAAGCAAACTTGCCAGGACAGCCAGGAGCATCACACCCGCCTCCTCAGGATGCTGCTGTGGGGAATCCACTTGGGAATCTCTCCAGAAAGAAATTCACCACTCATTTTATCCAGTGGTGAAGGGATCCAACCCAAATCTTGCCTCCAGCAGCACAGTATCTTGTTTCCATCTGACCCAGACAGGCACCCAACGAGCAGCCAGAGCAGGGAAGAAACCAAGCAAAGGACATGGTCCTACAAGCTGCATGTTCCCACATGTTCCTGCAAGACTCCCTGGTCTGTATGGAGGGTGAAGTGCCGGTAGAAATGGTTTGGAGTCTTGAATCTGTGTGCACATGGCTTAGGTAAGATCCATCTGCAGTATCTGAGCCTCCAAGCAAGAGACACCATCCAAGCACCTGGAATTCCATGAGGAGTCTGGGGACTCCAGTCCAAGCCACAGGTCCTTGCAAATGTGAATCCCTCTGCAGAAGCAGAAGCTCTAAGCAATGGTGGTTTCGTTTCACAGATACTTCCTAGGATGAAAACTGTGGAATAGCTCTAGACAGCGCTTGGGGCAGCACTCTGCTTATCCCAGTCCCAAACTGGGGAGGGTCCAGTATGGATTAACATCTGGGAGCTCCAAGATCCCAGGCTCTGAGCAAACAGCCTCCCAAATTTTCTATTTGGGATAGCCACCACCATTCTGCCTTTCCTTAAAGAGCAGGTTTGATGTAGCCTCTCCTCAGCCCCAGGCAGCTCTGTGTATAAAGCCATCACTCACTTTGGTCCCAAAGTTCTTGCCCAGTATCCAGCTGCTTTTCCACAATCCAGTGCTGGGCTGTGCCCTGGAGGACAGCAAAGCCCAGCCCTCCCCCAGCTTCCTCAAAATACACCAATTAATTGGGCTCTTAAATTTATGAGGTTAGAGCCAATTAGCTCCATTTGACCGAGATGCTTTAAGCAAGATTTTTCTAATACACTGGAGCTCATTATCACACAAATTCATCTTGGTGCCAGGTAAAAAATGAGCTGTCTCAGAGCAGGTGTGACCTGTGACCCTCTGGGATGAATTTTCATCCTTTCTGTGGGTGCCAACATGCTCAGCACAAAGACCCAAGGAGGAGAGCCCAGCCTTGTGTTTGCAGCTCCTCCAGCCAGGAACAACCTGTGTGTCTGCACTGCTTGTAGATTAAATAAATGTACAGACACCCAGCACCTCTTTCCAACCCACCTCCAGCCCAGGACACAACCTGAGCTTAATGATGCCCTTTGCACACTGAGCCCCTGAGCAGGGGCTGTTAAATCCATGCAAGTTAAATCCAGCAACAGACCTGGAGGTGACCAAAATTCCTTTTCTGGACACATTTAATCTGAAGAAAGAAAGGCCAGGTTGGATGGGGCTTGGAGCAAGGTGGAAGAGTGAAAGGTGTCCCTGCCCATGGCAGGGGGTGGAGTGAGATGGGCATCAAGTTCCCTTCCAGCCCAAATCATTCTGTATAGTCCTGCTCTGTCCCTTTTCACTAAAGAGGGAAACAACTGCACCTGAATGATGCAAACCTGAGAAAACCCAAGTTGCAGCCCCCAAACGTGCAGCAACCTCAGCAAACTGGGGTTTCACAAAAATGAAAGAACCCTCAACAGAACTTTCCACTTTCCTGAAGGAAAATGTACCGTTAGAGGGGTTTTCTTCTAACGAGAAATGTGAAAGCAAAAAAAGGTTTGATCTTTTTTTTTATTTTGAACCAGCATTTCAAAGCATCCAAATAAGCTTCAAAACAACCCTCATTTTTACATGTCATTTTATTGACATTCCCAGCAACGTGAGTGATGCTGCAAAACCCCTCAGTGAAGTGGAAAACACCGAATTCTCCCAGTTTGTTTTCATTCTGTGAGTACAACTTTCAGCCTGTCAGATGTTCTTGTCAAGGTGACAGGTACTGGAGCATTGGAATCTCTTACAGATAATTTCCCACTTCCAGGAGCCCCCCACAGACAGCAGAGGCGGGGCTGCTCATCACACCTTCCACCAGCACAGCTCAGGGCACGACTCAGTGAACAGCAGGGAGATGCCTTCAAAGGGATCCACAAGAAATGAGAAAAAAGGTCCCCCTCCACACCAGAGGACATTCAGCCTCCAAATTCCTCACTGCAGGTCCAGACAGTTTGGTTCCTTAATGGTTGGGACACCACAAGCCCCATTGCTGGATCACAACCAGAGGATCAGAGAATAATTTAGGTTGGAAAAGACCTCTAAGATCATTCCCCCAGCACTGCCAGGGCCACCACTAACCCACACTCCCAGGTGCCACACCTACACGTCTTTCAAATCTCTCCAGGGGTGGGGACTCCACCACTGCCCTGGGCAGCTGTGCCAGGGCCTGACCACCCTTTCAGGGAAGAAATTTTCCCTAATACCCAATTTAAACAACTTGAGGCCATTTCCTCACCATGTCACTTGTTCCCTGGGAGCAGAGCCCAACCCTCACCTGTCAGGGAGCTGCAGAGCCCTGCAGCCCCAGGAGGTGCCACATCACTTCACCCCACTCACCTGGCACCTGGGAGCAGTGATAACCCCGAATGGCAGGGCTTGGGTGCTTGAGATGCCCTCTTAGGGCTTCCCACATCACCCCAAGGCTGGAAGGATCTTGTGCTCTCCCTGTAACTGTACTGGGGGAACCTCCTAGAGAGCAGGGCAGGCCCCCAGCTCCCCACCCCAACAGCACCCACCACGTGGGACCTCACTGGGATGTTGCCTCTGTGTGTCCCCACAGCAGTCACACAAGAACTCTGGAAGTGTCCAAGGCCAGGTTGGACGGGGCTTGGAGCAACCTGGGCTAGTGGAAGGTGTCTCTGCCCATGGCAGGGGTTGGAATGAGATGAGCTTTAAGGTCCCTTCCAACCCAAAGCATTCTGGGATTCATAACTCAAAGGCACAACTCCTGCAGGGCTGAGATGGCTTTTTCCCCTCTCACTAAACATAAAGACAAGATAGATCACAATAAATGCAGTCATTGAATAAGCACTCAGTCCTCAGAAGTGTTATGTAATCAACCATGAACCCCTCCTGCCTACCTTTGATTGAAAAAATGGATTTTATTTTAGTCATCTTTCCCTGACATTCCCTTATTATCACCACTAGGCCTAAGGAATGCAATTAAAGCTAAAAGTCTCTTAATTTCTTTCCCTTCTGAACAGGTTCCATTTATTCTTTTTTTTAAAAGCCCTTTAAGGGAACAGTGATTGAAGTCACAACTTGCACAAACAGAACTGGATAGGCAGGAACAAACCCCCAGCCTGAGGAGTCGTTCCTGCAGGATTCCCAAACACACAACCTCAAAGAGCAGGGAAATGGAGCTGGTTTGTGCACAAAGCTACAAAAATAAAAGTTAAATGCTGTGCTCGGCCAAGAAGAAAGCAGATTCTCAGGGGAATGGTTCTTTCTGCCTCTCTTAGTTTCAGCAGGCTGAGGGACTTCCCATGAGCCACTAATCAGCCTAATTGGGAGGGGAAGGCTGGGGCACAGCAGCTGCTCAGCAAACTTAGGCATGATTTTTCAGGAGGTCCCAATTTTCCCTGCTGCCTTGTATTCACTGTCTCCCTGGATTCTGCTGGCCCCTGTTTTTTTTTTGTTTGTTTGTTTGTTTTTGGGGTTTTTTTGTTTGTTTTTTTTTTTGGGGGGGGGGTTGTTTGTTTTTTTTGGGGGGTTT
>VXAY01000874.1:88366-108082 GCA_013399855.1 Oxyruncus cristatus
GTTTTTGTGTGGTGTTTTTTTGGTTTGTTTTTTTTTTCCTTTCCTCTCTTCCTCCTCCTCATCTCTCTCTCTGCTCATTTAATCACAACCCACAGGTCTGGCTACCAAAAAAGAGCCTTCACAAGCCCAGCTTGCTCTGCCCTGAGTAAAGCAGCAGGACAGCACATTGTGCATCCTCAGGGGGCTCCTCCATGGCCCAGGGAATGGGTGACACAGGGCAGTGTTAGATGGGATACTGGGAAGGAATCCTTCCCTGTGAGGGTGGGGAGGCCCTGGCACAGGTTGCCCAGAGAAGCTGTGGCTGCCCCTGGATCCCTGGAAGTGTCCAAGGCCAGGTTGGACAGGGCTTGGAGCAACCTGGGCTGGTGGAAGGTGTCCCTGCCCATGGCAGGGGGTGGAACTGGATGGGCTTTAAGGTCCCTTTCAACCGAAACCATTCTGGGATTCCATGATCATCGGGGCCAAATGTCCTGCTTTTACCACCTACAAAGTCATGTTGGCTTTTGGTGATCAGGATGAGCCCAAAACAGCTGATAGGCTGGGAAACACCAAGCTTGGCTCATGTGGTAGAACACTCTCAGGAAATGTCTCCCAAGGTTTCACATGGGCCATGGAACAGACGGGCAAAGCTCCCTGGCAAGGATCACAGAATGTCCTGAGCTGGGAGGGATCCACAAGGATCATCCAGTCCAACTCCTGGCCCTGCACAGACACCCCAACAATCCCACCCTGTCCCTCAGAGCATTGTCCAAACCCTCCTGGAGCTCTGGCAGCCTTGGGGCTGTGCCCACTGCCCTGGGCGGCCTGGTCAGTGCCAACCACCCTCTGGGGGAAGAACCTTTTCCTGAGATCCAGCCTAAAGGCAGAGCGTTCCCTCCCTGGCTGGGCTCCAGCTCCACACGTGCCTGCGGACACTGCTCAGGAATTACACACTTCATCTTCTGTCATCTTCCCCCCCCGGAGGAAGCAAGGCTCTAAATTGAATTATCACAAAGAAATCAATTCCAGATCAAACCTCTGTGAAATTATAATTGCTTTAATGATCTGCAGGCTGGAATAGACAGGGCCCAGGGAAAGCATCACACGCTCTCCCTCTTCAGTTCACAAAGCTCCTCTAGGAATCAGCCTTTGTTCACAGGGAGCATTAGTGTTTTCTAATTATGTATTAATTTAATCTACTATTAATTTTCAATTATTGTTATTACACAGGAACTTCCTTTTTCCCAAATGTGACTGCTGTGGAAGATGCTGAATTCCAAACAGCTCTGTGGTGAGCTGACAGGCAGCAGCTTAGCCTTTAAAAAGGGAAAAAAAACCCACCTGTAACAACCAATTTTGATGAAGACATTCCAAGCAAACAAAAATATATCAAACAAAAAAAAAGACACTCACAAACCTTACTGACTCATCTGAAAATGCTCCCAGCAGCCTGTTTAGCCTAAAGGCTTAAATCACTCAGGTACAGCGTGTCTGTGGAGATTTTCATTAGAATTGACATTTTGACAACTGCAAGAAAACTCTACAACAACCCCACTCACAACATGATGGGCAGTTTAAAAATAATTATCAACCACGGGGCAAAGATACCCATGGAAAAGACATTTCACCAAGCTCTTTCCTCCCTAAAGATGAGGGTGAATATGATTTTAAAGAAAATAATCCACTACTCCTCCTTGATTAATTGTAGATGCCAAAATAGCTCTGGATTTTCAGCATCAGCAGGAGCAGAAGGGACACGGCTTTCAGCAGAGCTGGTCTGGATGGACACACAAGTGTCTGTGAATGCGGAGGGATTTAATTCTCGGATTTCACATTCCACAGTCTCTGCTCCTCAGGAAGCTGCTGGTGCTGAGCGTGGCCTATGAAAAATATCCAAGGTGCCCAAGGGAAGAGGAAGCACCTGGAGAACTCAGCACGTGTCAAACCCCGTCGGTTTGGTTGGTCCTGCCTTTTCCAGGGATGCTGGGGGATGAGGCTTCCAAAGGGTAATGCAGGGTTCCTGCTCATGGACTTGGGGCCAACCTGCACTGGCTTGGCAGAAGATCCTCAGATTTTCCATCAACAGCCAGACTTGCATCCAAGAACTAGTGAGAGGCATTCCAAAGGCTTCAACAGCTTTGGAGCAGAGGGACTCACACCCTTCCAGTGCATTCAAAACAAGGAATTAAATAATCCTGTGAAATAAAGGCTTGGGAAGTGCTGCTGCCTCTGCTGGTCCAACACTGGGCAGGATGGGACCACCCCAGCAGAGACCAAGGAGCACCAGAAGGACAAGCAGAGCTCCTGCATGTGCAGGTGAGTCCTGCCAGGGCTGGGCTGCACAAACCCCATGGAAAAGCTGCCCCACAGCCCTGGGTGCCCACCTTGGCACATCACCTCTGAGCTCCCCCTGCTGTCACAGAGCTGGGACCAGCCTCTCACAACCCAGAGAGAGGAGCTGCCAGAACTGGTAAGCCCACAAGTTCGGGGCACGTGGAGCACCCCAGGGGCCTGGAGCTATCCAACCCCCTGAAATACATGGGCTGACACTGCAGGGAAACCTCTGGACAAGTCTGCGGAGGAGGAAGAACAGGAGAAACCTGATTTTGTTTGCAAGAATAATGAAGCATTAAGGCTACTTCATGAGGTCAAGAAGGTTTCTTCGGAGCTGTATGGCCCAGGTCTACTGTCTGCCAATATCCTTGCCCCACAAAAGCCCCATTTATCACAGAGCTCTGTTCTTCTACTATTGTGTACCAAAGCAGTGCAGTGAAACCTGAAGAATTCCTCCCAATTCACCCCAGGATATCAGCAAGCCAAGTTCACCTCATCAGCTGTAGAAGTGTTTTGGCATGAAAAAGCCACATGGTGAGTAACATCTTCTCATTCCAAGGAAATACCTCGACCTGTGTAACACCCCTGGCTCCCCACAGCAGCAGGACCTGACAGCAGCTGGGGTGGGCTCTGCCAGGACAGGGCAGGAGTCTCAGCCCCTTGGGGATGGGCACAGGGCTCCCCAACATCTAAAACACCCGCAGGGCAAGTGGAAGAGCGGTGCAGGTGATCCCAGCCTGCCCACAGTGCAGGCAAGGGATGGAGAGAGCACGGAGTCCCCCCTGGAATACCGGGAAGGCTTGTCCAGCCACTCCAGCACATCAGGGAGAGAGAAGTGACACATCTGGCCTCCAGAGTACTCTGCCAGAGCAAAGAGATGCCACCATAAAGATCAGGAACTTGGCAAGTTTTGAAGACAAACTGGACTGTCAGAGAGATAAAGGCAACAACTCAGGACATCTTCAAAAACTAGGACCTTCCAGCACCTTCCAGTGCCTAAAGGGCTCCAAGAGAGCTGGAGAGGGACTTGGGACAAGGGACGGAAGGACAGGACAAGGGGCAATGAATTGCCATGGAAAGAAAGTAGGTTTGGATTAGGTATCAGGGAGAAATCCTTCCCTGGGAGGGTGGGGAGGCCCTGGCACAGGTTGCCCAGAGAAGCTGTGGCTGCCCCTGGATCCCTGGAAGTGTCCAAGGCCAGGTTGGACGGGGCTTGGAGCAACCTGGGCTAGTGGAAGGTGTCCCTGCCCACGGCAGGGGGTGGACCAAGATGATCTTTAAGGTCTCTTCCAACCCAAACCATCCTGTGACCCTCTCCTGGCCAGCACAGCCAAATCCAACTGGGAGCAGGGATATATGAAGTGTGAAAAGACACTTCACACCAAAGCACAGACACACGTTGGTCCTACAGAGGCCATGGCTGAGGATGCACCTCCACCACACCCCAAAGCTCCTCAAACCCTAGTTAGGAATTTTTTTAATATCTCCCCATAATCATTTTCCCTTTCCAGGATCATTGCTGTAACAGAAAATGAGGATATAGAAATTAAAGAGCACACACAAGAGAGGAGCCGTAAGGGACCTCAAGGATTTCATTGGCTTTTGGGGCCTAACCCAGAATAGAATTAAAAAAGGAGAAATTCCCAGGCCTTCACCAGGTGCAAAGGTGCAGCACAGCATTTTTAAAGAGAGCAGTAGGAACCTGGAATTGCAAGACGAGTCTCTCCAAACATGCAGTACAGGGTCACCAGCTTCCACCACCTTCCAAGATTTGGGAGTGTTTATTATTGGGTTCTTGACCCTTGGGGCTCCCAAGGTCAAGCAACGTGAAATCCTGAGGTTTTTGAGGGTTTTCCCCCCCACCCCTAAGCCTGCTGCTGGCCATCCTGCTGAACCAGCTGCAAGAATAAATCTTGAAAACAACATCCCTGGAGAAGTTCAGGCAGCAAAAGGTAGAGAAGAAAGAAAAGTGCAACACTCAAAAAAACCCCACAGAATTTGAAATCCTGAGACCACTTGGTATTTGGGGGGAAATTTATCTTGGGACAGAAAAGGGTTACAAAAGCCAGCAAGAATGTTATGGAGAGCAGAAGTTTAATGAAAGGTATTTTAGTCAGGGAACACCACAAGTAGGAAGAATGGTTTTCTGGATCAACTTTTTAGCTGGTTGTGCCACTTTATTACCTTGAAGAGTATGGAATTCCACCCAAGAGAAATGTGAAATAGTGATGGGACAGTCCAGATGTGCAGAGCTCCTGCTGAAGGATCACACCTGACTTCTGAGCCCTCCCCACTTTACATCACTCGGGCACCACGAAACCATCACGTGACACCATCACACTTCTCCCCTTTTTCAAGGCATAAAATGTCACTTTTCTCATCTCCTGAGCCCCCTTCCAGCCAGGACAGGGTGCCATACACAGCCACCAGCACTGACAGCTGAAGCCTGGGCTGGGGGAGCTCCTTTCTGTCCCATGGGTAAATAGGAAGTTTGATCAAAGTGCTCAGGCTGGTGGGTTGCTTTGCCTTCCTTTAAACCAAGTAACTCATGCTAATCTGCAGCTAAATCCCACCATCCCAGAGGCACTGCTGGCATCAGTCAGGAAATAATTCCCATTGCAAGGGACAAATCAGATCCCATTGACAACACCCAGTGTCACATTCTTATCTTAAGGAGTCTCAGGCTCTGCTGAGCAGACAGGAGGCACCTTGTTCGGAGCATTATTTCAAGGCTGATCAGATCTGAGCTGCCCAGAGAGGACCAGGCTGGGCTTCCCAGTGTCATGTTTTATACATGGCCCAGCACTGCAGCTCCTGGAGCTTTGAAGAGTTATTGTTTATGAATGTGGGATTTTAATAAGCTGCAGCAGGCAGGGGATGCAGGATTCCCAGCTCTTGTGGCATTCCCAGATGATCGAAGATCAGAATCATCCGTGTGTGCATGGAGACAAACCAAAGCACATCCCTGGTGGCAGCAGAGGGGGCAGCAGAGCAACACCACTGCCCACACTGCACCAGGGATCAGCTTCTAGAGGTTTTATTATAGGATTTTCTGTGATTCTGAGTTGGAAGGGACCCACAAGGACCATCCAGTCCAACCCCTGGCCCTGCACAGACACCCCAACAATCCCACCCTGTCCCTCAGAGCGTTGTCCAAACCCTCCTGGAGCTCTGGCAGCCTTGGGGCCGTGCCCACTGCCCTGGGGAGCCTGGTCAGTGCCAACCACCCTCTGGGGGAAGAACCTTTTCCTGAGATCCAACCTGAGCCTGCCCTGACACAGCTCCAGCCATTCCCTAGGTCCTGTCCCTGCTCACAGAGAGCAGATTAGGGCTGCCTCTCCACTACCCCTCAGGAGGAAGGTGTGGACAGTGTGAGGTCTCCCCTCAGCCTCCTCCGCCCCAAGGTGAACAAACCAAGTGCTTTTAACACAAGTTAATGGGGACAACCTCACTGAAGTGCCTCCTGAACTCTGCCCATGAGGATTTGCTCGTGAATCAGCACCAGGGATGTGTTCAGGTGCAGTGGAAAAGCTCTCCAGCCAGGCAGGGTGTGGAGCCCAGCCCAAAAGGAGCCTCAGAGGCAGTTTCACCTCAACTCCCACCCAGCCTTGCCTGATTTGAACACGGAGCATGTAGACAGAAAATAACTGCAGAAGGTTGATAAACTCCTCTCATAAACAGGCTTGGGGCACTCAGGGTGGCTGGCAGGGGCAGAGACACAGTTTGGTAGACTTTTGACAGTCCTGGGACCTCTATGGCCCTCATGGCTCTTCCTGAGATGTCATACTTGTTTGTCATGGAAATTATTCCAACAGCTCCAGTAGAGGATTGATTTAATTCTGGCAGTAATTTAATTCTGGTTGTAAGGAGGGAGAGAACGAACAGGCTGCTGAGAGAAGCTTCCTAGTCCTGGTGAATGCACAGGCCCACCAAAAATCCTCTTGACCTCCAAACTTTCAGGAGGAAAACCTCCTTAAAGCACCTGAACTCAGCCCATCTTCTCCCATCTAACTCTGAGTTCACATCAAATCAATAAAGGCTTTGTCAAGCCTCAGAGGCTCAGCCAGGTACCCCCCTGAAGCACAAACTTCACCCAGACCTTTCTCAGAGGGACTTACTGCCATAAAAATGTTCAAGATCACTTGTTTTGACCGAAACAGTCATTTCACTTCTGATGTAAATGCAGGGCAGGGACCAGCATTCTTCCTCTCTCCCTCCCTCCCTCCCTTATTTATTCTCAAAAAATAAGGAGTTTATACACTGGTTTTAAAATCAAATCAGGAGAAAACGGCAAAATACTTGAGTAACTCTCTTTGTTTCATAACCAGAAAAGCTGAGAGACACCCAACAGCTCAGGGGACCCCCATTCTGTGCTCACCATAACCCAGAGCATGGCACATTTGTGCCCTGCTCTGCTCTCTGCCTGCTTTAAACCACCCCTGTCCCCACTCCAGCTCCACTCACCTTCTGCTCAAAAAGGAGCTGAACAGATTTCCCAGCGGGATTCCTGACTCACCAGCACATTTTCCTTTTAAAGGTCAAAACAAATATGTTGTGACAACAGGGATTTCATTAGTTTCCTCTTAGTTTCAGTTGATCAGCAGGGATTTAAGAGATTGGTTGCACTCTGGAGCTTCCCTAACAAGGCACTGTTCATCTTATTTAGGAAGAAGGGAAGGAGCAGCCATGGGAAACATGTCATCCCTGGATTTCGTGCTGAGCACAGCAACAGAGCAATTAGCAAGGTGGTCTCTCCAGCAGAAAGATCTGTACTGAGATGCCCTCACACCCTCCCTTCACACATTTATACACTGAGAACCAGGATTCCAGCTGGAATTCTCACGGAACAGGACAGACAATTTCCAATTATTCCAATTTCCCTTCAAGTGCCCCAGTACTGTTCTCTTCCATGCAACTTTGTGCAGCTCTACGAAGCCCAGAGTCCATTTCCTCCCACTGGAAACCTGCTACAGCCAATTCCAAGACCAGTGCTCCTAAATCCATGGATCAGTCACAGCCAGATCAGCCTTGGGTGCTCCACTGACTACGATTTACTGCTCAAATCACGAGGATCTGCTCATTGCTAAGAGATCCCAAAGTGCTGGATGCTCATCCTGCTACGTCAGTCCAGAACCTCCCATCCCATTTCAAGACAATTGTTCCTCTGCTGAAGGAAGAGCTCTGGGTGATGTTCATCTGCAGATGTTGATCATTTGCTAAAGGAGGAGGTGGCAGGTGGAGCCTTTCTTTTATTTCAGAGGTTCCTAATAGACTTTTGGAGCAGACAGAGAAGTTTTAATACCAGAAATATCTCTAAACCTGCATTGGGTTGCGTAAGGACATCTATATATCCATCCTATATGCTCTGATTCCCCCCTGCCACTGCTTCAAACGTTGTCAATTCCAAGGTCACCTCAGCCAAGGAAAAATATGCCAGTTCCCTCTTCAGCTTTAAAATAAACCCCAGATCCTCTGCTTATCTGTTTCCAATGGATGCTTAGGGACTCACTTTCAAATTTTGCCTCCACAAAGCTCCTTCCGTGAGAAACAAAGTTCTGACATCAGCACAGAACTTCAGGACTGGAGACAAGGAAACTCTCCAACATGTAGAATCCAGCCAGACTGGTTTAGGTCCCCACCTTCATGGGCTGGAGTCCATGGAAACTCAGGAGATGAGAGGACCCCGAGGAGTGGGTAATTAGCAGGAACCATACCTTTGATCCCCACTAGTTTCATCCCAGTAGAGCATCTTCCACAGGACCAAACCCATCTGGATCTGAGGCCACATCCATGGAGCAACGGGAGACAGCTGCTTTAAAAGGTGTTAGATCAGGTCCCTAAATGGCTTCTGGGCAAGACAGATTGTCTGTTCCCAGCTCATTTTATCCCCTACCACTGTCAGAGTCAGAAGAGGTCAAGAAATACTAGAACAGGATTGGCTGGGGGGAGAGAAAGGGGAGGGAGAACTATCTGCATTTTAAGAAATAACAGCAACAGAAACACAGGCTTGAGAGATTAGGAAACAGGCTTTTTAGTCAGAGCAAAGCAAGAGGCAGCTGTTGGAAGAAGGGCAGGGAAGCATTTAGTATTTCCAGCTGCAAGACTAATCTGATATGACACTGCATCAACCCCGGGTACACAGCTCAGATACATCTTTCACCAATAAAGCTCATTGTGACTAACCTGAAGCACATGATAAAGCCAACAGACTTCACCTGCACACACAGCCCCTCTGGGGTCTTCCCTCAGGAGATTCCTGATGGAGCCAGCATGTGAATTTTGTGATCCTCCCTCGCTGGCTGCAGAGAGGAAACGCTGTCAAGTTTAGTCTTCGTAAAGAAGCAACTCCACATGTGACCTACTTAGAGTGCACAGATGTGAGGAGCCTCACACACCGCGCCACAGATTAGGGGGTTTAATGCAAAAAACATTATACACCACCTGCTTTGCCTGGGAATGTGCAGGAACGGGAAGCAGCTGTGCACAGGAGTGCTGCACCAGGATCCAGAGGGGACTCGGAGCAGCATGTCCATCTTTTTGTTTAAATACCCCTTGCAAGGTTGCCCAGAGAGGTTGTGGACACCCCATCCCTGGAAGTGTTCAAGGTCAGGCTGGACAGCAACCTGGCCCAGGGTGAAACAAGATCTTTAAGGTCCCTTCCAACCCAACCTAATGTAGGATTCTATGATTTTCAAGATTAAGACACAGCTTTTCTTATCAAGACTGAAAGGCCTGTAACTTTGGGGAGGAGTGTTAAGGACCGACAGCTGTCCCAACACCAGCACCACTGCAAACAGCCTCATTTCAAACAAGCTGCACACTCCTGCAGCATCCAGGTGACCCGTCAAAAGCCCAGGTCCATTTGGACAGGCTGGGGTTGGTTTCTTCTCCCAGGTACCAAGTGACAGGATAAAGGGAAACAGCCTCAAGTTGCACCAGGAGGGGTTTAGGTTGGATGCTGGGGAAAATTTCTTCCCTTGAAAAGGTGGTCAGGCACAGGAACAGGCTGCCCAGGGCAGTGGTGGAATCACCATCCCTGGAAGTGCTCAAAAAACTTGTGGATGTGGCACCTGGGGACAAGGGTTAGTGGTGAACACAGTGCTGGGATAATGGCTGGACTTGATCTTAAAGGTCTTCTTGAACCTCAATGACTCTGTGATTCTGGGTGTCTGTTGCCATAAGAGAACCCCACAGTTTAACCCTGAGAGAGAAAAAAAAAAAAAAAGGGCAGGAAAATAAGTAGATGCAGCAATAGGAAACAAAATCCAGGCGCTCCAGGAAGGTGCTCAGAGAAGGGTCATCTCCTCCCAAGCCGACACCAAGCCTCGCAAAAACGGCTGCTATGTGCCTGCTCCGAGGTGAGGATCACACGCCAGGCATTCCCCAGAGTCCAGTCCCTCTGAGAACATCAGCTGTGACAGGGTAAAGCCCCCCGGAATGGGATGGGAATGGCAGGGAATGGCAGCAGGCTGGGCTCAGGCGCCCCCCACGCCATGACCCACCTCAGGGCTCTGCAGGCAGGTCTGGGGGGAGCAGAGAGCACAGGGAACCAACATCAGAGAGGGGGAACTGGGAGCTGGGATACTTGGCCTTATTCCCAGCTCTGCTGCTGCCCAAGGTCAGGCCCAGTCACATGCCCTCCTACCTGTTATATATTTAGAGCTGAAACTCCAGAGACACGAGTGCTGCTCACCAGCTGCAAGCTCAGAGCTCCAGTACCATCAGACTGCAAGGAGAAGTGTCAGGATGGGCTAGAAAGTCCTCCAGATTGCTCATTTTTGTTAACAAATAGATTATTTTTTTTCAGGGGGAGGACAAAAAGCAGGGCAGGAAGACTTAGCAATCCCTCCTGGTCACCTTTACTCTAACTAGAAAGCTTCCAACAAACAAAGTTCAAGGGATAAACAAGAATTCAGGGAAATGATAACAGCTCCGAGGCTGCCAGAGCTCCAGGAGTGTTTGGACAACACTCTGAGTGACAAGGTGTTGCTGGGGTGAATCACTGCTGAGTGATTGCTGGGGTGTCTGTGCAGGGCCAGAGTTGGACTGGATGATCCTTGTTTGGGTCTCTTCCAGCTCAGGGTATTTTATATTTCTAATAAACTAAATTAATTGGTTTGCATCAATTTTATCACCTGGTCTTTAGTCCACTTGCCAGAGATTCCCCTTGCTCATGACTGTGAGGCTCTGAAAGGGAAATAAAAAGCTGACAAACTTCAGGGTGAGAAAAAAAAAACTCCAAACTTCTTGCTTGATTTGATCTGGAAATTTATTCAGCAGCCCCCAGCTGCACCAATCCTCACTCCCTGCATTTGGGGACAAGCACCTGGGCAGCATCAGCCTGTTTGTTACTGACAGGGACAGCAGTCAAGCATGGGCACAGGGCATCAGCTTCCAAAGGCACCTGCTTTTAGCAGCCACTCAGTGGGTCTCAAGGCTGTTTACCATCAGGGCACAAAGCTTTATCGCTGTCACATCACTGCGACTCGTGGAGATGCTCAGTAAATCCAAATTTACTGTATTTTTCAGGTATTGCTGGGCTGCTTTGTCCAAGTGCATTTTGCCCCAGGACATGGCACATACTCAGCCTGAGCAGCCTCTCTTAAAGTGTGGTTCAGCCTCTTTTTGGGACTTGGGGAGAAGAGGCTTTGTGTAAACATGCAATATTTACTCCCCAGCACGCTGTAGTTTGGCAACCCAGCTGTGCAGACTTGGGGCAAGCCATAAATTACCCACATGACTGAGTGGCTAAAAGCCTCTGACTTGCTGAGCCAGAATCCCATGCATCAATATGTCTCAACGAAATATAGATGTTTATGCTACATATATTGCTAAAATCTACTTATTCTGAGGTCACAAACGCTGATTTCCCCCCCTCAAAGCAGGATTTGAAAACGCACAAACCATCAGCACACAGAAGTGGTGAGAGGGAATCTGCAAATTGAACCGCAGGAGACTGGAACTAGATAAGCTTTAAGGTCCCTTTCACCCCAAACCAGACTGGGATTCTATGATATGATAAATGATAATAAAAGCAATGAATGCAGAGGCCAGCCTGGATCACAAATGCACTCACAGCTCAGGCTGCTACACCCTCCCTTCACTGAGCACAGCTCTGCATCCCCAGCTCTCCAGGACCTCTTCTCCCCAGGATTTTGGAACATGAACCAGGATCAAGGATCCTTGTGCACCTAAATAACTAATCAGTTATGTTCTGCCTTCCAGGTCAGCTTGGGAAAGAGGTCAGTGGGAGCTGCCACCATCAAAGTGTCCACAAAAAGAAGTCTGTTCATAAAGCAGCACCAGAAACACGTTACATATGATTTATTAAACCTTCCTTTCTGCTCCGCTGTAGCTTCTGGGCTTTTCTGTGCTGAATTAGCCACCTCTGCTGTCTTCTGCTTGTTTTACACAGAATAAATGTTCTGCTGTTATGGGGTATTTTTCCCCCACATCTCAGTGCTCAGATGGGAAAGGAAAAAAGAGATCCAAAGAGTCTTTTTCCAGCAGCTGCCAGTGCCAGGCATCACCTCCCCACTGGCATCACCACAGACCCCTCCCAGCCCTTCCCGAGGGAGCAGCAGGAACAAAGATCCCTCTACTGCAACAAATGGGAGAGAAAGTAATTTTTAACCAGGATCCTGCTCCCCAAATGGAGCACTGGTAGATTCTGCCTCGAAATTAAGTCACACTTTGGCTTTTATCTTTCCTGGAACCCCTGCTGCTCTGCAGACTGGGCTGGAAGGTAAATCCAGGAGAACTGGGAGAAAACATGGGAGCAGCTGATTTTTACTCTGGCTGTCAGAGCTTTAATTCTCCCAGACCATACACACAGTCCGTTCATTTAGGGGAAAAGAGGTAATTTAAAATAACTTTTCTAATGTCTGCTGGCAGAACACAGATGAAGGACTGTAAGAGATGATCAATATTTAAGCCCGTCTTCAAAGTGATTTGGGGGAGCTGCTGAAGATAAACAGGCAATTGGGGCCCAGGAGCCAGAGGAAAAGCTGACAGAGAAATTGCTTTTCTTTTAACAAGGCAAACAGAAGGCAAGTGATGGCTCAGTTCAGAGAGGCTGCGCTCGCTCCCCTCCTCACACGAGCAGGGCCAGAGCCCAAATTTAATTTCTCCCTCACAACAACTTTAATTAAACTCATCTAAGCCCTTCCTGCTTCTCTCCTGCCACAAGGTGTGGTTGTGCTCACAGGAGGCACTAACAAAGCCCTTTTTACTACCGTGCCTTCCCTGGAAATGCAGTTTGTGCTGCAAAGGGCTGGGGAGCTCTGCCACAGGAGGGACTCAAAACACACAAAGCCCACCTTTGACACGGAGTCACTGTGTGGAGTCACTTCCCGCATGCTGGAGATGCTCCACAGCATCACCTTCACAACACATCCATCCAGGGGAGTTTACCATGGCATGTTTCTCTGGGTCATCACCTGTGGGTGCCAAGATGCCACCAGGTGTTAAGGATGGGTACTGGCTACAGGAGAAGAGCTGGAGCAACAATTTTACAGTAGTTTTGTAAGTGATGTGGGGAGGTCTGTCCTGGACTTGGGTACCGGGCTCAGGGAGAATATGAGACCCTCTGGTGTCCCCAGCACAGGAAGGACATGGAGCTGTTGGAGCAAGTCCAGAGGAGGACACAAAGGTGCTCCAAGGGCTGGAGCCCCTCTGCTCTGGAGCCAGGTGGGGAAAGCTGGGGGGGTTCACCTGGAGAAGTCTGAGAGCCCCTTCCAGTGCCTAAAGGGGCTCCAGGAGATCTGGAGAGGGACTTTAGACAAGGGATGAAGTGACAGGACAAGGGGAATGAAAGCTGAAAACAGTAGGGTTAGATTGGGTATTAGGAAGAAATGCTTCCCCGTGAGGGTGGGGAGGCCCTGGCACAGGTTGTCCAGAGAAGCTGTGGCTGCCCCTGGATCCCTGGAAGTGTCCACGGCCAGGTTGGACGGGGCTTGGAGCAACCTGGGCTAGTGGAAGGTGTCCCTGCCCATGGCAGGGGGTGGAATGAGATGATCTGTAAGGTCCCTCCCAAACCATTCTGTGATTCTTAAAAATCCAAAGAGGTTTTACTCACCTCTTGAAATGTGTGTTGCACACTGAACTTTGGAGCAAAAGTTAAAAAATATAAATAATAAAAAAATTAACCATAGGTTACTAGAGGAGCTCAAGAGGATTTTTGCAGAGCTTGTAGCTCTTACTACTCCAGAAAGAGTTTCAGAAGCTGTGTGTCAGAGCTCCAAGCACTGCAGGTTGCTGCAGTACCTGCAGGCACAAGTAACACCTGTTTTATGAGCAGATCCAGCTCCAGGGACAGAAACCAGGACCTGTTGAACCACCAAGTGCTGTCCTTCAGCAGGAGCACACCCGGCCAGGCCAGGCAGCACCACCAGCAATGTCTGTCCCAGAGCAACCACAGAAGGTTTTCTAGATTTGAAAAAACACAGTTATGTTTGAGCAGCAGCCACCTGCAATCTGCTACACGGAGGCCACATCTCAGGCCAGAAGAATCACCTTGAAGTTCTGGCAAGTCAAGGAGGTGAAAGGCACCACGAACACTGAGGACGCTGACAGAGCTGACTGCCGCACCACAGCCACAGCAGCAGCTGTCACCATGAAACCCAATGTGGCTGAGGTCCAAATCTCTTCACTGGAGCACCAAATCATCCCTATTTCTTCACGACTGGGCTTCATCCACAAGTTAGGTTCAAGCACTTTGTGCCTGTGCAGGACCGCTGACAGAGCCAGTGCTCCCCCATGTCCTCCTAAAGGAACCATTTCTCTCAGAAATGCTCCCTGGACAGTTTTCCAAAACACAGTTTGCTAAAGAAAGAAGGAAAGCACAAGATTTAGACTAATAAAGAGATCAAGAGGCCAGATGGGGAAGATCTGCAACCACCTTCTCTATCCCCCTCGTGTCCTTTGCCAGCCTAGTCCTGAACTCAGAATTCACACATTAAAATGAGCAACAGCGATTCCAAATGAGTCTCCAACGCCACCATTCCCACAACACCTTCTCCTGCAGAAACTGGCTCTGCTACTGCCATGTTTAAGTGCCAGCAGGCAGACCCCCAGCTGAAGGATGTTCTCCCTCCAGGGAAGGTGGGACACAGCAGGAGCCACTTAATCCTGCCACAGCAGGAGCAGGAGCTGCACTGCCTCAGTTATTGCTCCTGCTCATACATTTAACCTGCCCATTCTTATTCTGCTTGTAGTAGCAATCAGAAAATGAGTTCACATTTATCCCCACTGTGGCTGTGTTTGTTGCAATTTAAGCTGCTTGCAAAAGCATCAGATAAAGCTGTGGCTCTTCTCAGCACCTTTTGATTGGTACCATCACTCAGCACATTGAGGCGATGCTGCAGACATCACCTGGGAACCACTGAATTCACACAGACACAGCCCAGGGATGTTCATCTATTTACCTCAGTCTTGTTAGGGGGGAAAAAAAAAAACAAAGAAAGAAACAAAAAACAGCCTGGCACTGTTTTCTATTTTAAACCCAGAGTTTTCAGAACAAATAAAAAAAGGACAGTTGGGCAACATCACCAGCCAAGTCTGTGGATGTTCAGTAAAGGAAATCCTCTGCTGCAGGTGCAGAGATGCTGCTGGCACAGAGCTGGGCATCCTGCTGGGCACACCCTGCTGTGCAGCTCCAGCAGCAGAGAAGCAAAAGCTCAGAAGGCCTTAAATCAATCAGGGACCTGCCCTGCAAAGGCAAGGCCAAGTCTTGCCTCAGAGGCTCCTCCCCGGCACAACTTGCTCTACATCAGGATTTGGTTGCAACACATTTTCCTCAAGACTTGCTTTCAGAAAAATAAAGTATCATGATTGTGAGGTGCCAGTGTGAGACCTGCAGGACCCACCTGCTTGGAAAGCAGCTCAGCAGGTCCTTCTCTCAGTAAGAGAGGGTCCGTCCACTCTTCCACCTCCTCATGCTGGACAATGCAGGCAGCAGAACAAACAGGATTGTTTGTGTGCAACAGTGTTAGACATGAGCCAAAACCATGACTCACACTGCCCTTATAGCCCTCCCCAGGTTATCCAGGGCCATGCCAGGATAAGGAGGCAGCTGGTTGTCAGGGTGAGGTGAGCCCCAGGGACACCTCCTGCCCAGGTGACACAGCTCTGGGCACTACTGCAGCCAGCACTGCTTTAAGATGGTCACGTTTTGAAACGGTCAGGTTGTCAGACAAAAAAATATTCTCATTTTATTCAAGACAAGGAAGTCTTTACAGCACTCCCAGGATTTCGTCTCTCTTAACAAGGAGGACCTGGCTGGGAGCTCGCACCACCACAGATTGCAGGCAGCACACTTTTCCACATCCATGCTCCAGCATCATCTGCTCTATCCTGCACAATATCTGCCAGCTTGGGCTCTGCAGAACCAGCTCCTCATGTTTGCCCACAGCCTGGCAACCCCACGATACTCCTTCTGATCGTTTTAAGCTGCAAGAAACATGAGAAGCCCCAAGAAAAGCTTTAGATTCACTATGTGCACATAGGCTTGTCTCCTTGCAAGCCAAGGATTGCCTGAGACATGCCAAAGGAAACAGCCTTTGCTCACAGTTACAAGCCTTGGCTTTGATGGTTCCAGCATCTTAAATCTTAAAACTAGACACAGACCGATGTTAATTCTGTAGAACACCCACCTAAGTCAATCTCTGCCCTGGTGTCACCTCAATTCTGCCTTTTATAAAGCACACACAATTAATTTTATATTGGAGATGGAGCCAGCAGACACCTGACCTTCTAATCAAACATACACTTCCAGGTTAGACCCTGCTGTGTGATGTTAGTCACTTGAATTAAACAGGTACACCAGGACTGGTGGCAAAAATAAAAATAGTCCCAGTTCTCACAGGGCAGGGGAAGGCAGAGCATTCTGTGCACAACAGCAAAATCAACTTAATCACAAATGACAACTTCTGAAAGCCTTTACTTTGGATTCATCCTTGGCATTTTTCTAGGCCAGCTTGAAAACAAAAGCTTTGTCCTCTTAAAATGCAATTGCCTGAGGCACCTCTAAAAAAAGTGACATAACTCAGGTTTGAAAAATGCCTCCTGGGTTTCAGATCCTCCTAAGAGCCTCTTTACTATTCAGCTTGATTCAGATTACCCAGATCAGCATGAACTCTGCAGATTTAGTCCCAGCTACCAGCACAGGTATAAAAAACACACATTTAGGATTATTTTTTTAAAACTGTATGATTAAGGCTCTACAGTTACAAAAAAAAAAAAAAAACTTGTTATTGATCTGAATGGTTCCTCCCTCTCTTTTCTCCAGCAGGTTTATAAACACTCTCTGATGACAGTTTATTCTGAATTTCACTCTGTTCAGCTTGTTCAGATATTTTTTTCCTAGCCTGTTTTTCTTGCTGGGTGTTTTCAACCTTTCCATCACAAACCTCAAGCTGTGAGAAGAATGAGTGACTTGTTTTGGAATCAAAACTTGAGCCTAAAATTTGATTCCTATTTCTTCTCCCCTCCACAATCCTACTTTATTTCAATAATTCTGCAAGCAGTAACTCTGTGCTTCTGCAAATCCAGGAGCACAACCCTGTGCCAGGCAAGGCACTTAATGGGAGGGGGCAAGGAAGGAAAAGCTGCAATTCTCCAAGACAGACACAGCTCCTTCCACTGCCTGTAATTAACACCTTGGATAATTTCACAGCACCTTCAGCATATCGCAGATTTTCACAGCCATATTGCTTTGGGCAGATGCAAGTTTACTTCTAGGTCTGAAAACTCCTCATTCAGCCACCAATAAAGAACTCAAATCAAAAGAAGTTCCGTTGCTTTTATTGAATACTTTGGGACAAGGAGAGTGGAAAGCTCTCTCAGGGATGGGAACATGTTAAGAGTCTTCTTTTTGTCCATGATCAAGTCCCATCACCTACTCCACATAAACTGTTCTCTGTCAAGAGCTTTAATCCTCCCTTTTTAATCCCTCAATAAAACATCCTCCCGAAACTCGCTGAGTTATCTGCCCTTTCTAAAGAAAGTGGTTCTTAAGAGACCTGTCTTCGTCTGCTTTGCATTCCCCTGAAATCTGTCAAGATAGTATTGGAGATGGAAGTAAAACCCCAGCAATGCTCCAGGGCGCAGTGAACTGAAGGAGTGTGGCTGCACACCCACCCCTCCTGGAGGAAGGTGTCACACACGGCCAAGTGCTCACTGAGAACAAGAGTCACAAAAAGGCTTCCAGGAATGTGAGCAATAAACCTGGCGACAATTGTCACCGAGGGTCACGCTGCTGTGGCTTAACCTGGGGTTTTGCTCATGGCACAGGCTCTTTACCTCCCCAAAACCCGCAGTTCCTCCCTTTACACCCCATCAGTGCAGGCTCCTCATTCTGGAGCTCTGCTTTGCTTGAAAACCAAGTTCTTTCCCTGTTCCTTAGAAGCAAATCATGTAAAGAACCCAAATCCCAACAAACTGAAGAACAGAGGACAGGACAAAACTACAGGGAAAGCACCATCTCCCCGCTAACTGCTAAAGGGAGACCAAGAGCGGAGGCTCCTGTAGAAGAGCACAGCCCTTCTCCTCCTCACAGCAGGGACAACCAGGAGGGTCCTGTGACACAGACCACCCCTTCCACACCGTGACAGCTCCTCTGATGACACAGCCAAAGAAAACAGGATCTGCCTGGGTGCTCAGATCCACAGTAAATGCCAGGCTGAAGGCTTGTGCTGCCCCTGCCAGCTCGGGGAGAGCCAGCAGAGCTGCCACCCCGGCTCCCTCAGCGCCCAGCCAACGCTGGCACCAGCCATCGCTCACCCTGGTATTTACTGGCAGGGGAAAGACAACTATTTCCTTAATATGAAATAAGAGAATCTTGGTTTTTTTCTGGCCTTAAAAGTAAGTCCAAGTCAGTTGTCCTGCTATTGACTTCAGCCTCCTCAAAATCCCAAGCATCCAGAGACCTGAGCGGCAACTGGAGCGTGGGAAGGCCCCGGAGCCACAGCTCAGCGTGGGCTGGTTCCCAGCTCAGCCCCACAGCCCAGCCCAGCCCTGCCCCACACCAAAAGCATCCAAAAATTATTCTCAGAAGTGGTGGAGTCACCATTCCTAGAGGGATTTAAAAGATGTGCAGATATGGCACTTGGGGACATGGGTTAGTGGTGGGCTTGGCAGTGCTGGGGGAACGACTGGACTTGGTGATCTTGGAGGGCTCTTCCAACCTACGTGATTCCAGGGCTCTGTGCTGAAGCACTGCAGCAACCAGGGCTGAGCTGGGTTGTTCCTGCAGGTGGGCTCTTGCTCTTCAGGAGCAAGTCAGCAAAACAAAGGTGCACATCCACACTGTTCTCCATCCCGGCAGTTTGTGCCCCAGCCTTCTGGGCTGCCTCACAAGAAGAATCAGTCTTTGGACACCCTTCCAAAGGCACAGCCAAATATGACTCTTCCACATCCACCAAAGCCCTTCTGGCAGAGCCGGGACTAAGACCTGGAATTTCACACATCAACTCAAATCCCAGAATCATTTAGGGTTGGAAAAGACCTTCCAGACCATCCAGTCCAACATCTGACCCAGTGTCCCCATGCCTACTAAGCCGCATCGCCAAGTGCCACATCCATTCGTTTTTAACCATTCCAGGGATGGTGAGTCCGACACTTCCCAGGGGAGTCTGTTCCCAAACACAGATACCGACAGAAACCAGCAGCCTGAACATAATCCCGACACGGAAGACTCCGCAGGCTCCAGCACCGCTCGCAGGCTCCGCACGGACCCGCGGGGAGCGGGGCTGAGCCCGGGCACCACCCGCGCCGGTCGGGGCGGCTCATCCCGCCGCTCGGGCTCGATATTCCTCTTGTTTTATTCCTCTGCGGCCGCTCCCGGCCCCTCTCGCAAAGCCCCGGAGCATCTCCGGGTGGCAGGAGACATAAAGTAAGTCGCGACCGCGGACATCCCTCCCCGACACCGCTGTCACCAGGGTGCGGGAGCCGCGGGGATCAGCCCGGAGCCACCCCCGGCCCCGGCAGGACGGGACCCTGCACCGGCAGCCGCTCCCACGCCTTCCCCATCCCGCGGGCACCGGCATCGCCGCGCTCCTTCCCGCTTCCCGCTAAACGCGGGTCAGGACGGGGGGAAAAACCGAGCCGAACACAAGAAAACCAGCGGATGAAGAGAAAATTGACAATTAAAATTAATTACTAACGCGGCGCTAATTCGCTGGCGGGGGGCGGCGGGGGGAACCGGCGCTGCCAGCGGGACCGCACGGCAAGGAACGCGGGGGAGCAGCCGGGGAAGAGGCAGAGCACTCACCGGGCGGGTCGGTGCCGGGATGCGGAGCGGCTGGTGCGGGGCTGCGGTGCGGGGACGCCGCGCGGAGCGGAGCGGAGCGGACGGAGGGCCCGGCCCGTCCCGCGTCGCCCGCGGGAGCCGCCGGCTCAGTGCCG
>VXAY01000874.1:108312-191940 GCA_013399855.1 Oxyruncus cristatus
CCCGGTGCGGGGCTGGCGGCGGGGCCGGGGGCCGGTGACGGCGGGGCCCGGGGCCGTGGCGCACCCCGGAGCTGCAGAGCAGCCGCTCGCACCGGCTCCGGTCGCGTTTTCCCTACCCCCGCTTCGCCGGAGCCGCAGCCGAAGTTCGCACCCGCAGCGTCCCCGCGGAGCGCGGAGCCGAGCGGGGGATCCAGCCCCGGTGCTTTCGGTGACAGAGCGATCCTCAGCTCGGCTGCTCCATTCTGCGGTCGCTCTTCTGCACTCACCGGGAAGAGAACGATTCTCTTGGGAATCTGATGTTTCCTGACCAAAATGAACGTGCAGCATTTCGTCACTCCAATAAACGCGTGGGAAGCCCGCGCTAAGAGCGCTGGCATCGGGGGGACGGGCACACGCAGAGGGGTTCAGGGAGTAGCCCAGACACAGCATCACTTGGAGGTGGCACACGGGTTCCAGAAGCTCCCGCGGGGAGGTCCCGCCTCACGGGAATGGTATTCAGGTCACTGAGACATTTACTGCAAATAATTTGGTGCAGCCGCTGTCTGCGGTGTGTTAATGAACAGCAAGAGCCCACCAGCAGGAGTGACCCATCACGGTGTGCAGAGTCATAAAAATCATGGGATCACAGGATCAGTAAGGTTGGAAAAGCCCTCTAAGATCCTTGAGCCCAACTGTCCCCCCACCACTAAACGATGCCCCCAAGTGCCACATCCACACGCCTTTTAAATCCCTGCAGGGTTGGTGACTCCACCACTGCCCTGGGCAGCTGTGCCAACACTGGACAACTCTTTCCATGTAGAATTTTTTTTCCTGTTACAACATTTCTGGGATGAAAACCACGGCACAGATGATTAATTGACAATCGAGGCAGAGACAAATCCCCCTTGAAGTTTTCCTCACCGATCCCAACAGAACTACCATGGTGTTTAAGTGCTCAGTTACACAAAGCTACCCAACTTGGTGGTTGTTCCTGGTGAGACTGGTGGGAGTGATGAGGTGCTCAGAAGATACCTCTGAAGGTTGGGTTGGTCACTAGTAGGAGACTCAGGTTTGGTTTCCCATGACAAATTCCCCCTCAAAGTGAGGGGAGACAGGGCATCACAGCACTGCTGAGTTCAGGGTATCAAAGTGCATATCCTGGGCAAGGCAGTCTCCTGGTTCCCTTCCAAAAGGAGGACAAGGGCCTCCAAATTCTAGTTCCTAGCCCCAGGAATGTCTATAAATTTGTGCAACAGCAGGTGCTTCTCTTATTAGTCCAGAATTCAGTTTCCATCAAACCCTGATTTTCTTTAAAGTCCTATTTATTATTGCTTAAAAATCACTTGAAAGTCTATGGTTGGGAAGCAATACAAAAGCATCTTTCATTATTCATTAAGGACAAGTGATGGAGGGCTTTGGGAAGGGAATAGAAAGTACACAGACTTTTCTGCATTTAAAACAATTATTTCTTATTAATAACCCTGCAGAAAGGTGCCCTGTGGAGATGTGCAGTTTGGGTGTTTTGAAGTTAAGTCTCTTGATCACAAAAAGAATTTTTCTTCCCCTGTGACACTCCTCAGCAGAGATGCTGGGAAATGTTTTGTCATTTTTGTTTTTTAAAAAATGTTTAGATGATTATTTTGGAGGTTATCCCCTTCCTGGGATGGAAAATAACACACTGATAGTGGTGGAGATCAAGACCTGTCATGAGAATAAAAAGCAAACCGCAGCATGTTTGGGAAGAGGGTTGGGGAGCCGCAAAGTCCCCAAAGAGCTCAGGTTGGAAGGGACCCCGAGGGTCTCATTTTGAGGTGCAGTTTGTCCCCTTCTCAGGTCATTGCCATGGATATCAGGACAGGTCTCAGGAAAAACTTCTGAGGGTTCTTTCCCATTGTAAGGGGAGGTCTTGCCCCTTGTCACTGGCATCCAGGTAGAGTCCAACCCACCCCTAATCTCCGTGGAGTCTGGGTATCCAGCTGGTCTTTCACAGCTTTACAAAGCCAGCCCTCTGGGCTGTGGTGTCCTGACTTGGATGCCAGGATGGTGTGGGAGCCAAAGCCCTTGCCAGCACCAAGGCACCTGGGGTGGTGTGGGATTCCAGGTAAGGAACCACCAATGATGCTTCTTGTCCACCTCCATCACCAGGACAATGTTCCTTGTCCACTTCATCCCAGGAAAGGGTGGGTGGGAGCTCCAGCCTGCAGAGCTGAGGATGTCCATGGTGTGTGTGCCCTGGACAGCAGTCACAGGCTGGTCCTGAGGCTGGAGGACTACACAGAGCAATTTTGTTGTGATTCCAGTGGTGAGAAAGGGCTCCAGGGCGTGGCCCAGCTCCTCTGGCTGTGCCTTCCCATAGGATCTGTCCCCCCAGACATGAAAAGGTGTCCTTGAGGCTGCAGACTGGGAAGTTCAGCTGGCCCTGGAAGAAGCCAACAGGTGGCTGTGCACAGCTGCCTGCAGAGTCTGCCCTCACCAACACCACTGCCCAGGGTGGAGAGCTGGTCCTGGGGTCCCACTGCTGCAGAGCCTGTCCCTGCCTCAGTTTCCCTCCCTTGTCCTCTCCCCACCACCTCCTGCCCCTGCCTCCTTGCTTGGAGAAGCGGGACAGGCCAGCCTGGAAGGGAAGTCCGTGGGAACTCGGGTCCATGTGGGGATTGTGGGTGCCAACCTGTCTGGAAAAGGGGTGTGTGGGGATCTGCCAGGCTTGGAGGGTCTGCGGGGGAAGCCCACAAGGAGTGGCTGAGGGCACTTGGCTGGTTCAGCTGCAGAAGAGGAGGCTGAGATCAGACCTCATCGGGGGCTGCAGCTTCCTAAGAGAGGCAGAGGAGGGGCAGCTCCGACCTCTGCTCTCTGTGAGCAGTCACAGAACCCAGGGAAGGGCTGGAGCTGTGTCAGGGCAGGGGCAGATTGGATCTCAGGAAAAGGTTCTTCCCCCAGAGGGTGGTTGGCACTGACCAGGCTCCCCAGGGCAGTGGGCACGGCCCCAAGGCTGCCAGAGCTCCAGGGGGGTTTGGGCAATGCTCTGAGGGACTGGGTGGGATTGTTGGGGTGTCTGTGCAGGGCCAGAAGCTGGACTGGATGATCCTTGCGGATCCCTTCCAGCTCAGCATATCCGATTCTGTGAGAGCAGGGCCAAAGGCAGAGCCCCCTGCTTGGGGAGCTCCACGGGGCCATGTGCTCCCAGGGCTCCTCAAAGGGGTCCCTGCCTGCTGAAACATCCCAAAGAAAGCAAATCCTCCTGTGAGACCCTTTCCTGGCTCCTAATTTGATAGTGGGACCGTGTGAAGGAGATGACAGGTCCTCTTTATTGACCTGTTTGTCCAGGACACTGCACCCGTGGCTGTGAATCCTTCAGACATGTTAACCCTCCTCTCACCCTTCTCTCCCCATCACCATGATTTCAATCTTAAACGTTTGATTTTTGTGCTGGGAGATAGAGAAATGCCAGTGGGTTTCCTTCTTCCCTTTTTTTTTTTCCTCTCTCTGTTTTTAATGAATTTTTCATTTTTTTTCCGCTGGTACAGAAAGAACAACAAGGAAGCAACAGTGTCAATATGGAATTTTCTCCAAAGTCACAGCATGGCCAATCTGCAGCATCAATAATAGATTTATGAATCCCACTGAAGAGAAACATCAATGAAGGAGGTGGGGGAGCATCTCAAAGGCTCTGAACTTCTTTGTGCTTTCCACACCACGAAGCCCTGTTGTAAGGAGCTGGTTGAAGAACAAGAGGGGGGAAAAGAGCAATTCTGTAAGATCAGATTTCTAATAGCAGAGGAACAAGAACAACACAGGTGCTTTGGGAGGTTTGAAAGAAATGCCTTGCCTAAAAAGGCTGATTTCTCCTGCCTGCTGTGGGAGATGGGCAGGATGCTGCCGGGGTGGGACCACAGCTGGGCTGAACAGGGGGTGGAATTGAAGTGGATTTGCTGTCCTGCCAGACTCCTGCTCCAGTAATGGGTCTGCTTCCCAGTGTGAGAGCAAGGTTCTCTTTCTGTATTTGTTGTTCTTTCCAGGAGGTGTTAACACCAATTTCTGAGCTCAGTGGGATGACAGAGCCGGGTTAGCAGCATTGCCCTTGGATTTCACCTCTCTCAGATTTCTTTTCCTGCCCCCTATCAAAGTCAGTCTAAAAGCAATAAAAGGATGTTGGAGGGGGGGAGCCAGGGCTCATCCACTTCACGTTAAAGGAGAAAAGCTCAGGGGACATGATCCCAGAAAGCAGATGCCTGTAAGGTAGCCATGCTGGATCCACACGGCTGTTGTCTCAGGAAGGGTTTCCTGCTGCTTCCCTGAGTGCAGAAACACCTGTCAGGGAATCAGGGAATCATGGAACAGAATATCCTGAGCTGGAAAGGACCCATTCTGTGATTCTGTGATTTTCTTCCTGTAAAGTTGCTTTTTGGCCCAGAAATGCTGCCCAGCTCCAGCAGTGACACTGTTTATCTATCCCAAGTGAAGGTGGCTGCTTTAAATGACTGTCCTGAGGGAAGGGAGCAGACATGCTGATCCCACCGGGCAACACCTGCCCAGGGAGCTCCTCCTTGCTCAGATAGTGCCTGGGCACAAGCACCAATAAATCTGCTGCTCTCTGGGTATCAACAGCATTTCCCACATCGACATTTCCTCTGTTTGGTTCGAGTGCTTGACAAATGAAGGAAGCATGAGAACAATAAAGACTAAATCTTATCTTAATAGTCTTTCATTATTAACTGTCTCCAGATTTATTCATCGCTCAGGGAGGGACAGAGTGAGCCAGACAGCACTGGTGTGAACCCAGGGGAAGCTCTCTGATTTGCACCAGTGAAATCTGGCCCTGTAGTTTGTTTCTCTTTCAATTCCAACTATGAGACAGCACTGACCACATGCTGCTCCCACTGTCTGATGGCTCTGGGCCTTCAGATTCTTCTCCTGTCCATGGATCCCCCTGGGATGGCATCCCTGTGGCGTGGCAGAGGCAGGGACCAGCCTCTTCCCTCTGTGCTGCCCCAGGCTGCTCCAGGGAGAAGTGGGAGCACTGCTGCTGTCCAGGGAGCAGCTGGAAAAGAAGAACGTTGAAAAGCTGGATAATCCTATTCCTCATCAGCTTCTTACTGCCACTGCCCTGCTCCAGGAAAGGAATGTGGCTGTGCTTGGTGGATGCTTTTGTTTCACAGCCCTTCACTGCCTTCCTGTGCCATCAGACCTGCCCAGTGAAACCTGAAGTTTCAAAGGATTTGTTTCCCAAGAAAGCCAACAATGTCCTGCTCACTGGCAGTTCCCAAATGGATCCAGCACCAGGGGAGGTGCTGAGGAGTGGGGGAAGGACCAAACATTCACCTGAATGGAAACGAGGAATGTGGGGAGCAGAGGGTGAGGGGAAGGAGGAATGCTAAAGCTGCCCAGCAATCCTGCCCTGCTGCCACAGCCTCTGCCGAGGGCCTGCAAAAAGCAGCAAAAAGAGATGAATTTTAAGTGGCTTGGGAAGTATAAGATCAATCCCTTTGCAAACGCAGCTCCCAAACCACGCAGTGTTTCTGGCACTGGAAGTGTGGTATCATTTCTTCAGACAGATCGTAATTTGTGTGTCCTTTAGCACTTCTCTCTAAAAAGCCCCAAAAGGACAGTTTCTGCTGAAGTTCTCATCCTGAAATTCCCCTTCCTAGTTGGACCACATCCCCAGCCCTGCTGTCAGTGGGTGCCCAGCTGAAATCCCACTGAAATGCTTTAATTAAAACGGACATTAAGAGCTCACTCGTTCAAGCCAAAGAACATTAGGAGGAATTTAAATGAAGAGATTTTTAAATCTGTGACATTTGTTCTAATGAGAAAACACTTTCTAATCCTGAGTGTCTCCTGATTCAAAACAGATTGGAAAGACTGCAAGTGAAAACATTTTTTTTCCTCCCCAAAACACGTCCTGTAATTAGTAGACCCAACTGGCAAATAACATCTGTCTTTTCCCTGCAGATTCCACATCAGCTTGGAAGCAGGAGGTGAAAAGCAGCATGTGGATGTACCCACACAAGCCTACATTTTGTGTTAGGACAGGTAACAAACTCATGGAAATTAGACTCACATCAACACCAGCATCTGGGGGGGAAACGAATACAGAAGGTGCAGGATGGTCCTGATCCATCTAATGAAAGGGATGTTGCTGCTGCCGTGGGCTGGGTGCTGGGGAGGGACAGGGAAGCTGTGTTTGCAGCAGAGGGAAAACGCCCATGCAGTGATTTGCTGGAATGGCACCGTTTTCATCTGAGAACACTGAGATAACAAAATGAAAAATAACAGCAGAAAGGAAACTGTGAAGCCTCAAATGAGAGTAACTTGGAGACCAAGCAAACCATTTCAGGGGGGTTATAGGCAGATGTTAGAAAGGTGAAATACAATCCCTCCTTTTGGTCTTCTGTTTTAACAATGGGCTTTGGAAGAGAAGACAAGAAAACTGCAGGCTCCTAAATGTTCCACAAATTAAAGTCCTTCACAGTGACCTGCCTCTCCCTTGGATGTCTTTTGTTTGGGAATATTAACCTGAGCAGGAAACAGTAAGGCAGGAAACCTGCTGGGTACTACTATGACTTTCTGGAAGTCCCAGTCATCCATGGTCCTTGAGGACTTTCTCCCTTTCCCAAGGTAAAACAGGCTTGACTGTACCAACAGAAAGCCTTACAATGTCAGCAGCCCCTCAGCTCTCCCGGTCTCCTCCTGCTGGGACAGTGATCTACTGCTGGGACAGCTCATCCTGTGCTCTCCTCTACAAACACAGCAGTGGGGACCAGTCCTGGCTGGGTGTGAGCAGCACCTGCCCTGCTCCTCCTCCTCCTCACTGCTCTGCTCCATGTCCTGTGAGCAGAGGCAGAGCAGGAGTGTCCTCCCTGGGCCAGCAGGGGATTCCTCAGTGCGGACACAGTATTCTGGTCCAGCCTGAATCCACCTTCCCACACCCTGCAGACTGGGCAGAAGTTGTCTCCCGAGCTAAAATTCACCTCTCTGAGGGGACAAACAGAAGAATCTGGATAGAAAATCCCAAACTGTGAAGTCTGGATGGTGATGTTTGTGGCACATGTCCATCTTCAGTCCAATGCACAATGTATTCTACCTTAACAAAGAGTGGCTGCACAGGACAGGATCCCCTTGAAGCACCCAGATCTCACTGGGTGCTGTTGTGAAGCGGATGCTGGTGCCAGTGGTTCCAGATGGACTGTGTTTGCCTTGCTCCTTGCTGCTCACTGTAAACACAGGAGCAGAAATGACAGCACTGCTCCCACAAACACCTACATTTAATTTGTAACAGTAACTCCGTGAAAGTGCCTTTGAATTCATCCCACCGAGTGTTCACTTCAGAAACATAAAACACTTCACCTGTGAGTCCAATTAAAACAACCTGGGCTTTAAAACCTGGGTATTTGTAGCCACTTTCTTGAAAGAATAATCCTGTGTTGGCATAAATGGATATAAATCAATGAAGATCAAGGGCCTGGCACCCAGTCATGCTCACTGACAACCCAGCTTAGATCTGACTCAGTAAATCATCTCAGACACCGTGGAAACACTCAGAACTGTTCTGAAATGTGTGCAAATACACAGACTGAAAACACATCCCTTATTTCAGGGGAATTAATTTGCTGGAAATGTGGAGCTCCTCAGGTTCTGGGTGAAGAATCTGCAAACAGGAAGCATTTAAATTAATTTGCCAGTTTTGAAAAGAGATCTCTTAATCCTGACTGTCCCATCTGCGTCTTCAGGCAGCTCTGCTGCTGGTCTAATCTTTCCTTCTCCTCGGACTCTTTGTCACTATGGATGACCCACCATGAATAAAAGATTAGGATGTGCTGGATTCGAATGAAACCTTTGCTTGTGGGGGCATCGCTCCAGCTCCTGAGCTGCAGGACAGGAAAGCTGCAGAGCCCAGAGGGTTCAGCTCAGGTCTCCATCATGCAGGTGCACCTGGAGTCACCTCCTGCTCCAGGGTGAGAAGATAAGGCTTCATCTGCGGGAGCCAACAGGGCCAAGGCAGTGCTGTGAAGGTCTGTTTTCAAAGAGATATCAGGAAATCCACAGGAAGAGAGATGAAGGCTATAGATGATGGATAAAGGCTCAACTGGTGGCCAAAGGAAAAAAATTAAGGATCTAAACTTTTTGAATGACATGGCCCATTCTGCTCCAACCCTGCACCTGAAGGCCTGGAAGGGTCAGGCTGTGCCAAAGTGGTGCTGGGCAGATCTTCTCCCTGGATGCCTGGAACATGCAATGGGATTTTGCTCAGTTGTTGCCATTTTGAGGACCTATACAGGGTTCAACTTGTTCAGCTTCAAGGGGGCAGTGAAGGGGAAGGTGTTGATCTCCTCTCCCTGGTGGTAGGACACGTGGAAATGGAATGAAGGGACATCAGGGGAGCTTCATATTGGACATTAGGAAGAGGTCCTTGCCCCAGAGGGGCACTGGAACAGGCTCCCCAGGGAATAGGTCACAGCTGCCAGAGTCCAAGGAGCACCCAGACAATGCTCTTAATCATATAGTTTAGTTCTGGGTAGACCTGTGAGGAGAGTGGAATTATGATCTTTATGGGTCGGTCCCCTCCAGTTTGAGATAATCTGTGATTCTATGGAATTTCCCTCCCTGAAAGCACCCAAGAGAGAAATTTGCCCCGAGGGGAAGGTATTGAGGTGAGGCCTTGAGGCACCCTTTTGGCCACTCCTCCTGTTGGTTAATCTCCTTCTTAAAACATGTGCCAGCAATTGTTCAGCTTCTCTCTGCTACACCGAAGGGGCCTCCAACACAATCAGATGCCTCTTGGGCCTGGACACATCCCAAACTGACAGGCCACCACAGCCCCCCACCTCATGGCACTTCTCCCACCTTAAAGTCATTTCTGAGGCTTTTCTCCATCCACACTCTCCCCTTGGACAGCCCTTTACACCCCCAGGCTTGGTGTTGGGTTGAGAGTCGTACACGAACCGAACCCGCCCTGGCTGCTCCCCTCCACTCCCTGTCAGAACACCCCGGGCTCACACTGTGAGTAGGTAAGAACTGATTCGGAACAAACTGATTTCTTATCAGTTGGAGGTCCAATTCACCACTCCTGCTGCTGTCTGGTGCTTCTCTCTGGAAGCAGCTGTACAGAAACCACCGGGACAGCTCAGGGGCTGTGGTGGCACTCAAAGCAAACAGGGATGGCAGAACTAGGTCTGCTGAAGGAAGACAGAAATGAAATTCACCTTCCAGCATTCACTGCAAGTGAAGCTGATCTGCATTTCTTATACCAAGCAAAGGCTCCAGCTCAGATGCTAATTTTATCTCGCTGGCTTTGTGGCGTCCTTGATCTTCAAGAGAATTCAAAATAACATGGAGCAAATGTATAACTAAGTCATTTTAAAGAAGTAACTGCAAAGTGCATAACTCTGCTCAAGGGGAAACAGCTTCTGTGCTAAACACAGAGTATGAAATCAGATCATGCTGGGAGAATGAACAAATGGGCTCTTTACTCCTCATCCTCATCACGGGGCTGTCGGGGCAGGCCAGGGAGCTCTGTCTCCATCTGCACTGCAAATCCCCCCCCGAGGGGGATGTGCAGGAAGGCCAAGCCCCCCCTCATTCCCAATGTGACAGTGTGATTTGATCCCTTTGCTGAGCAGACACAGGGAGATGGCCTTCATGGCCATCAGGACCACTCTGTGCTAAACACCAGACACAGCTATTGGAAGATGCCCCTCTTCACCTGAGTGCAAACACTCAGCCCAGTGCTGGGCAGGAAGGGCTGCTCCTCTCTTCCAAAGCAGGCAGACACCCCTGGGACAGTCCCAGCAATTGCAGGAGGAGAGGAGTGGGGAAGCAGACAGTGTGTGCCTGCCTGGCTGGGAGCGTTAGCACTGGGAGGGGAAGCACAAGCCCAGGAGAGATGGGTTTGAGTGCCTGAAGCCCTGCCAAGCTGTCAGCAGTCCCATGATCAAAGCCGGGGCTCCTCTCCCCCTGCAGAGCTCCAGCTGAGGCAGGAGTTTAGCATGAGCCTCAGGGCTTGATGCTCTGGTCCCAGGGGCAGGATCAAACTGTGCTAAACTGGCTATCTGGATACATCTGCTGCAATGGTCTTCAAGGCTTTTTTGGAAACAGCATGGGCTGGTAGAGCTGAACCTGCCAGAAAGCAGGCAGAGGTCAGCTCAGGGCACGGGCCTTCCTTGTCCCCCAGCACAGGAAGAAATGAGGGCTCAGACACCAGCCCTCCCCCTCAGACATCACTTCCCAGGGCAGTGCCTGCCACCAAGGAATACTGAACTATTCCTCTATGGAACTATGGAAAGCAAGTGCTTGCTTCCAGGCTGCTCTCCAGGTTATTATCCTGATTATCCTCACCCCAAATGTCAGGTTACAGGTGAGCTGGTGAAGAGCCTGGTTTGCCAACCAGCGGTTTCAAACCCCTTCCCAGGAGCAGCCACAGCTCTCCCAGGGTCATACTCAAATTATTTTCTCAGTCTACACCAGGCTGGCAAGGAGGAAAAAGGAAAATTCTCAATGCAACAAGGAAACTTTCTTGTCTTGCACTGGTTCCAAACTCAAGAGAAGTCCCTCATTTCCAGGTGAGAGGTGTAGGGGTGCTGGGAGCAAGGGGCAGAAAGGAGGTGACTCAAACAGCTCTACCCCACTGAATACCACCCATTTAAATTCGTCCTCGCTCTGGTCAGACAGGCCTGGGCAGGAAAACACCTTCTTTGCATCTGTGCAGCCACAGGGGTCCAGGCCAAGAGAGCTGGGGTCCATCACAGCCTCAGAGAAACCACGGCAGGATGGGGGCCAGGCTCCAGAGAGCTCTTGTGGAGGGAGGTCAGAGGAGGAGACACAGCCATTCTTTCTTACTACCCTCCGTATTCACCTCCATGCTTATTTTCCAGGCACAGGGTGGGATTCTTGGGGTGTCCTGTGCAGGGCCAGGACTTGGACTCCATGACCCTTGTGGGTCCTTTCCAACCCAGGAGATTCTGTGATTCTCTGAGGTTATTTGACCATTGTTGTCCCTTCTTAGCCAGCATTGAGGTCCCAGAGCCCCATCAAATGTACCTGCCCGGGCACATCCAAAGAGTTGGGTCCTTGTGAAGATGGATACAAGGAAGGATTTAACCCGCTGGCACCACAACCTAATCCCCCACCCCTGCAGGGCTGAGATGCAGCTGGAAACATCTGCTTCCCGAGTGCAACCAGGACATTTGTCAATGGAGTTCACACTCTGCTCCCTGCCTCTGTTTTTTTCTCTAGATGGAGATAAGTCAAAAAAAAAAAAAAAAAACCCACCAAAAAAAGGCTGGAGAAGCTGCTGAATTGAAAATAAGAAACGAGCTGAGGTGTTTGTTTTCTGTGCTTGGATTTAATACTCCTTGGAATAAAGTACTGGGCAGGAGATACTCGGTTCCTGAGCTCCCCATGCCTTCCCCACTGATCTGCTCTGGAATGTGCTTTCCCAGAAGCCCCGTGGGGTGGGACCCTGCAGGCAAATGCTGAAGGTGAAGGATGAGAGCTGCTGGACTTCTGTCTTCCCTGAGCACACTTGGACTCAAACCCCCTTCTCCACCCTCTCAGTGCTTAAGTATTTCCCTCGTTTTCGGAGCAGGTGCTCGTTCCCATTCTTAATGAACCTCCTGCTCCCTTGTAAACAAGCCCTTTATTAGCTCTGCGAGCCCGCCTTGGTTTCTATTTATACCTTTTCCATGTCAATATTTGAAAGCACACTCCCCTAGCTGCATTCTTGCTCCGTGCCCTTTTCCATCCCTGCTGCCTCTTTCCCGCCTCTTCCTTCTCTCCCAGGTTGATCCATGCTGATAAAAAACAACCCCAGATTTTACGTTTCCTTTTAAATAATTGGGAACTTCCTTTTCTGATGTTCATGGAAAGGAGATCTCCATATCCCCGGAGAGGTGTAATCCCTTGTGTGAACTAGAAATTGGTGGGAAGTGAACACCTAAATCCTCCAGGCAGATTTCTGAATGCCTGCTTTGGAGGAAGCTGCACGCCTAATTATTTACTGGATTTAGGGGGATGGAGCACCTCTCCCATAGGGAAAGACTGAGAGAATTGAGATTATTTGGCCTGGAGAAGAGAAGGGGCTGGGGTGACCTAATTGTGGCCTTTTAGTGCTTTAAAGGGCTCCAAGAGAGCTGGAAAGAGGATTTGGATGAGGGCAGGAATGACAAGATAAGGGGCAATGGCTTCCCACTGCCAGGGTTAGATGGGATATTGGGAAGAAATACTTCCCTGTGATGGTGGGGAGGCCCTGGCAGGTTGCCCAGAGCAGCTGTGGCTGCCCGGATCCCTGGAAGTGTCCAAGGCCAGGTTGGACGGGGCTTGGAGCAACCTGGGCTGGTTGGAAGGTGTCCCTGCCCATGGCAGGGGGTGGGATGAGATGATCTGTAAGGTCCCTTCCAACCTTCTGCCCCTTGTACTTTAAATTATCATCTTAGTAGTATTAGGAATTAATGTTCTAGTGTTTAAACATGTGAAACCAGGGTGCTGCTTCCCCTCTCCCAGCTGTATCCAGGGACAAGACTTCAGCTCCTTTACCACAAGTGCTGGGAATAGCTTTGTAATGTAAATAGGCACTTATGGTATTTTTAACAAGCACCTGCTTTATCCTGCTGCCTAATGAGAGCCTGGACAGAAATGCAGTGAAAGCAGAGGAAGGTAACACTGCCATTTAAGCTAATTAACAGCAAATTAAATTAAACTGACACACACATATATTCTGGGCTCCTGCATCTAACAGGAGGGAATGCTGCGGAGATTTCATTATTCACATTTCCAATCACCTGCTTTTTTTTTTTTTTCTCCCAGCACCTTCCTACCCAATTACCTGGGGAGGGAAAAGGGAGAAAGATACTAAAGCCAAGAAGATAATTCTCATTTACATAAAAATTTTTCTGCATTGTGCTTAATAGTCTGCAAGTAACTGTAGAAGAATATATAGTCCATTCTTTAAAAAGCTCCAATGCACTAATTGAAATTAAATTACATGGAACTCAGTGTCTGCCTTCTGCTCATTGGGAGATAATATGCAAGCCACAGTTTTATGTGTTATTATTAATATTGATGGATGAAGCACTGTAGTCACCACAGAGCCACTTCCCAGATGTGATTCCCTTTCCTTCAGCTGTAGGTGAGCCTAAAATGATGTTTTTTTCTCCATTAAAATGCCTCATTTGCTGCAGCCAGGCCTGGGATCCTTTAGCATTCAGGAGAGCCAGCACTGCAGGTAGTGGGGACTATTTGCAGCATTAACACTGGGTAATGCAACTGCATCCTTTTTTCATGTTACTTTGCATATCTTACAGCTCAATTAATCTGTCAGGGTGATGCTTCCATCACAAACAAGATTTAGGGGAATTTAATGCTAAGTTGGCAGGCCTGGAAAGAACAGGCTGATGTTCCCTGGTAGAGGCAAAACGTCAGGACCTGCTTCCCCAACTTCCCAGCCCGTCCCAGGAGCTGCTGGGGTGGGAGCTGGGGTCTTGCTGGGATTCAGGCTGTGTGGATCTCACTCCTCACCTCCTCTCCGAGCCGTTAACAAGGGAGCCAATTAGTGCCAGTTGTGATGGGAGCACGTTTTCCACCAGGAGCTGGATTGAAACCTTTTAATTCATTTTGCACAGGCAGAGGCACACAAAATGTTCGAGCATGGATAAAATCCACACATTCAGAGGGTTTAGAGTATCCCCATGGATTTTGTTCTTTGTTTCAAACTTGAAGCTTTCGTCAAAAAAAAAAAAAAATGAAGGGGGAAAAAGAAAAAGAGAAGGAAAAAAAAAAAGGAAAGGTTTCTTGCCCTTTTAATTTTCTTCATCTAAACTAATACCAAGCCTTCCTGAACTATTTGTGCTGAAATGGGCCTTCTCCCCTTGGTGACTGGGGACCATGGAATAACAAGCTGCCAGGGCTGGCCATCAGTCCTTGCTGCTGCTGACACCAGTGACAGCCTGGCAGGTCCTGCCGGCACCTCCTGACATTTCCCAGCACAAAGCAGGTGGACCAAGGAGTTCCTTGCTATTGTCTTTCTTCTCTTTAGGAGGTCTGTAAGATTGTCTTTCATTTCTTTGAGATCCAGAGGGAACAAGATGGGGATGAAGCTCCCCTCCATCGCTGTCTCTGTCCCAAGGGGCCCAGCTGCACCCCGAGCTCTCAGGGGGTTCTGCCAAGGAGTGCCTGGTCCTCAATTCCATCACATTCCGATGTAGGAAGGACATTTTGCTGCTTCTCTGCATTGATGCTGTCTTTTGCTTGGACCTCTGCAGGGTTAAAGACAAGACAAACTGTGTCTTCTCCCAGAGGGCTCCTCCGGGACCTGGTTTCTGAGACATATCATGGCTGGAGAGGGATCTCTCTCGCCTGGAGATGAACTTTTGCCCTTGGCTGGTGCAGAAGGAAGTCCCCTGAGACTGCACAGAACTGTCCCAGAGGATGGTTTATCCCACCCACAGCTGAGCAGTCCTGCCAGTGCTCCAGCAGCACCAGCAGCTCCAGGTGCCAAGCACAGGGACTGGCATGAGGTGCCTTGCTCAGCTCCTATGCCCGGGCCTGGGAGCATCACCACTCACTTGAAGAAGGCTGGACCTAGTTTAGATCACTGAGTCCTGCTCTAAAGACTAAAGATCTTCTGGAGGGGTGACATTTCCTTTCAAGACACTGATCAAACACTGCTCACACAGTGACAGGAGGGTATCATCTTCCACCAAGGTAAATGGGAATGCAGACTCCCCCCTGTGCTGCAGATGAGTCATCAGGAAAAGGTTCCTGAAACCTCCTGTCAAAGAGACTTTACATTAAAGGCAGCACCAGAAAGCAGAAAGTGTTTTTCTCAGGACACGTCCTTAGTCCTTCAGCTAATTAATCCATACATTTACAAAAGAAATGCTTGACAATACACACAGTTCAGCTGAGTTCAATAAATGAAAGAAAATATCAGATCAGGAAACACACACAACTCCTCTGGTCTGGAACAGATCTCCTTAGGAGCAAATCCCAGAAAGAAACTTCTCTATTTTTCCCCTCAAGTGAAATCTTCTGTCTCAAACGCTGTTTTTCTCTCAGCCCACTGAGCCTGAGAGGGTGAAAACCCTGTTTAAGGACTCCAGGTTCTGCACCACTGCTTTTGATAGGAATGCACTTGGGAAAGACCAGCACCCAGTGCAGTTCCTGGTGGAGATGGAGAGTCTTGGAGTGCAGAGAAGTGCAGAACTTCTTCCTCAAACACACAGCAGGGCTTGGGTACCTTGCTGGTACCTTGTAAGCCTACCTTGTTTGTAGTTCTCCAGGTCTTCTGCTTTTTCCTCTTGCAAAATGAGGGTTGTATTCCCCTTTTTCCAGTTGTTGGGAGCTTCTCCTGACTGCCAGAGTTTTCCAACTGTGATGGATGGCTTAGATACAAGGAGGAAATCCTTCCCTGGGAGGGTGGGGAGGCCCTGGCACAGGTTGCCCAGAGAAGCTGTGGCTGCCCCTGGATCCCTGGAAGTGTCCAAGGCCAGGTTAAATGGGGCTTGGAGCAACCTGGGCTGGTGGAAGGTGTCCCTGCCCATGGCAGAGGGTGGGACTGGATGATTTTAAAGGTCCCTTCCAACCCAAACCATTCCATCTTAGACACTCAGCAGAATTGTCGGGTACCTGCTGACCCAGCACAGGGGGGATGCAGCTGGTGCCCAGCAGGATGTAGCACTGCTGGGGGGTTCCAGCTCATGCCTTGGGTGTTCCCACTGGCTTCTCATGGCTTTGGGGGCCATAGCACAAGATTCTGAGCAGGGCTGAGCCCCTTCTCCTTGGGAGGAGCTCCTGGAGGACCCTGCAGTCACTGGAGATGATGCCTCTCCAAAGAGAAGGTAGGTGGTGTGGAAGTGGCTTCTTTAACTGCCCTGGTCTCCAATAAAAAAGCCCCATAGTAAAGGACAGGGAGAGGGTTGGAAAGTATGATGTGACATGACACTGAGGGTTTCTGCACGTTCCAGCCAGTGCCACAGCCAGGAGACATCCCAGCATGGCCAAGGGCTGTGCCAGCTGAGCCAGTGCTCCTGGAAATACTGGTGGGCTCCACACTGAGTGAAGCCTCCCACTGTACAGGCATCCCTAGGAATGGGGGGAAGGGTGTGAGCTGCTGTATTCTGAGACAAAACTCAGGATAACACCACATTGGGAGCAAATTGACACTGAGCTTGGAGGAGAAAGAAGAGAGGCTGTAACAGGCTGGTGATTTAAGAAATGTCAGCAGTCACAAGTGTAATTCCAGAGCTCATGCTCCATGGGGTGAACAGAACTGCTTCTCACCTTCTGTACCAAGCAGGGTTGTGCCCTGTCTAATTCTTTTCCAGAGTGGAATTGGGAGTCAAATGGTAATAATTGCTTGGTCCCTGTTTTTATGGGGCTCCTGTAGGTTTAATAATTCAGTTTACAGCTGTGGAATGCAACTGTCAGTGAACGAGGCTATTCACAGAGTTCTGCCTTGGCTGTGTGGGGTTTAAAAGCTGACCAGCCATGAGGACAGTGGGAAGGATTGCCCCCTGGGGGGTTCCTTCTCCCCCATCAGCACACTGAGTTCCCTGGCAGTGTTTCACCTCCCAGCACTCACATCTGAACCACGGGAACACAGCCCCAGGCTGGATCCTGGTGGGATCCACAGGGAAATGCAGCGCCTGGCCACCAAAAAGCCTGTGAGAGGGCACCTACTGTGCCAGGGCTGGAAGCCACCCCTGTGCCACACACATCAATGCTGGCCCTGCCACATCCTACCCCATGTGAGCAGGGTTTCATTGCAGGAAGCTCATCAGATGGCCAGTGGGAGGGAAAAAACCCCCCATATATCACCATGTTATGGCCGTGCTTACAGGTCCCAGCCCTCAGGACAGCATTCCTGTATGGAACACAGCTCCTGGATCGCTGCCTGCAGCCCCTCTCACCTCACAGGCTGATGGAGCTGCTCTGGACCAGCCTGTGCCTTTCTGGGAAGCCACAACACTGGGTCCCCAGGGAGCATCCAGTAAGGAAGGAAAAGGAAAGCCTTACCCTAATAACTCCTCAAATTCAGCACCGACACCATTCTGGGTTTTCAAGCTACTGAATCTTTCCTTTTTAGCTTCCCAGAACCACAGAGTCACATATAACATTTGCTTGAGAAAACACCGGCTTCCCGTTTCGGCACAGAGTAAACATGGCAAAGATGAATTGGAGAAGATACCAATCAGCTGCTGAATGGATTTAAGAAGGAATTAATCCAGTCTTGTAATTTCTGTGTTCAGAAATGCCACAGCAAAGCCCCCTGGAGAAGCACAGGGGTGCTGGCCAGCACAGACACTCGGGTGCTCCCTGTGTGGTGGGTGCAGTGTGACCACCTGGGGCCAGGGGAAGCAGCTCTGGTGCATCCTGAGGTCACAGGCAGTTTCGGAGATCAGGAGTCAGTGCTGGCAGGGCTCTGGCTGGGCAGCTCTGTACACAAAGCTCATTTCACCTTCCTGTCCAGTCTGGGCAGGGCACTGGGAGCCAGGAGCATCTGAATGGTCTGGGGGCTGCTAACACCTGTCCTGTCACCTCTACCTAAAGACCTCAACAGATGGGGACAGAGAGGATCTCAAATTGTTCCACGTAGCTTAATTAATTCATAATAACATCTTTAATACATCTAAGAAGCTTGGAAGGACTCTTTTCATGCCTAATTGCAAGGCTTTCTGAGAAAGCAATCACCACTCAGAGGTATTTTCCTAGGATTTTTCTGCCTTTTGCCTTTGTAACATCAGTCAAGCAAGCCACTATTGAGCAGTCTCTGTAGTCTGGCTCCCTTTTTAACCTCTCCTGTAAAACCTTCAGGTATTATTATCCTCTCCCTATTTCTTCATGTCTTATGAGTACAGATGCTTATTTGGGGCTTGCATTAGTGCACTCCCCAAACAAAGAGGAGACATGAAAGGAGTAAAGAGAGCAGTTAAGTTGAAAGTCTCTTGGAGGGGCTTTGGAAGTTCTTTGTTACCAAATGAGAAGGAACCTTTCATGTGCCTTCACCCGGCGCTGCGGCGCGGAGGGGAGGAGCAGGCAGGGATCCAGCCACAGGTGAGGAGCCTCTGCAAACAACTCCAGCTCATGTCAGGGGGGAAAAAAGGCTCCCTCAGGGGGTGTGTTTGAACACTTCATCCCTGAACAGCAGCTCTGCAAGGATCCAGGCTCAGCACAGGCATTTTCACCATGTCAGTCATTCCTCCCGGCTCACAGTGAGGTCAAAGCAACACCCACACACAGCCCCTGCCGGCAGCTCCCTGCCGGCTCGGCACCCACAGGAGCCCTGCCCACCCCAGACCACCCCAGCCATGGGAAGAACAGGTTCCCCTCCCCTCGAGGCACTGGAAGAGGCACAGGCAGAGCAGAACGAGGAGAAAGACCAAGAGGAACCTCAGGCACGTTGTGGGAGCGTCGCCGCAGTCAGCCAGGACGTGGTGTTCTCCATCCCTCATTCCAGTGTGGATCCACAGACCTCCTGGGAATAAACACACAGCAACTGTGACCTTTCAAAGCGATCTTCCACTGAGAAATAGTTCCCTCTAATCACACAACCATTAATTGTTTCAGAATAAACACGTTGCCTGGTGGGCAGTGGGAGTCGGACACAACGGCTCCAGTGCTTTGCTCCAGCTGTTCCTGTGGTACTGATCCCAGAGACACCCTTTGTGTGGGGCCCATGCCTTCTTTAAAAAGAACTAAAGGGGACAGGGCTACTATGTCTTACATTTCTAGTGTTCCAAGGGACATTAATTCTCCTCCCAACCAACCTACTTCATCTGCATTTTGTCTGGAAAGTCAGCTGGTGGCTCCTCGAAGTGTTTAATGATCCCTCCTCAAAGTATTTCAAGGGACACTACTCCAGCTGAGCCAGAAATATCCAAAGAGCTTCTCCTAACCCTGACCTGCTTGTTCACAGCTCTCAGCTCTGCACAGTAACCCAGGGATGATGTTCACTGGTGGGACCACCCGGTGTATCACTGGTTACTACAAGCAAACCACACTCTCCACCACACAAGGGCCATAAGTCCTTGTTGGGTAACCAGATGGAAGAGGTGAACAGAGTCAGTGCATCCCAGGAAGCACCAAAATCATGGAGGATGACTCTGCTTTTGCCTCAGTCCCTGTATGGGGACCTGAGGAAGTGAAAGGCACTTGGTGGTTCTGCCTCAAGGGGAGGGTCTCCCTGATAAACTCTGTCTGAAGCTCCCACCCTGCCCACAACACTTCCCTATCTCTGGAATAATGGTGGTGGTGGGGATTTCCTTCTGCTGGGATGGGGAGGAAGCACCAGGAATCATGGCCACTCTCTAGTAACCCTTGTACATTTAAAATCCAACTTTAGAGTAATAAGTCAGGCATCACTTTTCCAGCTACACCTTGTTCTGTCATTCTGGAAAGATAAGCAGGAAATCAGAAAAAAAAAAACCAGGAATTATAAGGAGGACCAACACAGTGGCAGTGATCCTTGCACAAACCCCAGGGAAGTTTGCTCTCTTCTCAGACAGCATCAGCCTCCCATGCTGCTACAGGACAGAGATTGTCAGCACATTTAAATTTCCCTTTGATCCAGTAAACAGACACCAGATCTGCTGCACAAGGTGTCTGTGTGCTCCTCTGTCACACCAATCCCACAGCTGGCACCTGCAGGAACTCTGAAACCTCACACAGAAACACCGTGTGAGACCTTTTCTGCTCTTACAGACACAGGCTCAGAAAGCCAAGCCCTCTGAGAAGTGTCCTTAAGGGAATAAACACAGGTCCAAGCCCTCTGAGAAGTGTCCTTAAGGGAATAAACACAGGTACATGGAATTTGAATTTGATGAGGGTCTGTTAATACTCTTTCCATTCTCCATCACGACTTAATTGGGTTTCCTGGCCATGAGGTCACTGGTCAGGCCCAGGAGGAACATCCCTGGAGACACTCATTGCCATCAGACTCCATGCTGCTCATTCCCTGGGCTTTCCAAGTGCTGCTGCTCTAAAACCCGAAGGGAAGGGGGGTTCTCTTTGAGATTTCTCATGTCTTGTTTACCTCTTCATTTGAGCGTGGGGAGGAGACATATTCTTTTCCCTTGTGCTGTGAAGAGAAGGCAAACCAAGGTTTGCCCAGGTCTCCAGTCCACGAGGAATGGTGCCAGTGTCAGCTTCAAAGACCTGAAGACTTCACAGTTTTTCAGGGGAAGCTTCCCATATTCACAAGGAAAACTCTCCCGGCTTGCTTCTGTTGGTTTTGTCAGGATCACCTTGACACTCACACATTGTCCAGGAGTTGAAACAACACCGGGGAGCAGAATTAAACATAAGGGAATGAACAAGGTGCTGTCATGCAAAAAAACAAAGCATTCAGTCACGGGGCCAGAAATATTTGCATCAGAGGGAGCTCAGAATAGAAGTGAAGCATCAAAGATTTTGGCCACTGGAGTACTACAGAGATCCACCAACCCTGCTGTTTTCACAGCTGATTTTCACAGCCAGGTCTCAGTATCTCTGCGGTAACTCTGAAGGCAAAGCACGTTACATGGACTCTTTTCCTACAAGTCCATCAAGGGCTTTGCCTGGCCCAGCTGCAGGAGAGCAGACCCACCAGATCTGGTTTTGGAGAACACAGAGTTGAGCAATATCTGTGCAAAGCTCTCCACTTATCTTAGTGTCATCCTCCACCTCAATAATAACTAAAAATAAAGTGCTGCAATAATCAACTAGATTGACTGAGACAGATGCTGCTTTTAACATGTGTACTGTAATTAACTCATACAAGGCTAGAAAGCTCCATCTCAGCCTCTTCCCATAGTGGAGGAAGTTTGGCTTTCTAATAATAGGAGCTGGTAACACATGTTGAATTATAAAGTAATGAAAGTTGTTTTTGGCAGGAACAATCCTGGTTTGTCGTGCTTCCATTTAATCTCCAAGTCTGACAGGCGCTCTGCTCCCAGCGGACCTGCTGCTGTTCCTGCAGCTCCTTCTGAGTTTCTTTCCTCTGGAATAAGGTAGGGCACAAATCCTTCACGAGGGGACAGGGGGTGGCTGTCTCTGACTGGCCTCTCGACAACGCATGTGCTGACTTGCTCTCACATGCCATATGGTTTGCACACACCAGTTAGCGCCACACACACACACATGGCACGTTGGGTGTGCACACCCACACACAGCCTGGCCCAGACACGAGCTCTGAGCTTCCCTCTGAGCGGCCTCACCCTGAACTTTCACATTTGGGATTACACGGCACTGTGTGAGCAGCAGATAAAAGATGCTTCAGTGCCCTCTCCCACTTTCCAGCCTGCACACAGGCAGTGCTGGGCAATGTCCTCCCACTGCCTTCAGCTGCTGTTGACAGACATCCATTATGCTGGGACACAGCCTGGACTGTAAATCTTGGTTAGCACCTTCTGGGTCATTAAATTCCATAAAAAATTCTCTCCTAGTCCCAGTTTTCAGATCCTGACTGCAATCAGTCTTAGTGCCCTCCTTGGAACTTGCTGTCTTGGGATCATCGCTGGTATCAGCAGCTTCCTCCTGCATGCCTGACCTTCTCCCTTCCTCCACAGCTCCTCAGCTGTACTCTCCTTCCTCCCTTCCTTGGCCACATCACCCTTTTTGGCAGGGATCTAACAGGAATGCAGTTCAGGCAGCCTGGCTTGCTGGCTCTGATCTCCCCAGCCCAGCCAACATCCACAGGAACTCGGTGACAGGAGGGACTTCAGTGTGTTCTAGAACCCCAGAACCCACCCTGGGTGTTCACTTTGGTTGATAGACCATGTCCCCAGTCTTCTTGCTAGGTCAAGAAGCCCATCATGCCCTCATATCTCCAGCTTGCCATGTCAAGATGCCCCCTCCACACACCCCAGTGTGTGCAGAGCATGCTGAGGTAACCCAGAAACGGTCCCTCTTCATCTCACCCCCCCAGACCAGCCTGACCAGCAATAACTGACCCTCATTCTTCTTTTGCTGCCTGCCTTTCCCTGGGCTCTGAGATTTGCAGAGCAATTTATCCTTACCTGACTCCTACCTCCACACATGGAAAAGCCACCCCCACACTCATGTCTGTGCACTGGTTGTGTGTGTGTGCAGACAGACAGCTGCTCTTTCTTGGAGGGGCATCTCCAGGTCAGAAAAGGTGATGGGCCAGGACTGCACTTGGTCAGATGCAGTCAAAGAGCCATTTTTAATTTCTTTTCCCCTAGTTTTTATCTCATTAGGATGCCAGAGGAAAGGTTTTCAGCCATGCCCACATCATGTAGCATTGACCCGGCCTCCATCTTCCTCCTCTGACTCCTGGGGAGGTAAAGAGAGCTCAGGATCCACCAGGCATGGTGGACAAAGGTAGGAATGAGATTCTCTGCCTTCTCCAATGAAGATTTAACAAGTTCAGCCCTGAATTTTGTGTAAGACTTGGCCTATCTCTTGCCACTCACTATTTATTTACTCTGGCTGGCTGTTCCACAAAGCAGTGGTGACCCCCAGAACAGGAGTGAGGAGTCAGGGGATGAGGTGCAGCACATCAGTGTAGCTTTCCTTCCATTGAACAGGGAGAAGGCAGAAAGCAGGGAAGCATTTTTGTCCTGGGAGAGAAGGGAGCACACAGAGGAGCTGGAGGGGAGGCTGTCACCATCTAACTAAACCAGCCCTGCAGAGGTGACTGTCCCTCGGGACTTTCATCCACGTCTGCTGAGCTTCCTACTGAGCAAATGGGCCTTCCCTTGGCTCTCACTTCACTTCAGCTGATGCCAGTCAGGTTTGCTCCCTCCTGCTCTGAGTTAACCCCACATCAGGGAGGTCCTGTCCCTGCTGCCCTCCTTAGAGGGGCTTCACTAGCCCTGGGTGGTCTGGGTGTGCTGCAGTGACACAGCTGAGGAGGGGGGTTCAGCATCAGGTCCTGAGCACACCTGAACTGGGGGATACCAGCACCATGAGCAGGTGCAAGTTTTCCAGCTCCCCCTGCAGGCCCTTCGCTGCCTTTGCTGAGGTGACACCCCAGAGGAGGCAGCTGTGCCACAGAGGTGCTCGGAGTGGTGGCCGGGCCACAGACGCCTTTTCTCACAGGAGAAAGGCATCGTGGGGAGCCCCTCTAAGTCAGAGGACCCCCTGTTTTGTGATCCAGTGCCCAAACCAGGACTTCCAATGTGTTGCCAGGCTCTCCCAGGGCTTTCCCCACAGCTCAGCTCCCCACCAGAGGAGTGCTTGGAGCTGTGCTGCAACTCTAACGGAGAAAAGAAGCCCCAAGGGGGGTGGGGTCGTAAAGCAACTGGAGCAGAAGGCAAGGAAAGAAGCAAGCAGTGTCCCCACAGCACTCTGAGTAGCAGAGAGGTTCCATTTCAGGTCACATTTCCAACCAAATGCTGCATTTCAAAGCCTGATGCTTTGACTCCTGCTTAGCACACCCCATAACGAAGTCCAAATTCTGGTACTTGGCTTAGGGGAGATAATGAAATGTTCACAAAAGTCATGTTTCATGGCCAAGAAGTCACCTACTGCAGAAAGTACAATGTGCTGGACACCTCTGGCATCCCTTGAGGCCCTCCAGCACTCCAGCAGCTGCCTCGGGCAGCAAGGTGCCAGCATGTGTTGCATCACAGTTACACACATGATTTTCCAAGGTTTTTATTTCACTTGAATCTGAAGTTTGCTTCTAAACATGCAAAGACTTCTCAGATAGACACATGTGATGCAAATGTAACTCTCCCAGCTCTTTTTCAATGCAGAAGAGAAGAACTCCTCAGCTTCCTCAGGTTTGTGCCTTCGGACTGAGGATTAACCATAACCAACTTCCAGCTCTTTCAAAGGGAAGTTAGATCCATCAAACAAAAGGTGAGATGGGAACATGCAGCAGAGACTCTGGCCTCTGAAGGTTTGCAAGTGGTTCCAGGTAGGAAACACTGCCCTGAAGATCTCAGTGATTTCCAGGAGAGAATGCAAATACAATCCACACACAGGGAATGCCCGGGAAAATGGCCAGTGTAACATTTACCCATCTGGTTCTTGGTTGGACTCGATGATCTGAGAGGTCTTTTCTGATCTTAGTGATTCCATGACTGATCCTTTAGTACAAGCCACTGCTTTTCCCCTCGTGCTTCTCACTGCTGCTTAGCAAGGGCAGCAGGAGTGAAGCAGCTGACCAGGACAATGCTGTAGTTGGAGACTTTTGAGCTCAGTGAGAGATCCCCCTTCCCCTCTAGTGACACTACTCTGCCTGGACCAGGCTTTTTCCGGGACAAGCAGAGTCAGGAACAGCCCTGGCTGCCAGTCTGGGAAGGAAACTCCTCTCCAGAGAGAACAGTCCTGAACAGGCAGGGACAGGTCACAGCTCACAGGCTGTGGGAGGGAAGGTGACTGCAGCAGCCTGGGAAGGGAGGAGCAAAAATTAGTGATGGGGCAAGAGAGTAGGAAGTGGGGAATGTTTTGGGGAACAGAACTATTAGAGATGATAAAACACCCTGTTGGGGACAGAACCTGGACAAGGATAGGTTGTCCTCCATGCAGTCCCACATTCCAGAAGCTGGGCCCTCACTAAATGCTCTGGTGGAAGATGCAGCCCCAGGCACTTGCCAGCACTGAGAAATGTCAGTCTTCTTGACACCAAGCCCTGCTGCTGCCATGGGATCTCCAGCCCGGAGTGCAGAGCAGAGCACAGCCACACCAGTACCCCCTGCTCCCTCCTCACCAGGTACAGCCACAAACCCTGAACACTGCTTTTCAACAGAATTACCCTTTATTGCAAGATTACAGCGTGCAGCAGCTCTGAGCACAACCAAATCCTTCTGGCTGCCTTTTCTATGGCTCTCAGTTCTCCAAATGCAGTCAAAGCCACTCTCAGCCAGTTTCACTTATAAAAAGTCGAGCAAACCTGCGAGTTTTACACAAAACGCAAGCCTTAAAGCATCAAAGGTTCTCTTGGAGGGTTGCTGAACTTTAGCAATGCCTTTGATGAAAATGGTCTGAGTTTCAAGTGTGTAATGAAACCCCAAATCATTCAAGTTTCACATGGTTGCAAATATTCCTCACAGTTCTGATCAAAGGTGTATTCAGCAGGGGAGAAGCTTTGATTTCGCAGTACAGGGGACGTGCTGAAATTTTCAAAGCCAGGCCTTGGGATTTAGCTGAGCAGTTCTTCTTGGAAGCAATACAGCTAAACTTAGCAGCGCTTAGGGGAAGGAATGCCAAGATGCCATGTTTGGATTATTCCTGTTACCCCTAGCCCCCTTCCCAGGGGGAAGCTGTAATCCCCCCAGTGATGTCCAGGAGACTGTGCGGTCCTACAGCACGTTTGGGTTCCAGAGTTGCCCTCCCTACACATTTATTTCCAATACTCTTCCCTGACTTCTCTCTCCTGGCTGCTGACACTGCTGCTCTGTAGTGCAGCACTTCAGAGGGAAAGCTTGAGTGCTTTGAGGAGGAGGCATTAATGCTGCAGGACTGGCTGCTGACCCACATTCCAGCAGACACTGGGAAGGCTTCCCTGGATCCCACCACCACCCTGTGTCTCCCTGGCCAGCACCACCCTGGGTAGAACAGGAAAGCAGCCTCATCTTTCTGTGTGCTCAGTGAGGAGACCCAAATCCCCCCGGAGCCAGAGGCAAATGTAAATGTCTGGGTTTAATACCACTGCCTTGCTGTGAAGTCTTCATTTGTGACAACCATTTCCATAGCAACAGACTGATCTCGCTTGCAGGACTGTGGTCCCTTTGGAAGAGCAGGTGGAAGGAGGGAACAGAGAAAGCACAGAATGCTGTGGAGAAGCAGATACAAGTATTTGATACAGAATCTCAGAATATGCTGAGTTGGAAGGGACCCACAAGGACCATCCAGTCCAGCTCCTGGCCCTGCACAGGCCCATCTCCAAGAGTCACACCCTGTGCCCCAGAGGATCATCCAAACCCTCCTGGAGCTCTGGTAGCCTTGGGGCTGTGCCCACTGCCCTGGGGAGCCTGTTCAGTGCCAACCACCCTCTGGGGGAAGAACCTTTTTCTAATACCAGCCCAAACCCTCTTGACAGGTCAGGAGGCTCCAGGCCATGGCCATTCCCTGGGTCCTGTCCCTGGTCCCCCCAGAGCAGAGCTCAGTCCTGCCCCTCCTCAGGAAGCTGGAACTGCAGTGAGGTCTTCCCTCAGTCTCCTCTTCTCCAGCTGAACACACCAAGTGCCCTCAGTGTCCTCACACGGCTTCAAATCAAGGCCCTTCCCCATCCTCGTTCCCTCCTTTGGACACTCTCTAATGGCTCAATATCTTCCTTACATCGTGTGCCCCCCAGACTGCCCCAATATTGAGGTGAGGCCACCCCAGGGCAGAGCAGAGCAGGACAATCCCCTCCCTCACCCTGTGATGCTGGGCCTGATGCCCCCAGGACAGGGTTGGCCCTCCTGGCTGCCAGGGCACACTGTCACCAGTGTCAGGCTCCAGCAAGGCAGAGCTCCCAAAGAAAAGGAATTTTCCAGGAATCCAGTGCAGAGGATGCTGTGAAGGGCTCAAGAGAACAGACTGCACAAATCTCATCTCCCTACCTTGGTGTGCCCGGGCATGGCACAGGGATCCCAAGGCTGCTCTCCTTTGCTGTGACACCGTCCCAGTCTAAAGGGACACCTTCCAGGCACCTTGGAGGCAGAGGAGCACCTTTGGGTGCTGCAGCTCCCAGTCCAAGGTGTGCGGGGCAGGGGATGGGTCGCACACCGTCAGCGGGCGGGAGCTCTGATCACAGCCACACATTTACTCTCTCCCCAGATCACCTCGCAGCCTATTTCTGTCCTCCAAAGGCAGCAGCCAGTAACACTGACCCAGCAGACCGAGCTGGAATTAGGCACAGACTAAACAACGTTTAGACGCTGCCTTTCAACCGCAGTAACCTGGCACTGCGGAAACGCCAAGCTTTGTCATGCTGATAGATACAACTCTGCTACACCGAAGATACGCTGCATACGCTGGTTTTCCTAAGAACAACCCATTTTACAGGCAGCCTGGCATGATACTACTATTCATTCCCACATCCAGCTTCCAATCAGCGCAAATAATATGCACAAGCATTACAGAGCCATCAAGTGCTGCCCCAGGGGCAGCAACAGTGTCTGCTCAGAAAGGGCTGGAGCAGCCAAGGACTTTTTTAGGCAACAGCAAATTTTTTCTGACTAATGTGTTTTGCTTCCTGCTAATTTTGTTATTTTCCCTGAGATATTACAGTAAGTGGCCTGATAGCCCCTTGTGATTCCATCGAATAAATCACATCCCGGCAATTTAACAGCAGAGGTGGCACCTTTGGCTGGCACATCTCACCTTATTGTGTCCATGGGCTTTTATGCAGAGACCCCTGCAAAGGCAAGGCAGATTTTTGTCCTCCAATCTGCCTCACTCCCTATTTAGCCGTTTTTATTGTCCAAATAAGAGGTTACTCTAATAACAGGTTTAAAGACTGGAAGCTCAAAGGGGAGAGAAGATCCAGAAAACTTTAGTAGCTTTAGTATTAACTGACTTAACAATTCACCAAAACCCATCATTCCTGAAATTAAGCCTAATACAGACCTCGGTGCTTCCTGAGTGACTGACAAATCCATTGAGGAGGGTTTTTTTTGCACAGATTCCCCAGAGCCCTGGATGATTTCACTGCTGAAGGCACCGCCATTGTAAGAATTGGAACTATTTCCTTTACTAAAGCCAGTAAAGGATGCCCCAAGAAGACACAGCGAGCTCTCAGGTTTTAGCATGACTTTGTGGGTTCAGATATTGATCAATAATTCCTACATACATTCAGCTTTGTTCTTACTACTGAACCATCAGCCTACCAGAACCATCCCCTTGCTGCTCATATCCCCCACCCCATCACTCCCATAGCAGAGAGCTGAGGAAAAAAATAAACAAAAAAACCCCCAACCAAACCAAGCCCCCCCAAACCTGTTAGCGTTATTACAACCCCTTTACAAAGCTTAAAGGTGTAGAAGTACCTCCTAGTCTGCTCAAACCACACTAAATTCCCCATCTCCAACCAATATCCTGAGCAAAAACCATCTCTCTGCTCACATCAGCACACTCACAAGAATTTCAGGAGCCAACCTTTTATTCCTCAGGAGGGCAAACGCTCAACTTCCTGCCTGATTTGCTGAATTGGGTATTTTCTCCCCCTTCATGCAAACGAGCAGTTAATTATTTACAAGCCTGTCTGTAATGCTCTAGTTTACACGCTGGAATTTACATGATTTATTAAACAAAATGGCATTTAAAAAGAAATTCTGTCACAGATATGTCATCCTTAAAGGGGACTGAACTTTTTTTTTTTCTTTCTGGAGAAGTAAATAAATTGAGGAATCGCTGCAAATGCCTTCTTTTGTTTGCAGCCATTTACGGCTTAAACCATCTCCCTCCTCGCTTCATTCACAGCTTTGGTGAAGCCTCATTAGCTGAGTAACCTTTGTGAGAATGTTGGTGTGGAAGCAGGAACTGCTTCATGAGGAAGATTATACATTAATCATGGATTCCCAAAGGAATGTCTTAAAAATCTGGGAAGGTCAGCTTTAACTCTGTGTTGATGAGTGACCCAGAGAACACAACAGAGAAATTTAAACTGTAGTTAACCCTTGCAAGATTGGGTTTTTTTTAAGATTTTTAACCCAAGCCTGGGGTTTTCTCTGCTGTGAAAATCTGATTTTGTCTGACAAAACATTTGATAGTGATCGTGGTGGATTCTTTGCCTAAAAAGCTTTACAAATGTAGAAAAAGAGACTTTATTTTCCCATTTCAATTTTTTTTTCCCCTCGTAACAATATCCAATTTAGAAGGAAAGTGCTACTGCATATTCCTGAGCTTTATTCATTCCAGAAACAGACTGTGATGCTGCAGAGCCTGGCTAATTCCAGACTGGGCATTACTCCATGCTTGGAGCTGGACCTTCTGGAAGCTCAGTCAGAGCCTGCAGACACAATTAGCTGAGCTGAGTCTCCCTTAAGTGGAGAGAAACCCTCATGCATTTAAGGCTGAGTCGAAATGATTGAAACTGAACTTCAAACAATAAACATATCCATCATTTTCCCTTCATTAGATTCCACATGTATCAATCATGATCTTCACAACCACCTCAGAAGCACCATTCCCACACTTCCCACAGCTCCAAGGATCAATGTCCTTGCACTTGGCACGGGCGACCTGCACTCTCTAACTCATCTTTTGTCAGCTAAAATGCCTTCTAATTTCCCTTTTTTTTTGACAAGCAGGTGTGATCCATAACTGCTAAAACAGTAGGTTCATTTGTTATTGCAGGGAACGATGCCACTGAACAGAAGTTGCCCTGTAAAGTCTGTAAATAACAGAAATTTGACGATGAGAAAAATACTCAGAAAGAAATAAAGTTCACTTTTGGGCAGTGGCAGTACTTAAATCACTGAGTCAGGTTACTAAGAGATGGATATGGAGGCTTTTGAACTGAGGTCCAGTGTCCTTTTGAAACACTCAGTTCTGCTGCCAGTCAGTGGCTTTGATGTAGAAATCCTGGGGTGAACTTTGGGTTATCGGGAAGATCAGGCTCAATAACCGTAGTGCTCTGTTCTGGCCTTAAAATCCCTGGGCAGCTGAAGCAGAGACTCTGAGTAGGAATTTTTTACCACTGACACTGATGTCTCTCTTCCTTTGCACGGCTGAGCTCTGGAAACACTCGACACAGCAGCTCCAGTGTCTGTGGGAAACACTAAGCAAGATTACTGGAAAATATTGCCTCTCATCGTGCAGGGGGTGTAATCAGTGAAGTGGGTTATTCTGACCCACTGCTGACAGCAGAGGTGTGCTGCCAGCCCTCGTGGGGCTGGATTTCCACTGGATTTTGGGCAAGCTGGAATGAGTGTAAGTGATGGAGGGATTCTGGGCTTTTGTGGGTCTGAATGAAGTGAGGCTCCAACCTCGAGGGATGCAGAAACTGAACCATGTTTTGCTCTAGTCTTGCAATCCAGGAGAAAGATGTGTGTGCAATCCCAGATGAGGACATCCATCTAAAGTGAGTCTGCAGCACTCCCCAGGTTGATGAGATAAGGCTGGGACTAAACCTACTCTGAGGTGTCTCTTGAACCCAGTCAGTGATGGGCCCAAGAGCTCCCACAGCATCAGAGGATGAAGAGACAGAGTGCAACAGATGTGATGTGGGAAAGACAAACTTTCCTGATAGGAGTCCCTTCTGGATTGTGACATGGAGTGCTCCACCTGCCCCTGCTCCCTGTTTAATGAATATTCTCTGAACAAAAGGATGACCAAATCATTATTAGATGAGGCAAAAAAATTATCTCAAGACGCAGTCGTTTTCTTCCCCTGCCTGTGACACTGGAGTTCCACTCTTTGGTGAAGAGGACAACAGCAGGAGCAGTATGAATTCCCAGTATGTGCCTTAGCTGTGACTCAAATGCACCATCCCCTCACCAAAACGGGAGCCTGGCATCTTGGGCACAGTTAGTCCTCATCTCTGGGCACCAGGGATGTCAGGCAGATCATGACTGGTAATGTGGGGAAAGCTGAGAGCACCACAATATGCTCAGTGACTGTAGTGATAGGACAACGGGTAATGGGGACAAACTGAGACAGGAAATGTAGGTGAGATATTAGGAAGAAATTCTTTGCTGTGAGGGTGGTGAGACACTGGCACAGGTTGCCCGAGGAGATGGTGGATGCCCCAACCCTGGCAGTGTTCAGAGCCAGGTTGGAAAAGGCCTTGAGCAACGTGGGCTGGTGTCCCTGCTGGAAGGTGTCCCTGCCAGCGGGAAAGGGGGTTAGGACTAGGTGATCTTTAGGGTCCCTTCCAACCCTTAACATTCTATGATTCTATGAATGGCTGAGCACCCAGAAAATGATCTGCAGTCAGCAAACACTTGGCAGAGTCACAGGGAGCTTTTCCACCAACCCCAGCAGGCACTGGGTTAGATTTTTTGGGTTTTAACTCAGATGCTTACTGCAATATCCTTCAGGAGGAGCTCTGTGGACTAAAACTCTTGGCTGACCTGGGCAAGGATTGAGGAGAGATGGGAAAGCTGAGAAGTTCCTGCTCAGTCTCAGTGCTCTGAGCCCAGCACTGCTGATGGTTTGCTCATTTTGTGACCATGTGGTTTGCCTCATGAAGGTGGCACCACCCCTCATCGGCAGCGATTTATCCTCCTCCTCGGTGCACAGTCAAAGGAGGCTCCTCAGACAGGTTTTATGTGGGCTTTGCTTGTCAGACCCTGCCTGCAGCGTCCTGGAAGGAAAATTCTCTGAGAGGTGAGGATGAAAGTTCCTCACACAAGGAACCCAGAGAGGCCACCAGAGTCCCCAGGACATGCAGGGCCAGGAGTGTGACTTTATGAGCAGCTTGTCTAGAGCGCGTATTCTTCTGGGATGCACTCACAGACCAGGGCTGCCCAGCTTTGTACACCCCACTGGAGCAGCTCTCACTTCAGAGAGAGCATTGAGGTGGCAGAGGGAGAGATAAAGGCAGTTGGTTTGGACTCCAGCTTCTGTCTTGGAGCTGAATTCTCCTTGCCTGTGCAAATTTGGCTTGATTTTACACAGGGCACCTCTCACCTGCTTCAAACGTGGGATTAGGCAACGCATTCAAAACTGGTGACAACTGCCAAAAATCCCCTCAGCCACTGAATAACAAACCCAGGCCTTCCCAGGGTGGAATCAATCAAGTATTCTGTGCAATGCAACAGGAGAAATTCCACCCAGCTCTGCCTTAAATGCCACTGTATGTCACACTTGGCAGAAACCGAGAGTTCCATTTTCAGCACATCGATCTCCAATTCAGTCAATGGCTTTGAGCAAGTCCACCTGTCCAATGCACAGAGCAGAGCTGAGCTCCCCAGTCTGCAGCAGGTGTGCATGGAAAGGTCTGGAAACGTACCTGGAGTTGTAGGAGCTCCTGTTGTGCTGCACACAAAAGGAGTGTTTCACTTTTTCCTTAAGGAGATCATTCTTACAGGAGCAACCAGAGGTCCTGTCCAGCTGGAGCAAGGGAATCTGCTCCCTGTTCCACTGCCAGTCTGCCCACTCTGCCCTGGCAGCCCAAGGACAGTCGAGAGGAATTCCGTGAGGAGCCGGTGGAATTACTTGGAGGGGGCTGAGGGTAAAAGGCTGGAGGCTGGATGAGGTGCTCTGCTGGAAGGCCAGCTCCTGGCAGGGCCATCTTTAAAGCTCCTCTGTGGACTGGAATCCTGTCTCATCCTGCAGGGAGCAGCTGTCAGCTCCTCAGGAGATGAGAGCCGGCAGAGTAAGGAAGACGCTTCCTGCCCCTGGAGGTGCCCAAGGCTGTCAGGCCTTCCCAGCTGGGTTGCAGTGCTGAGACAAGGGAATGCCACTGTGAGGAGCTCTGGAGAACTCACCACCCTGCTCCCCCCAGAGCCAGGGGCACAGTAAGGAATGGGATGTACAAGTGTACAAGGGGTCCCTGGAGCACCCACTGGTGTCCTGCCAGGCATGGGGGGGATTCCCGCTCTCAAGGTTGATCCGAGTGGGGGGATTTTGCCACTTGGAAGGCTCTGAGATGGCTCCAGGGTGAGGGGGAACGGAGCTTGGGCATCTCCTGGGAAGGGTGACCAGCCTGTGGGACAAGGAGGCAGGTCCTGCTCACGTGCTCAGGGAACAGCTGATCTCCAGCTTTGGGGTCAGGAAGGAATTTTCCCCTGGGACAGATTAGCACTGGCCTACCTGGTGTTTTTGCCTTCCTCTGCAGCATCACCACTGGTCAGAGCTCCCCTGGTCCCTCTGGACAGGTTACTGCCTGTGCTCATGGAGGAGCTGGGAAGTGTCCCTGGGGTTCTTTTCCTCTGCAGAATTGAGCACAGCCCCCTGCCAGGGCTCCTTTGGGCCATGTTGGGCTGGTGCCTGCTGCTCATACTTGGTGCCTGCTCTTGTGCCCCACATCTGGGAGCAGGGGAGGCTCTCTTTGGCCCCCCTTTCTTTGCTCTTTCTGCAAAACCAAGCTCTGCTGTGCAGGAAGTGCATGGCCAGGTAAGGCTGTAAGATCCAGGGACGACAAAGTCAGGAGTACCTTGGTTTGTGCAACCCTGGGACAAAGAGTCACCCTTGTCCTTTCTGAGGAGAACATTTAGACAAGCTGGATGCTGCAGCCTTCCCTCAGAAGAAAACTGCCTGAACACATATCCATGGGCAGACAGGACAAGGAGGAACAGTTTTAAAGAAAAGGCAAAGAGATTTAGATTGGATGTTAGGATGGAATCCTTCCCTGTGAGGGTGGGGAGGCCCTGGCACAGGTTGCCCAGAGAAGCTGTGGCTGCCCCATCCCTGGAAGTGTCCAAGGCCAGGTTGGACAGGGCTTGGAGCAACCTGGGCTGGTGGAAGGTGTCCCTGCCCATGGCAAGGGGTGGAATGAGATGATTTCCCTTCCAACCCAAACCATTCCACTATTCCTGCCTGGTTACCCCCCCACTTCGTAAGGATGTCTTTGTCCAGGGATGGTGAACAAACAGTTTATCATCTGTCCACAGCAGACACACACAGACCCTCTTCTCACTGGGACCTTCTCAGATTGTGCAGAGGTGACAGGTGGAGAACATTCCCATTTGGGACATTGTTAATTATTGGGGTCAGCTGAGGTTATTAACAATGTTTGCTCAGAGACAGGCTGGGCAAGTACTGAGGTCCATTTTGGGCTCAGGAGACCTTTCCCAGTGAGGCTCCTTTGTGGGAAAACAGAAACACAGAAAGCAAAAGCATTTGCCCATCTTACTCCTCAGGCAGAGCAGGAAAGCAGCTGATTCTTGAAAAAGGGCTTATGGGGATAAGTGAAATGTCTGATGAGAAAGCTGCTTCCCCTCCTCCACTGGACACCCTGGGAAGGAAACACAGCAGGTAGAAAACAGAATGCAGGAGTTGCATGAAGTTCTCCAGCTTCATTTGGGATGGCTGAGGTTTAGCCCTTCATTCATATGCCACTGATCTCTGATGGGTTGTATTTATCAAGCTCCTTTGACAGTCCCTCCGATCTTTGACCATCAATCTCTCTCCTTTTACCTGCTGTGGGTTGTCCCCATTTTTTAGGAGCAGTCTGCCAGAGAAATGAGCCCTGCAGGGATTTGTCACTTCCCCACACACACCCCTCTGCAGGCTCTGCTCCATCTTTAATCTCTGTGATGCTCCTGGGTACAAATCACCCTCCTGAAGGGTGACCCCCCTCTATGGAGTGCTCCCCCTGGCTCTGCTCAGTTCCTGCACATATGGGGCAGAAGTGGTGAGGTGGTTTTTGTGGCTTAGTGAGGCTCCCAGGGCAGTGTTTTCTGTGTTGGTGTGGCACGTGAGGGGGCCCGGGAATTCCAGAGCAGGGAAATGGCTCTTTTGCTGGTTTCAGAATAGACACACTCAGAGTTCCAGGCCCAGCCCAGCACTGTGCCAAGGAAAACGAGACAAGGAACAAACTGTGGGCTTCCAACACCCAGGAGAACCTATCCAGAGCAGGACTCCCATAAGGGCTTGTTGGATTAGGTGTAGCCCGAAAATGCCTGTGCTGCTGATGTGGCCTGAACCAAAACTGCTGTGAAGGTGTGTGACATCCAGCCTGCCAAGTCCCTCCAGGTCCATGGGGAGCTGGCATTGCTCCAGCTCTGGGTTTGCTGCTTCCTTAGCACAGTTTTGCTCCATGGGCATCTCCTCATCTCCTCATCCCTGCATCCTACCCTCCGAGCCCTCTGGACACTGGCATTGCTGCATGGCAATAAGGAATGGGTTGAGAAGCACGGGGATTTTTTTACTAAATATGGATGGAAAGTATCTCTGACACATTTGTGACGATCTTACCTACCTGCCTTCAGCAAACCCCCAGCTCAACAAACCTGGTTTCTCTCCATATTCTGGACAACGCTCTCAGGGACAGGGTGGGATTGCTGGGGTGTCCTGGGCAGGGCCAGGAGTTGGACTGGATGGTCCTTGTGGGTCCCTTCCAGCTCAGGATATTCCAGGATTCTATGATTTTTGAGAAACTTCAGGGCAAACAGTAAATAAACAAGTGCAACTTCCCGAGTGGGGATTAGACCTAAGAACTCTAATCTTCCTAGCCTGTTCTTGGGACCATGACAGGGACTGATCTGTCCCTCTCAGTGGCTGCTTTGTTGTCCTTCTCCCCGTGCTCTGGGATGTTGTAGGGAAGTTTTGAGGAAGGTTTGAGCTCTCTGCCTTGGCACTGGTGCAGGTGACAAGCCTGAGCAGCCCTGAGCAGCTCACAAGCCCAGCCCAAGGTTGAAAGTCCAGAGAAAAATCAGAGGGACAAATGAAAATATCACAAAATAGGAGCTGGAAGTGATTTCCTCCTTTTCTGACCTACTGTTAATGCATTTGTAGGGGAAATGGCAAACTCCACTGCTCTGATCTTGGCTTGTAACAAGCTCTCCAGCACCTCTGCAAGGATTTTTATTTTAGCTTGCTGGGTTTTAGAATTTAATTTTCAGTGGTTAAGAATTTGTGACACTCCAGCTCACCTGAGCTCATGGAACTCAAAAGCCTTGGCTGCTTCTCCTCACCACACAGAAGGACACTTCCCCAAATTTCACTTGTAAGTTTTAGGTCTGGATATCTGGGGTATAAAGCAAATGAAGAACTCGCAGATATAAATGTGAAACAACTCTGCATATTCCTAGAGCTGGGCTTTGGAGCTTTCCCACCCAGTTTCCAATCATTTGTGGGAAGTGGGGTTGTGTTTGCAACAAAGTTTGGCCAAAGCAGAAATATCCTGAGTACTCAGAGTTCTGCTGCATCTCCGTGGCAGCAAGATCACACTGCTGGATCCTGTTGGATTTTCTTTCCAAACCAGACAGGAGCAAGTTCATCCCATCATCTCATGGACAGACAAAGTGACTGGGCAGGCTTTGCAGAGCACAGTGGGCTCCTGGCTTAGGCAGAACTGGACTGAAGGAGAGGGGTGATAGCTCTGATTTTACTGGGTTTAGACCACGTTTTCCCTGGCCACACTGTGCTCCCCAGGGTGTGTTCCAGCACGGGCAGCTCTGAATTTGCCATCCTGTCCCCTCGAGCTCCCAGGAGGTGTCTGGTACAGTTTGAGGCAGTGGGGACACAGGGATGAGGGACCCCATGCACTGCGCCAGAACCACCATGAACTGCCCATTTCCCTTTGGAAAGAGTTTGTCTGCCAGGAGAGGGTGGCACACAGCCTGGAGGAGACTCCACAGACCCAGCTGAGCCCAGAGCCCCTCTGGGTGAGGATGAGGAGCCTCCTGGCAGAAACTCTGCAGCCACCAGGGACTGGATGTATTTACAGATCCATATTTCCTTCTCCTCTCCTGCTGAGCCTTGCCTGCTTCATGGATCCCAGCTGCTCTGGAATGAGAGGTGGCTGTGGTGCTCACAAAACCCTCTGGCAGCTCTGGGGAAGAATCCCAGAATGTGCTGAGTTGGAAGGGACCCACGAGGACCATCAAGTCCAACCCCCAGCCCTGCACGGGCCCAGCCCCAAGAGTCCCCCCCTGTGCCCCAGAGGATCATCCAAACCCTCCTGGAGCTCTGGCAGCCTTGGGGCTGTGCCCACTGCCCTGGGGAGCCTGGTCAGTGCCAACCACCCTCTGGGGGAAGAATCTCTTCCTAATATCCAACCTGAGCCTGCCTGACACAAGTCCCCTGGGTCCTGTCCCTGGTCACAGAGAGCAGAGCTCAGGGCCTGCCCCTCCTTGTCTCCTCAGGAGGAAGTTGTGACCTCAGTGAGGAGGAGGAGGCAGCCATGTGAGTCCATGCCCAGCCCAGCACAGGGTCTGCTGCACAGGCTGCAGCAGGAGAGGGCAGGGCAGGGCTTGTCCTCAGTGTGTGCTGAGCTCAGGCAGGCTGGGACCAAGAGCTGCAATCAGAGAGAACCAGCTGCTTCTTTAAACGGCAGGACCCCCCCATGCCATCCCCACTAACATGAAAATGGCTTTATAACAGGTGTCTGAAGCTTTTAAAGATTTGCTGGCCAGGTCTGAAGTTGGCTTTTCTTCCTCTAACATAGTTGTCTAGACCTCAGGCACATACCGGGTGCTTCTGGAGCAGGGCAGGTAATCCCTGCTCTCACCCTCCTCTGGGGCAGGCAAGGCAAGGAGCAGAGCCCAGGCCAAAGGTCCCCGAGCCCAACGTTAAAACTCCTCCATTTGCCTGACAAATAAACAGGACCGCAAAACAACGAGAAAGCCACTGGTTTGGCACTGCAGGATGGGTTTGGCTGAGGCATATTAATCCAGGACGGGAAAATGGGCAGGAAAACCCAGGACTGACAAATCTGCAGTAAAACCCAGGACTGACAAATCTGTAGTAAAATTCAGGATGGAAAAAGCCTTCAGAAAAGCCCAGGACTGACAAACCTGCAGCCCAATTACTGCAGCTGCATCACGGAGTGATGGGGAGCTTGGGAGAGGGGCTGATGAGCAGCTAATGAGCAGCCTGGCAGCTCCCCATCGAAGGCCTGCTGGAAGCTGGTTGGACACCCCCAAGGTGGCACAGGAGGAGAATGTGCCAACTGGGAAAAGTCCAAATATGGCACTAAAATCCAGCAGGAGTTGGGTTGAAGCTTGTGCTCAGCACGTGGGGAAAGCAGCTGCATTGTGACAGGTATGTGAGCACTGCTACGTTCTCCAAAGGGCTGTATTTTGTTATAGGAAGCACAAGGAGGAGATTAAATGTATATTTAGGAGAGTCATTTTAGACTTGGGGCTTTTGGGTGGCTGGAGGCACCTTTTGTTCCAGATAGTGGAGGAAGCTGCCAAAAAAATCAGCCTCTTGGGGCTTGATTACTGAGGAAGAGCAGAGAGAAAGAGAGAATAGGTAAGAGCTGCATGCAAAAAGCAGGTACAGAGGTGGGAGGTGATTTGGGAGGAGCTGCTGAGAAGCACAGTGGGGAGATGGGCAGGGGCTGAAGAGGACTTCGGAGAGAGAAGTTCCCAATGCACATGGAGCTGGAGCCATTAATCAGGCAGTTATCTCTGCTGTCTAGTAAACAACTGATAATCACCATCTCCATCCCTCTGTCCTGGAGGTCCATGAGAGCTCCAACAGCTTCCTACTGCTCCTCATTATAGCTCAGCTGAAGGACTTGCTGCGGGTCTGAACATCCAAATCCTGCTGATTAAATGTGGGAGAAATCAGTGCTGCTGAACTGTAGGAGTTTTTTCCTTCTCAGCTTTTAATTTTTATGGGAATCCATGAGCTGAGGGCATTTGTAAGTTGGCAAAGTGAAGCTCTCAGGAGTTGGGCACTGCCTGTACCTCCCAAATTCGCCTCTCTGGTTATGAATGATGCAATTCATTTTAATGAGCTGTGCACGCAAGAGCTGACCTGCACCTGCCTGTGCAGCCTCCTGCCAGCACAGCCCCTGCAGGTGTTTGGTTATTAGCTATTTTCTATCAGCTGTTTTCAGGAGGTTGCCTGGCTGATTAACTGAGAGTCCAGATCCCTTTCCTTGACTGACAACTATTTCAGCAGGTGCTACGGTGCATTTGGGAACTGTGTCCCAAAATAGGTCTAGACTGGAACCCCAGGGGATGTGAGCAACTTCACGTTCTCCAGGGTGAGTAGAAAAGTTGATATCTTGTTATTCAGGAGATGACTGAGGAGCATCTGTCACCACAGCCTGTGTCACACCGGCCTGCCCAGCACAGGAGCTTGGTCCCAGCCCAGAACTGCTGATGATCTCTTAATCAGCTCTGATTTCTTCCTTCCAACCTTTCCAGTGCAATGATCCTGCTGCACAGGTTCTTTTCCTCCTGAGTGATGTCAGAGAAGCCTCTGATGGTGTGTGAGACACCTGAGCAGAGAGCCTTGCTTGGAAGGGGCTGGGTGGTGATCTCAGAGGGACACAGAGCAGGGTTAGGGACTTTGCAGGGCGTCACCAGAGGCTGCTGAAGTGACAACACGAATCCCATGCCAGTCACAGGCTGTTGTACTTTGATGGGAGGAGTTGCAGTGCCTTGGAAGTAAAACTCCCAGTGACTGACATATTTTGCTTCAGCTGCCAGAGTAATAAGTTATTTCAGTGCCAAACCCGAGGTGTAATTATTGCTAATGGTGTCATGTCGACTTGCTGCTTGTACTGCTTGGCAAAAAGGTAGTTTCAGTAAATACAGGAAGCTAAAACCAATTAATAATAAAAAGGATGACTTCTGCAAGAGCGTGCCTGAACGAAGAGAGGGAAGAGATGGGTGTGAACACTTATTCCAATCAAAATAACAAATTTTCCAGCATTTTCTGATCCTTTCTGGCCATTCCTCATCAGCATTCATAGAAGGAAATCTTGTTTGTGAGAAGTTCTGTAAGAAAAGGAGCATTTGAATATTAATAGGAATTACAAGAAGTGACATGCAAGTGGATGTGCAAAAGCTGGAGGAGAAGCACTCAGGTACCCAGCATGTGATCTTGGGGGATTTGGCACAGTTTTGCAACATCTCCAGTTACAAAAGTGGGTGCCAATGTAGTCTCAGTTGACTGATAGAACTCTGTGGGCAATAAATAGCTGATATTCAAACTGAATGAACTCTGAGGAAATCCTTACCATAGATGTCTTTTGCCTACAACACTTAGTTCACGAATAAATAAGTTAATAAATTAATATATTCTGTTATTAGAGTAGGCAGTGCAAAAAAACACACACTGACTCCAACAGTGTTCAGGTTTCACCTTAAACTCTTCAAGCAGAACTTGTGAACTCAGTTTGTGAACAAAACAGAGCCAAATTTATTAGTCCTGTGACTGAACAACTGTGCAGAATTTTATGCTGGGGCCAGGGACTGCTGCATCTGCTGCTTTCAAGTAGAAAATGAACCAAATCGGCCAAAGCAATGACTCTGAATGGAGATATATGTATTAATAGAAGTGTAAAAATCAACTGTTTAGAATTCTGGATTGTTTTCCTGGTTTGCATTAACACAGATCTTGGATGGTCTGATGCCAAGGTGTTACAATTTCTGTTTCATCCCCCCTCCCTCTCCCACAGTCAGTGGGATGATCATCCCAACGCTGACTGAGCTGCTCTTAGTGCTTGTATTATTAATCTGCGTGTTCTTAATCCTTTTGCCTTGAGTTTCTAACTAAATCTGAATTAAAGATGAATTTTTAGTGAGATCTCTGCTTAAGAACCCTGGGCTTCTCTCTAGTTCTTTTATCTTTTTGCTTATCAGAGAATCATAGAATGGTTTGGGTTGGAAGGGACCTTAAAGATCACCTCATTCCACCCCCTGCCATGGGCAGGGACACCTCCCACTAGCCCAGGTTGCTTCAAGCCCTGTCCAGCCTGGCCTTGGATGCTCCCAGGGATGGGGCAGCAACAGCTTCTCTGGGCAGCTTTGAATGCTTTTTAACTTATGCTTGTCATTGATCAGTTTTCCTTATTTTGAATAATAAAGTATTTTAAAGAAGTGCTGATCCCCATTCACCAACCTGTGAAAGGACAAGAAGTTAATTTATTGGTGTGCAAGTTCACGGGAACATTTGCTTGACTCCAAAAGCTGTGGTTTGTAGGTCCTGTTCTCTACAGCACCTGGGGATATAGAAGCAGGACAAGGGACAGCCAAATTAAATTTTAAATGGCTGAAATTTTTAAGTGGTTAGACTGCTGCCACCTTTTGGTACAAAATTAGGGAGAGCTTTTGCCAGACTGACTTGGGGAAAAAAAACCTTTTTCAGCGAAAAGGGATCACCTGGACACAACCTGCTCAGCAAGAACATCATCCATGGAGCTGCTCCTCTGTCTCCTTTGTGCTCTGCTTGCTTCTGTCAGTTCCCTGTTTGCCTGTTGTTGTCCCAGGCAGGTTTTCCAGCACTGTTTGTCACGCCTGGATCCATGATGGATGCATCCCTGAAGTGCTCGGAGCATCCCCAGCCTTGGGAGAGGACGCTCTGATGCTCCTCTGAGGAGAAGCAGTGGTTTAAATCAAAGCCACAGAGCAGCTGAGCAGGTTGGAGAAAATTGCTTGGCATAGAAAAATGACTTGTGTCGAAGTGCAGCTTGTCTTGTGGCACTCTGGAGCGGGGATGGGAACTGAGCTGGTTTATCAGCCTGTCTCTGAGTCTGGTTATACACAATTAAGCCCCAAACGCTGCTTCTTCCTCAGTGCAGGGACAGAGGGAGATAAAGTGACAGTGTATCCTATTTGTGTGTGGTTTTACTTCCTGCCACTCTCTGTTCAAATGTTTCTGATGAAAATTTTACGCAGTTTAACCCCTAGGAGAAGGCAGACACTCTACAGACAATAAGACATTCTTTTCAGTGGGTTTTTTTTGCACTATTGAAATGACACGGGATCAAAATGGAGATCTCACCTTCTATCAGAAATAAAGTTCTGGAAAAAACACCATCTGGAAAAAGGTTACCTAAAACTAACTTCTCAGACTTTGGGATGGGAGGTCAACACTGAAGTGTCAATAGGGATTATAGAATCACAGAACCGTTGGGGTTGGAAGGGACCTTAAAGCTCATCTTGTCCCTCCCCCTGCCATGGGCAGGGACACCTTCCACTAGCCCAGGTTGCTCCAAGCCCCGTCCAACCTGGCCTTGGACACTTCCAGGGATCCAGGGGCAGCCACAGCTTCTCTGGGCAACCTGTGCCAGGGCCTCACCACCCTCACAGGGAACAATTCCTTCCCAATATCCCACCTAACCCTGCCCTCTGGCAGTTTGAAGCCATTCCCCCTTGTCCTGTCACTCCATGTAAATAATCTCTCTCCCTCTTTCTTGCACTCTCCCTGTGTCTAATCCCCCATTACTGGATCGTGTAGGAACGGAGGCAGCTCCATTTGGGACATGGCTGATGTCCCCACAAAGCCCCTGTGCTGCACCAGGCAAGGATTTGTGCCAGGCCAGGGTTGATCCTCCATGGAAAAATGCCCTGGGGGTTGTGCTGAGTCAGTGGCTCTCCCTGGCTGTGGAGGTGCTGGGAGCAGGACCTGCAGGTAACTAGTGGTGCCTAAAGGATCTTAATAACCATTCTTGGGCTTGGTAATGACAATAATATTTTATAAAGAGACAAAGCTACCCATTTCCTTACTCTGTAGGCTCCAGCGTATAACTGAGAGTTAAACAGCACTATAATTCTACTTTACAATACATTCAAGATCTGTTTTTACAACCTTGAGTAGCACTTTCTCACAGGAGTAGATTCCTTGACTTTAAAGACATCAGTCACATAAACAAAGATTCAGAATCTCATCCTGTACAGGCAGAACGTAATTATTGGATGGATGCTGTAATATTATTTCTGTCCATGTTATGCAGTCGGTGTGATTGCCTCTGTCCCAGGGTAGGAGTAACCTGGGCTAGTGGAAGGTGTCCCTGCCCATGGCAGGGGGTGGAATGAGAGGATGTTTGAGGTCCCTTCCAACCCAAACCATTCTGGGGTTCTATGATTTCATAGTGAATGACTGTCATTCTATGATTTTATAGTGAATAACTGAGAAGAAGCTACAAAGGAAACTTAGTGATATGCAAAATACAAGATGTCAGGATCTGACATTCCTCATTGCTTATAAGAAGACATCTAATAACTCACAAGTGAATGTAAATGTCATATCACTCCTAAAACGTCATGTATTCTCTATCAACCAGAATAATGACTGATTATAAATGTTCCAGCGCACGAAACACCAACAAAACAAAAACGAAGCATGAAATTAAATTAAGGAAATAAAGCAGAAAAGAATACTAATAATGCTAGCCCACCTGGCTTTATTAACACTTCTCACGTGGAAGGACCTCAGAGCTCTGGGGGCTCCACGCGGGTCTGACCTCACATCCAGAAACACTCTCACATCACTTACAGGTGGCTGCTGGCACAGGGCAGGGTTGTTCTAATTCCTTGTGGACTGGCCATGAGGCAGACCTCAAATTCTGGGGAAAATGAAATGCTTTCTGAAGGTTTCTCTGCAGTTGCAAGCACTGGAAAATGAGTGTTGGCAGCAGCAGCAGCATTTTTAAACCACAGGAACTCTGGGAGATGAGTCCTGCAGTACCTCCTGTGGAGTGTCCTAATGGGGGGTGTTCCCTTTCCTTAACATCTCACAGCTTCTCTGCAAGAGTAGAGGGAAAAGGGAACATCCCTTAGTTTTTCTTATTTCTGTTTTTGTGTATTCTGTGGTCGATCTTCTTTAAACATTTTTGCCTCTGCTGTGCCCAAAATGCCCATGGTGTCATCTTTACCCTTCGTTTTTCTGCCCATTTCTAGTTTTCTCTGGGGATTTGGGCAGGAGATACAGTCGCTGTGGTTATTTGTCTAATTTGGCATTATTTACTCCAATGCTAAATTGGTGGGCTTTGGTTTGAAACGTCTTAATGCACACCTGGAACCTGTGAAAAAAAGAGGCGGGTTTGAAAAGCGTTCTTCAGCAGCTCAGAGTACAGTACCTCGTGGGGCTACTCCCTTTCCCACACTCTTGGTGAGCTGTGCTCCTTCCTAAAAGTAACAAAGCCAAGTGGTACTTTGGAGAAATGTTTCAGAAATCACATAAAGGCAAATTCAGAGACTACACACAAGCATCATAACCAGTCTCCTCCTGCCACGTGGTGGGATTCTGGTACCAAACTGCAGGTTGCCTTTAAAAACCTCCTCTCTTGCCGCACATTTGAAGATGAATATTTCTTTCAGGGCAGGAGAAACTGGGCGAGGCTGGCTTCAGGGACAGAGGAAGGTGAGCATTATACACGTGTTTCAGCAAAACCCATGCAGTGCTTTGCACTGACCATATGCTCCTGCAGCTTTGCTCCTCGGGGTCCTTTCTTTAGAATAAGCACTCCTGGGCAGACATCTCATAAAAAATGAACGGAGCAGTTCCCTCATGTCAGCACTTCCTGCAGTGGGGCTCTCACATGTGTTGTGTAATGCAGTTGCCAGACAAACAGTGAGTCAGAGCTTGGAAAGGGCAAAGCTGTCCCCAGGTAGGTTTGCAGCAGCCCCCCGGCCCGGTGGCATTTGGATGCACATGGTGTGTTTGCTGGGGAGGTGTGGGGGCATGGAGGGATTGTGCAAGCTTGGCTTGGCCTGAGACTCCTTTCTGATGTTGGGAAACTCCACAGAGCAGAAATCAACCTGGTTCTGGACTGGCTTCTCCAATAACGTTTGCTTCCAACCCTGCAAGTTCCTTTGAAACGAGCAATCCACCCCTTCCTTCAGCTGTTTGGGTGCCAATGCTCTTCCTCCCCGATGCTCTTCTCCCATTTCTGTGCCTGTCACCATCAGAAGACATTTCCTTCTATCCTGCTCTTGCCTTGTGAGGTCACCTCTTCCTTCTTGCCTCTTTCCTTCTTCCAGATCCATGAAACCCACTGTCCCCAAACTCCTCCTTCAAGAGAGGAGGCTGCACCTTCACTGCACTGCCCTAACACTGGGTGACCACAACTTCTTGCCTCTCCAAGGGGCTCTCCCCAGGGCCTGGCTGTGCCAAGCTCCTTGGCTTCTTGTGCCAGAGAAGGAAGAGGAGAGACACAGGTGGGAGGGGGAGAGGGAAAGTATTGCAAAATTCCTGCTGGCAAGCCAGAATCCAGAGGAGAAACGCTGAAAGGAAAGGCTTGGAGATGCAAGTGTCCTGTGACCATGAGAATCTGTGTTTTGGGATCCTGACCCGAGTTCTCTGAAAGAAACAATGACTAATTGTGACATGATGCTGTCTGAACACAAAAGCAGGGTGGGAAATCTATTTCCAAGCCTCAGCTGTTGTGTTCTGTGCTCCTGCAAAGCCCATCCCTCATCACCCAGGGTCTCTGCAGCACGGTGTTATTTGTAAATCCATGGAAATCTGTGCCCAGAACTGGGGTTTTTACTGATGATCTCCTGGCAAAAGGACAGTTTCTGGGAGCTATTGTCTTTGCTCAGGAAACCCACGCAGAGATTGATTTCATCCCCCATGAAATCCATCTGTAGCATGTCAGAATCACCCCCAAAATGTGTGTTCCTGTATTCTGTGAAGTCATGGAGGATGTTAACATAGTTTATGTAGAACTTTATTATTGTTATTTATTAGTTTCTTCTCTTTTTCTCTGCCATAAGAGCCCAGTGATTAAATTCAGAGCATCCTCCAGTCCATTCTTCTCCTCCTTCTATTTTAGTCCCCTCTCAGTTGTTTGCTCAGATTGATCACAGGCAATGGGCACAGTTTGTGTCATCATTTCACGCAGGGCCTGGTGAGTCACAGCTCTGCTCACACAACATCTTTTCAACAAGAACATTTGCAGGGGGAGATTTGCCACCTCTGTCCCCAAAGTGACCAGCCCCATCTAATGCTGATGCACACAGATGTCTGGGCACACAGTGCTGAACTCATGGCAAGGGGCATTTTATTTTTACTCAAGAGCTGGTGCTGATATAAACTCCCAGCACGGGTTATGACTTTAATAAACCAACCTCATTTCTCCAGAAGAAGCCCTGCAACAGCATCTTGACCTTGTTCCTTCTCTTTGCCTCACACAGGGAGCATTTTCAGAATTCCCTGTTTATACCTGCTGGTAGCACATTCTAACTAATGAACAAACCTTTAGAAACTCCTGAGCAGACAACAGAAATCACAATATCAACTAAATCGTTGCAAAGGAAATAGTTCGGGCACCAAATAAAGTGAATGCACTTTGTTGTTGCCTCATTAAAAATGCTTATTTGCTCCCAGCAAAGTACAGTATATGCAGATATAAATATTAGATACCTATTTAAAGAGCCTTACGGGAAAAGGGACCAGCCTGCAAATTAACTCTGGGCTGTAAATGCGGGGGCAGAGGTTGCCAGAGCACTCACTGCACACTAATATTTATTGAAGATGATACTTTGCTCTTATAGACAGTGAACTGAGTGACCTGACCTCAATTCCTCATCCTGAAAGTCCTTTAGAAAAAAACCAGAAAATTGTATTGATTATGCAAAATGTTCATAAAGCATGTTTTTATGAGGGAGAGCCGGGTGCACTAAACCAACAGGCTGATGGGATGAGGTTGGAAACTGAAGCCTGAGGAAGGATGAGGGGTGGGTTGGAGCTGGGATGGCAGCACCGTGACTCCTGGGAGCTGGAGTTCAGGGCTCCCATGGTCTTTTCTCCTGCAGGTCTTTGTTCTCCACTGGTTGGTGTCCATCAGGGACTGGCACAGGGCTGGGATGATGTGCTGGGATGCTGACAGGGCAGATGGGATGCCCTGGATTGTGGGGTCAGCTGTCTTCCACACCTCTGTCCCAAGAGGTATCGTGGTATCGTTCAGAAGTGCAAATTTTATTTCCAAGAAGCTTCTTCTGGATTTCCCCCTGGAAACAACCTGCCCATGGAAGTGTATGTGGGCCCTGCAGTGCCCAGGAACAAGCAGAAGTGCCAGTCCAAGTGCTCGTACTCTGAGGGAAAAGGGAAGAGGTCTGTCCTTTCCTTTGCTATCCCTGTTGGAGGGAATCCCTCAGGAGCTGGGGAGCACAGAAGTACAACGCTGATGGTGTGTGCAAATGTGGGGGAATGGGCAGACCTGTCTCCTGGAATGACACAGCTGCAGTGGGCTGGTTTGGTGGCTGTGGCAAGCCTGTCCCTGACTGTTTCATAGTGCTTTATCTGGAGTCTGCTGTGCTGCTTCACTTCAGTCAGGACCAGTTTGTGGGGAACTGGAGCAGATTTCCTCCAACATTCCTCGTGGTAAACACCACCTTAGGACATCTTGTTGATGTTGATAACTTCTAGTTACCAGGAGGGAAACTGAGGCACGCAAGAGTGGCATGAATTGCTCAGGGCATTCAGTGACACAAACACAGCTCCCACCAGCTGAACACGCCCTCATCCAGGGCTCCATTCCCTGTGCCCAGGGTTTGGCAAGGAGCTTGGCTGTGCTGGCAACCTGCGAGGGTTCCAGTCCTTCCAGTGGTAAAACAACAGTGTACATCTGCATTATGATGGTTGGAGGGCAATTCCATAGCCAGACTGTCAGTTCTGCAAGTTGAAGTTCATCTGATACTTGTTTGGGTTTTTTCCCCTTATATGTCTCATGGCCTTTAATGAGGAGAACACTTTGCTCTCTCTACTCTGCCCTGGTGAGACCCCACCTCCAGCTGTTGGAGCAGGTCCAGAGGAGCCCATGAAGATGCTCCAAGGGCTGGAGCCCCTCTGCTCTGAAGCCAGGCTGGGAGAGCTGGGGGTGTTCATCTGGAGAGGAGAAGGCTCCAGGGAGACTTGAGAGCTCCTTCCAGGGCCTAAAGGGGCTCCAGGAGAGCTGGAGAGGGACTTGGGACAAGGGATGGAAGGGCAGGACACAGGGAATGGCTTAAAGCTGAAAGAGAGTAAGTTTAGGTTGGATATTAATCTACTTGTTAGATATTAATCCACCTGTGAGGGTGGGGAGGCCCTGGCCCAGGTTGTCCAGAGAAGCTGTGGCTGCCCCATCCCTGGAAGTGTCCAAGGCCAGGTTGGACGGGGCTTGGAGCAGCCTGGGCTAGTGGAAGGTGTCCCTGCCCATGGCAGGGGGTGGAACAAGATGAGCTTTGAGATCCATTCCAATCCAAACCTTCTTTGATTCAGTAATTCCATGGAAGGTGAATTTCCCCTGATGTTGAACTGATGCTCTTGAGGCCACAGGGTGATAGAAACGCTGGAGCTTTTCAGGCCTGGTTTTATTGTGAGTCTCCACACATTCTGCCCCTACTCACTGTCCCTTAAAATCTCATCCTCTGACACCTCCAGCACTGTCCATCCTGGAGCTGTTGGCAAACTGAGAGGCTGCTCATTGCTGCTGGGAGCTTTGGACCAGGTGGGAAGAGTCCCAGGCTTTGCCTGAAAGGAAGCAGGGCTCAGGTTTGTTGGCTTTTTCCTTCTTCTTGATCCTGGGAAATTGTAGCTCTTGTTTGAAAACTCTGGGAGTTGAGGAGAGTAGCATAGTACGAGCTGTGCTAAAGGTTAATAGAGAATTGTTGAGCTTTCTGTGCCTGGACTCAAGCCTGGAAATTGCCTCCTGGCTACGTGGATCATTACCAAAGGGAGGTGCATTATGGAGATCTTCATGATTCTGTGGCATAAAAAGATAAGGAAGTTCTGATAGGATTTTTCTCTGCTCTCCAGTGCAGAGGTTTCCTTGCAGAACTGCTCTCAGGTGGGGGTAACATCAGATGAAATGAAGTTATCATCAAAATAAAAGGGAAAAGTTCACTTTAAAAAAATAATTTTAAAAAGCACCTGGTTAGCTTTGGGAGTAATTCTGGGAAGCAGAATTCCATGCCACAAAACATACCAGGTACAGTCCTTTTCAATAGCACTTACTGAGAGTCTGATGTGGTATTTTTGTGATCACAGCAGCCCCACTACCCTCACCTGAGCCTGTGGCTGCGTTACGCATCTGGCAGCTCAGGGGCTGTTAAAAAAATGCTTCAGGTCTTCCAAAATATAAATTTTTTATCCTTGGAAAAGCAGGTCTGAAATGGCACATCTCAGAATCCAGATCTGGGACGAGGGAAGGTGAGGGAAGGTTGATGCAGTAAGTTGTGGAGGGGGATCTCCAGCACTTTTTTTCCATAGAGGTCTCCTCTGCTTTCCCCTGTGTGCTGGCCTTGGCAGCAGGATCCCAGCCTGCACCCAGCAGGAACCTGCCGCAGGGTATTCTTGGGCTGCCTCTGCCTCCCCTGTTTGCAGGTCTGAGAATGCAGTTTGAATCAGGACAAAATAGCTTTCATTGTGCTTTTGTGAAGCCCTTTGAGATGGGTAAATTAACTTTGATCTCCAGCTGCTAAAAGAAGGGCTTTTGCCTGGGTCAGGTGGAAGAAGTTCCCTTAAATAAGTAGGATAAAGAGAAAAACAAGGGTGATGGAGGATAGTAAATACTTGTGATATCAAAGAGATACAAACACAACAAATCCTCAACGCAAGGCCAGGGTAAGGAGAACCTTCTAAACACGGAGGTGATGGGTCTGCAGTGAGACCAAACCTCAGTGCAAAACCTGAAATGATAATTGCAAAGACGATCACTGTTGATAATTGTTTGAGTATAAGCCGTATTTCTGCTTTTGCTACCAGACCATGCAATACAATGGCAAAACTTCTTTACCACGGACAGGGGGATTGTCCTTCCCCGGCTCTTTCCTGGTGGTTGATCCTCACTGCTCCCACCTGCCTGAGGACAGACGAGCTGCTGCTTTACCTCCTCCTTGCTTGCTTAAGTCCTTTTTCCTCTTTCTTCCCTCTCAGGGCCTGTAAATTGGCCCAGCAAAGTGTGTGTGTTGATGTCACCGGTGTTTTAATGAATTCTCCTGATTGCTGGAAGATAAATGGACCTGAGGCAAATGCCTTGGCTCCCACAAACAGGCAGCTCAGTGCAAGGAGAATGGAGAGGCTAGGGGTGTGTTGGAGCTCTCCGGGTAGAGGGATGGTGTAGAGCAAGACAGGCTATGGAAAAAGCAAGTTCTTTTCCTGAGCTGCTGGAGATTGTACAGTTTGGATGGGCAACCCTGCAGGAGCTGAGGATTTTTGAGGACTTCTAGAAGTAGTTCTAGAAGGGGCCTCTGAAGAGCTGTTTCATTTCTCAACATGCCTGGATGTAGGCAAAGCCCCACATGTTACCATCATCTTTCCAAGCAGACTTAAATCAGATGAGATTCTTGATTCAAATGGAAATGCACACATGGGAAATAGTAATCAGACAGTGGTCATGAGGGAATTTTTAAAGAAATCAGATTGAATTTGGCTTTAATAAAGATTTCTTTCACCTTGGTTGTACCTGATCAAGACTAAAAGTTTCTTTCTTCCCACCTCAGCATCGAATAATCACTTTTTTTTTTTTTCTTTTTTCCCCAGGAAAATGCTTCTAATTAGCAAAGAAGGTGCTTCATGGTGGGAAATGGTCTTATGTGTAGACTGTAGATTAGCTACACAGATAAACATATTTTCAGGCTAAGAACATTGTGTTTTAGTTGAGAAATGCCTGCTTAGTGATCTCACTTTAGTAAATGCTCTATGGCAATTCCTGTGGAACAGCAGTAAAGGCTTGTTTGTGAAAGCCTTGGCTCCTATTCAGTTCTGCAAATGAGCATGAGATCAGTGGAGCAAGGGATGTGATTTCTCCCAGCTTGGTGTGCTCACCCCTGCCACAGGTTCACATCCATTTAATTAAGGTGCTTATGTCACACTGAGGGAAGGGGAGATTGTTTGCAGGATAGAAAAAAATTGATTAACAATATAAAAAATCCGGTTATCAAGTTACCAAGGAAGATGGGCTAAATCACAAGCTTTTATTGAAGCCTCTGCAGATCAGGATTGGGGATATTCATGAACTTGGATCTTAACCACCTCCTGGCTTTGTAGTAAGGAAGCTAACAAGGCTTTCTTTACTGTAACAGCTGGAAAGGGCAACACTTGGGGTCATGTTATAGGTGAACTGATTCCAGCTGGGGCACATGGATCTTATTGGAAAAACTGGAAACCCCCTCAGCTCTCACACAGGTGTCTTGTCTCAGTTCTTCTCAGCAAGGCCCAAGGACATCAGTGAACATGTGCCTTTGGAGGAGCACACAAATAAGGCTGTGTGCTGTGCTCCTGGACAGGCAGCTCAGCATTTAAGCTCTGCTTGTAGTAAACCTCGAACCAATTAAGCCAACATCAGGTTTTTAATTGCCTTGGTTAAGCTGGTGCAGCCCTTGGTGTGCACGCTCATAAATCAATTTAAATGCAAGTTGTAGGAAAATTTACATTAAAGCTGCACTTCAGCAGAGTTCCTTTTGAATAAAAACAGGAATCAAGAGGGAACGATTCTCAGCGACCCTTCGCAGACTCCCTGGGACGTGGCAGCTCCCTCCAGCCCCGGCTGTTGTGCTGTGGAGCTGCTGCTGCAGTGGCTGAACGTGGAATCAGGAGCACAGACCTGCCCTGTAGGAAAGGCAGCTGGAAGGGAAGCCCAAGCACTGGGCTGCTGCTGAGCCCCCGAGGAGCAGGGATGAGCCCTGGATGCCCGGGAGAGCTCAGGGAGAGGAGCTGTTTGCAGGGGCTGCCCAAAGCTGCTCAGCAGTGGAACAGGAGCTGTCCGGGTCTGTTGGGCTGTGCCCCAAAGCCTCCCCTGGTGTCCCACCCTGTTCTAACACACCACAACCTACAAGAAGGTGGTGATTCCCGACTGTGGCAGCTTTGCCACAGCCAGCTGCACGTTACCTTTCTGCCCCAAATCCTGGTGCTTTCACCTCAAGTCTCTTGTAAGCCCAGCTTTGATTCAGGGATTTTATACTCATGAGATTTTCTGGATGGAAAGGAGGAAAACAAGCCTTTCTTCTCTGCCAGCTCCATGAACTTAAACCCTCCTGCTCGGAGTTTCTCTCCCAGTCCCCTCAGCCCACCTACTCTACAGACTGTGGGACTTCTGCTTTTTGGGGAGAGAAGCAAATGCTCCAAAATTCAGAATAAAGCCATGACTAGTCCTGGAAGGGAGGAAAAAGGACTTGTTTGCTCCTTCTCCCACCTGCAGAGACATGCCAAAAACTGTGTTGGGTACTCTGAGTGAAACAGCCTCCCCAAGCCCCACACTTCTCCCACTTACTCCAGTTTAATGGTTTTCATTTGGTTTTCAGGATTTTTTTTTTTTTCTCAGCTGGGAAAAATAAACACAGCCTCAACAATTTATTAAATCTCAAAGCTGTGGTTGCAGTGCCATACTGCTCTCACTCTTCCCCTCTGCCCCTGTCCCAGAGCCTGGCAGACCCTGGCACAGCCCTGCTGGCAGGGGCAGGGGCAGGGAGAAGGCAAGAACAAGAGGAGCCTGTGAAAGGCATCCTCGTGCTTACCTCTTGTTCATAGAGCAAAGAAGTGTGGGAGAGGAAATTTTATCCTGTAAACCTACCAAAATTTCTTAGGGCAAACTTCTGTGTAGCAGTGCTCAGCAGTGAGGAATTTTAATTAATATCTTACAGCACTGCAGTTTGTTATTCTACAGGTATTTTATTTGCCAACAGCTTTTTTTTATTATTTTTTTTTTGTCTATTAATCCCAGTTACATAAATAATAACTGCAGAAAAGGACATCAAGAACACAGCAATCTTCCATCCACTGAGGTTTCCAGGGCTGGAATTCCTACGGCTGTGAAGCAGCTGCAGTGTCCCCTTAATTCTTGTGATGCTCAACTATGGGATCAGGTAATGATCATTTAATAATGCCCTTCTAATACCTGGCTCTGATGATATAAAAATTGCATCCATCTGTTCTGGAGAGCACGTCCTGGGCTGCGGAGCTCCCACAAATGAGCTGAGCTGTTGTAAGAGCTGCTGTGGGTGAGACAAAACCACGTGGGTGGCTGGAGTAGCACAGTCTGTGCACCAGTGCTTGGAACTCGCCTGTGGAAGTGATCCCAGAGCAACCCCCCTTGAACACCCCTGTTGGAGGGGCCAGACTTCGGATAACCAAGGTAAATTTAGTTCTGCATGTCAGGTGCTTTGATGAGGAGAGGCTGCCTTGAGGGGATGATCCAGGGCTTGGAACATACTGAGTATCCTGGAGGTGGGAGATGAGCTACTGCAGATTTGCCAGATTTCCTCAGTTGGATTTTGGGTGGGAGCTGGTGAGTAAGGACGACTGGAGGAGGGTGCCAGCCCCATCAGCTGTGTTAGCCAGCAGGAGCAGGAAGGGAGAGCTGCAACGGAAACCTCAGCTAGAAAATGAAGAGCATTAACTCACTACTGCCTCCCAACTCATTCCCAAACTTCTCTGAGGTGTCACGTCATTCTCCAGCTTTTCCCTTCTGTTTTCAGACATTTACTCTAAGGTTGGGGCTGGGGCTGTTACCTGCACTTACGGAAGGGGGAAAGCTCCACTCGTGTGAGCACAGCCAATATTTGCCAAAACGAGGGTGGAGCTTGACTTGTGCTGGTCCAGAAGGAAAGGAAGAAGAGGCATCTTAAAGAAAATGAAGCCTCTGGATTGCTTGTTGTACACAGAAAACCATGTGAAGAGCCTGCAGGTGAAGGGGACATCGTGTGCAGAGCTGTAACTCAAGGACTTTATCACAAAGCCATCAAACAACTATCTTTTATATTGATATAATATTTGTACATTTTTTCTTCCCTTCCCCCCCTTCCCTTTAATTGGATGTCAGCCACGTGGCAAGGTTATTCTGTTAGACAAGCTGGGAAATGACAATGACAGCATTATAATTAAGTGCCAGGACATGCAGCCAACACAATTACCATGCTGTTATTACACTGGATGATGTGCTAAGGAAGCTCATAAAAACGGTGTAAAGGATATAAATCATGGGACATGTATACAATTGGGGAAGAAAATGTTTCCCCTTTTGCTAATGCCCAACCAGTGCTAGATAACCCCAATGAAAGAGATGTTTCCTTGCACTGACAGTGTTCCTACTTTCAAATGGCTCTAGTAATAAGCAGTTCTTTTCTTCCCCCTCAGCTTCAGGGCAGTGCTTCTTTTATCTTTCTTCATCTTCAGGTGTGACGCTGCAAATCTCAGCAGTTTTTAAGCTGGTACTTCCCTCTCTCTTTTCGGCCACTGCCTCCCTTTGTACCTGCACCATTGCCATGTCTGGTCAAATCTTTCTGGTTTTCAGGTTTCTCTGGGTTCTGTGCAGGCCCTGTCACTGCTGGCAGTGCTGTCCAGTCCTGCTGATTTTCTTGGTTGTCTTCTTGATAAAGTAGTTAAACCAAAGGCTGAATCTTCTCACTGAAGGCAGAAGACCCAGGGAATTCCTGTGAAAAATGCCACTTACACAAAACACTTGAATAGCATTTATCTCCATGTCCTATTTTTAATCTTTTCTCCTTCAGCTGAATTTGAAGTTTGTGCTTGTCAACACCTACCTCAAGCCAAGAAATTTTCTGTTCAAAAGAGAAGCTGATCTGTTAGTCAGGTCCTTGCCCTTTCAGACCTTTGGGCTGGAGCTGAACTTCTCTAGAAAAGCAAACTCCCCAAAGCAGGAGCTCTGATGCTTCTGTACCCAGAGGCTGTTCTGCTGAAGCTTTGCCACACTGCTGTTTTGATAATATTTTTGCTTCAAATCATCTTCCCCTCAGAAAGCTGCCACTCTGATGTCTTCAGAAAAATGACAACCCCCCCTTTTTTTTTTTCATCTTTTAATTGGCATGGCTCGCTGCTGTACTGCACAGAGCTAAAATTTCAAATGGTCAAATTTTAGCAGTTTGAAAAACCCAGCGCTTTGAAATGAAGTGTAAAAGAAATTAAATTGTCTCCACTGCCTGTTTTGATGTTTGATCTGAACATTCTGGTAATTTGAACGATTTGGGGATATTTAGGGGTTTGAATCCTGGACTAATGTGCTTAATTCACAGCCCTTGAACTGCTTATGGTATCTCAGATCTGCTCCCAGCGCCTCCAATACCTTGATTCCTTTCAAGGCTGATCAAGGAGAGCTTCAATCCGAGTGAATTAATGTCCAAACCACAGACGGTTCCCTGACTCTGCAAACACCCTCTTGAGCAGCACCACGGGATCAGGCCCTGAGACCTTCCTGCTGGACTTTCATCTCATTAAACCAGAATAAAAGCAAAGGAAGTGGGTTTCTGTGGCTGGGGTTTGGTAGCAGGGGGGGAGGGGGCTACAGGGGTGGCTTCTGTTAGAGGCTGCCAGAAGCTTTCCCTGTCCCGTGGAGCCAATTCCAGCTGCTCCAGGATGGGATTCCTGCTGCTGGCCAAGGCCGAGCCCATCAGGAGCAACAGTGACACCTCTGGGATAACATGTTTAGGAACAGAAGGTTGTGGTGCAGTAAGAATTCCAGCCAGGGAAGAGCGGAGTGGGAACATGGGAACAGCAATGCAGACCCCAAGGGCAGTGCAGGAGGAGGGGCAGGAGGTGCTCCAGGTGCTGGAGCTGAGGCCCTGCAGCCCCTGGGGGAGGAGTGGGGTGCAGAGACCCCCCTGCAGCCCCTGGGGGAGCATCGGTTTCAGATACCCCCCTGCAGCCCATGGGGGCTCCCACTCTGGAGCAGGGGGATGCGGGAAGGAGGCTGTGACCCCGTGGGAGGCCCAGGATGGGGCAGGTCCTGGCAGGGACCTGCAGCCCATGGAGAGGGAAGCCCAGGCTGGAGTAGGTTTTACCCAGGTAGGACTTGCGGCCCTGTGGGGGACCCACACCGGTACAGTTCATCTGTGAGGGACTGACCCCAAGGAGCAGTGACCCACGGGACAGCAGGCTGGGAAGAGCTGCTGCCTGAGGGACGGACTCACGCTGGAGAGGTCCATCAAGGGCTGTTTCCCATGGGATGGGCTCACACTGGAGAGGTCCATCAAGGGCTGTCTCCCATGGGATGGGCTCACACTGGAGAGGTCCATCAAGGGCTGTCTCCCATGGGATGGGCTCGCACTGGAGAGGTCCATCCAGGACTGCCTCCTGTGGGAGGGACCCCACGGGAGCAAGGAAGGCTCCAACTCCTCTCCCTGAGCAGCAGCAGAAACAACAACTGCCCGTGACCCCCATTCCCGTCCCCCTGCTCCGCTGGGGGGGAGGAGGGAGGACGTGGAAGGAATGAGGGGTGGGGGGGAGGTGTTTTTAAGACTGTTTTATTTCTCACTCTTTGGCTCTTATCCTGTTAGTAATAAATTTAAGTTCTATCCCCACTTTGAGTCTGTTTTGCCCGTGAGGGTGATCAGTCACTGACCTCTCCCAGCTCTTATCTCAACTCATGAATCCTTAGCTGGTTTTTCTCTCTCTCCTCTGTCCAGTTGCAGAGGGAGAGTGAGAGAGTGGCTTTAGAGGGTACCTGGCATCCGGCCAGGGTCAACCCACCGCACTGCCAAGCCCGTGTTGGTGCAAATTTTGAAATATGGAGCTGGTGAATTTGATTTACTGTCCCAGTGGCTGGTAATTAGTGTGGCTATTTGTAAACAGTGTGCTGCCTAATCTCCCCTCCTGGGACTTCCATCAGTTTAATTTCATGGCAGCTCCTCTTGCTCTGAATGTTCCCTTATGTGTGTTTTGGGAGCTCGGACTGAGCAGGCCCACGGAGACAGAGCAGCTTGTGGGACTCAAGGAATATCCTCAAGGAATATTCCTCAACGAGTATTACTCAAGGAATGTGCCAGGGATGCAGTGGGGTCTCTGATAAGGGGGTTTCTGGAACGTATTGGTCCCTTTGCCAAAGGCCACTGGTTGGGCCATGTTGTCCCTGGCTGGGTTTGTCATTCTGTAAACTCCTATCACATTCACCCTCACATAAGGGAGGGAACTCCAGAGCTGACAGGGCTTTATTATTGCTTATTGTTATTTTAAACTTACTCTTTTACAGCAGGCAGGATGAGAGGCTGCTGCCTGACATTTCAGTGGATTCCTTTATTTCATATTTTACAGCATAATGAAGAGCCCGATGCACTGACTGGCAGCTGCAGGCAGCACCTTACTCATCAGAAGATGGAAATATTTTAGGGGAGTTGCTCATTCAGCACCAATCTCCTGCTGGGACACCTGAGTCTGTAAGGAACAAAATGGATCTGTATGTGCTGGGAAGGATTTGCAGGTGTCTCCTGGAGGTGCAGGGCTTTGGGCATGAAGGGAGGGTCACTCCTGTAGGAACACCATGGCTGTGAGTGTGTTACCATGGGGTAGTCTTAGAATCCTAGAATATCCTGAGCTGGAAGGGACCCACAGGATCACCCCGTCCAACTCTGTCCCAGCACAGACACCCCAACAATCCCACCCTGTTCCTCAGAGCGTTGTCCAAACCCTCCTGGAGCTCTGGCAGCCTTGGGGCCGTGCCCACTGCCCTGGGGAGCCTGGTCAGTGCCAACCACCCTCTGGGGGAAGACCCTTTTCCTGCTAATAGTCACTGCATCTGGAAGTGCTCCTGTGGGCTGTAAAGGCTGGGGAACCACTGTCTGTGCCCGTGCTGTGTCTGATGGACCCTCTCAAAGCTTGTGCCTACATGTCAAAATCAAAGAAGCCTGTCCTCATGTGGCACTAATGGGATCCCTTCCCAACCTGGAGGAGTTTGTTTCTGTCTCCACTGCTGGTATTTGACCCAGGTGTCCATAGCAGCCACCACTGCTCTGGAGCCAGGCTGGGAGAGCTGGGGGTGATCATCTGGAGAACAGAAGGCTCCAGGGAGACTTGAGAGCCTCTTCCAGGGCCTAAAGGGCTCCAGGAGAGCTGGAGAGGGACTTGGGGCAAGGGATGGAGTGACAGGATAAGGGGGAATGGCTTATTAAGATCCTTTAGGCACCACTAGTTACCTGCAGGTCCTGCTCCCAGCACCTCCACAGCCAGGGAGAGCCACTGACTCAGCACAACCCCCAGGGCATTTTTCCATGGAGGATCAACCCTGGCCTGGCACAAATCCTTGCCTGGTGCAGCACAGGGGCTTTGTGGGGACATCAGCCATGTCCCAAATGGAGCTGCCTCCGTTCCTACACGATCCAGTAATGGGGGATTAGACACAGGGAGAGTGCAAGAAAGAGGGAGAGAGAGATTGTTTACAAGGGCCTGGAGTGACAGGACAAGGGGGAATGGCTTCAAACTGCCAGAGGGCAGGGTTAGGTGGGATATTGGGAAGGAATTGTTCCCTGTGAGGGTGGGGAGGCCCTGGCACAGGTTGCCCAGAGAAGCTGTGGCTGCCCCTGGATCCCTGGAAGTGTCCAAAGCCAGGTTGGACGGGGCTTGGAGCAACCTGGGCTAGTGGAAGGTGTCCCTGCCCATGGCAGGAGGTGGGACTGGATGAGCTTTAAGGTCCCTTCCAGCCCAAACCAGTCTGGGATTCTGTGATCCAGCCATGGGTTGGTTTGTTTTTTTTTTTAAATTTCCATACTGCACTCCATACATGGAAGGGAATGGGACAGAGGAGCCAGGGATCATCTGAGCCCAGAGCTGCAGCCAGAGATGTCTCAGGCACACAAACCCATCCTGCAGCCCCTCTGCCCAGCCTGTGGCCCCTCTGTGCCCATGGCTCGGCAGCTGCTGGAACTTTGCTGCCCTGGGCCTGCCTCTGATTCCCAGCCCTGCTTCTGTTTCTGCTGATGCTGTTCTTTCTGTTCTGGGATATTTCTGTCCCTCAGCGGCTGAGCGGGCGAGCCAGGCTGTTTGTGGCAGCACAGGATGGGAGGGGGGAGCTGCCAGGCTCCGGGGGAAGGGGCTCTCCTGGACCTGCCTGGGCAGTGCTGCCTTCCCAGGATTTTCTCTCCCGAAACACAGCTCAGCATCCAGCCTTCCCTTCTGGGCTGGAGCAGCACCAGTCCAGTTCCATTTCTCTCATGGTTTCATTGAAAGCCATCACTTGACTCTAGAGCTGGGAAACGTTGCCCAGCAGTGCTGCTCCCAGGAGCACTGGAGACCAAAATATCCCTGGCTCTACAGGACACATTCCAAGGGATTTATGTGAAATACAGCCTTGGGAGTAGTGTCATTGTCCCTGTTCATCTCTCTACAGAACTCCTTCTCTTTTAATGCCCCATCCCTTGGAAATGGGACTAAGTCTACATTTTCACTTCACTTTATCTTCTTGACTTTCGAGTTGTCTTAGTTGCATTCTGATTTGATATTTGCAAATTTTACATTGCTCTTTTTTTTCTTTTTATCCTAACTTTTTATGATTTCCGGACACTGAGTGTAGGCAGATGCTATGTGGGATCCTTTCCCTTGGATAGGAACTCATATATGTGTATATATATATATTTCCTCAATTAGCCCATGTAGCAAAGCAGAATTGCTGTGCTCAGATGATGCCTCTTGATCTGGGAGCACCAAGGTGCTCAGTTTGCCCTCCTGCCTGCCGTCTGTGCCACAGGGCAAGGAACAAAGTGAGCAGTGATGAAAGGAAGGAAAATCACAGAGTTTTATTCAAACAGGCTGTTTGAAAGCCTGCCTTAAATATTTCCCGCTGGATTAAGGGTGGGAAATGTCTGGAGGGAAGTGGCAGGGACTTGGCAAATGTGGCAGCTGACCTTATTTTCAACATGTCACTGACCCCAGAAACTTTAAGCATGAGAGACAAGGGATTTTGAGAAGAGTTGTGGTGTCCAAGGAGCAGACTCTGCCTTGGAATGGTTCAGGAGGTTTTCTGCCTTCCCATCTCCTGCCACTGGCTGAGCCTGAAAAAGTCCGTGTTCCCCTAATTGTCACGTCAACAAACACAGAATTGACAGTGAGACGGGAGGTGTCAGTGGGATTCAACGCCTGTGTTTGCCAACCAAAGGGCACTCAGGCTGCCAAACTTCAGAGCTGAGTCGTTTTGGAGAGGAAGGAGCAGCAGAGAATGATGGAAAATTCAACCTCAATGTGACTCGAGTTTTACTCTGGTTTCAGTGTTGAATCACAAAGCCATGGCTGAGATTTGGGCCTTTTTCTTCTCTCTTTCTTTTACACACAAAGATTCAGAAAAACAGCACCAAATGTATCTCAGTAACTACAATAATGAGCTGCAAAACTGAATTCAGGGGAGGGAATGATCAGCAAAAGCAGCTCCCCTGAAACACAGGGGCTGCCCCTGTCCATCCCCTGGGATTCCTACTGCTCAGGGACAGTGGGGGAGCTCCCAGGTTCTGGCCCTGGGACAGCTGCAGAGGAGGAGGCAGGAACCCTGGAATGCAGGAATGGCTTCCTGAGACGTGGGAGCTCTTTGACTGTCCTTCATGAGAATGTCAGAGGAGATGGGAGGGACTTGGAGAAGAAGAAGAGACACATTTGAGGGAGGAAATAGTAAGGGATGAGTGGGGAGATTGTCCTTCTGTGGGCTGGAACGCAGGGAGATGGTGCATGGTGGACCAAAGAGACCAGCTCAGTGCTGTCCTCCAAAGGGAGGGACAGCTGGAATGGCAGGAAGGTCTGAATAATTAGTGATGGTATTCAGGAGGCAAATCCATTACTCACCACCAAAGGGTGCTGCCACAGGACATCTACTTTGCAGTTGTCTCTTCCATGGCCCAGCACAGGCTGGATTTTCCCAAGCAGGAGGCAGTTCTGCCCAAGGGCTGCGACCTGAGTATTTGCAAGTCTGCCATGTTCCTCCAGTTGAACATTTCTACTGGGAAATACCAAGTCTGAGCTCAGTCAGCTGTGGATTTTGTGTCAGACACTGGAACTGATGTCCCACCTTCCTGCTCACACACACACACAGTCCCTCCTGCTTGCTTAATCTGTCCTCCATATGTGCTGTATCAGCCTGGGTGCAACTCGTGGTCAGTGGCCATGCAGAACTCACACAGAGGTGGCTGGGGGTAGTAGATTAGAATGTGACAGCTCTGTGATATCAGGGGGACCTGGAAGGCTGGTTCCCTTTCCCTCCCTCACATCTCTCCTTTCCCTGCAGAGACATTTTGTTTAGAAAATCAGTGAACAGCAAACACAACCCACTGTGCCCAGGATCAGGAAATGGATATGTCCCAGAGCCTGCTCTCAAAGAAATGACCTACTAAAAATAGCTGTGCTGAAGAGCAGGTGAACACCAGCATTGCAAAACCTGCCTCCTGGTGTAGTAACTGTGGGTTGCTGACCTTTGAGACCAAAGTGTTTGTGTGTTTTAGCTCTGTGGGAGAGCAGTGAGAGGCAGGATGGCCTTGGCTTCCAAAATGAGGGCTTCAGCTTTTTTGTGGATCTATGGAAAACCCTCTCTGCAACTCTTCTACCCTCTCACAACTCAGCTGGACAAGAGGGGATCTCGGTGATCCCATGGGAGCTCTGGAAGGAGCTCTGATTTGTCTGCGTTGGATCCAGATGTGTCAGACTGAGTGGAAGGAGCAGCATTTGTAGATGTTCCTGTTTCCTCAGTGTAGATAATTCTGGGGTTTGTTGGCATCTGGCAAGATAAAGCTGGGCTTTGCTAGAAAATGGGGAGACTTGACTTGAAAACTTGGGCAGTGGGATTTGTTTGGCTTTTTCCTATTGAGTTCTGCATCTGAAAGATGGCTCCTGTTGTGTCACCAGAAATAAAGGTTTTTTCTAGAATGGAGTTCTTGTGCATTTAGGGATGGAAACTTATGCAGCTGTCGCTGAGTGTTCAAAAGAGGCAAATCTGAGACAGATCTTCCTTGATTCTTTTTTCATGGCTCTGCTCAGCACTTTCTCCTTCATCTCCCAAGAGCAGATGTGCAGAGAGGCAAGGTCAGGAAATGCTGTCCTTGAATCCTTCCCCAGCCACCACCTCCCTGTGTTGCTCTCCGTGGGTGATGTGCTGGGGGTGTGATGGGACAGATGTCACATCATCACTAGTCCTCGCACTGATCTCCTCTGGAGGAGCTGAGCGTGATCTGAATGTCATTTATGTAACAGAAGAATAACTCTCTGATTTCTTGGTATTTTAAGGAGCTTGTAGCATGTCCTGGACTCATCTGGTGTGCTGTAGGTGCTGAGATAATTCTGACTCCCCCCTTGATGTGTTCCCACTCTGCACTGGCTCCTCTGTGCGCTGTTCCTCACTCAGAATGTCTCCTGGCATCCCTGTCCCCTCATTTGCAGTCCTGGGCAGTCTGTGAGGGTGTCTGTGGAGATGCCTGGATGTCAATAAACTGCCTTGGTGATGGAGCACAGAACTGGCAGCAAATAAACAGAGCTCAGGGAGGCTCTGCAGAGCAGATCACTCACCTCTCTCCTCTGCCAGCCCTGAGTCCGGCCTGGGCTTTCAATCCAGCCCTCTCCTAAATGACTTGCAGGCCACCACGGAATGAGAACTGCTTGGAAAGTTAAAAAAATGGGCAAGCAGCTACTCTGTACATCCCATCTTAGGTTGTCCTGTTCTTTAAACCAAACAATGCAGTTCTGAAAGCAAATGGTTTTGGGTGGAGGTGCACAGAGTACAGTGTAACTAAGCAAACCTGAAGGGCTGATTTTCTCACAGATGATTTGTTTAGTGGTTGTATCTAAAGGCTCAGGACTGATATAAAGAATGTAACTTCAAAAGGTGACTTGCAAATTAATATAACCAATGAAGGAACAGAAGAATTGCCAGGCTGGATCAGACTCCTCTTGCTGAGGTTTATGTTGTAGTTTAAAACTAAAATTAAAGCAGTTTCTTCTTTAGAACAGAATATAAGAACTTAATGGAAGCGGGTAAGGAAGGACTCGCCCACACGTTACATCTTCCCTATCTTTAACAATTATCATTTACTTTCAGCCCTGATGAACAAAGATTAATCCCCCTTCCACAGTGCTGCTGGTGGAATTGATACCTCTAAGTACTCTTTCCATTAAAGGAAATGTCAGGATTGCTTTCAAATCTTCAGGTTTCTCCTGTCTTGGGGAGTGTTGGTTGTGCTTGAGCTCACCTGGGACAAGATGTGGAAACAGAGACCCTTTGCATCCTTTGGAATTCCCACCTTTTACTTCCTGGACCGCTCCCTTTTCTGTATGTTATCCAGCAGAACTCCTTAATTTTCCTGACATTCTGTTGCCCGCCCATTCCTTGCTTTAGACCAAAATATTTGCAATTAAATCTTTGGATTTAACAACAACCCTGCTCATTTTAGTTCCCCTTTATGAGCATTTCCTACGTCTTTTATTTTATTGTCCTCTGAATTCTGCCCCTGTTTTGAGCCAGGATGACCAGGAGTATTAAATGAGACCTCTGTGTGTCCAAAGACACGGCAGTTTCCTTGACCCAGCTAGTTTTGCTGCCTTGGCTGAGCTCTGGGAAAGCCACAGTTGAAGGAGCATGGCAGGAATGTTGTGGGTTCTTGGGTGCATTCCCTGAGGATGTTGGGTCCTGCTGTCCTGCTCCAGGAGGGAAGGAGGCCTCTGAGTCCCCAGAGATGCCTTTGCTGCTATTCTTGCTGTGAGAGTCTGCTCTGGCTCCTTCTGCTGTGCATCTGGTTGATGCACCTTATTAAATAATTCCCTGTTTCCTCTTTTCCCTGAGAGGGCTCCTTGCTCTCCTGGGAATACACTTTCCTTCCTGGATTTCATGTAAGATGGATTTCTTTCACCATCCCAATCCCATTTCTGCATTGAGCTCTAGTTTCTGTTGGTTATTCAGCTGGGAAATAGTGGGAGAGGAGTGGAAGAAGACCAGCAGCAGATTCGTTTTGAACCCAGAACTGGAAGAGATGAAGCCTTTAAGATTGTGCTTCATCAGAGTTTCTGAAGTTTGCTGCTCTGAAAGGAGCCTCCGTGAAAGCCAAGAGAGAGTTGCAGCCCTTTGCAGAAGGGCTTGGTGAGTCAGGAGTTTTCCTGTCACTCTGTGTCTTGAAAAGCATCAGGGCTTACCTTCAGAGTTGGGTTTGAAAACCCAAATGGCTGAGCTTGGAAGGGGTGTGTTATACCTTCCTCAGGACCAAGCTTTTACATGGTGGTTGTAAAAGCCTTTTGTCTCTGCCTTCTAATCCCTTTCCCTGACCTACAGCAAAGCCTGTGCTGGCAGTGGCTTGGCTTTGCTCTGCCCTGTTAAAACCTGGGGGACTCTGCCTGTCCTACAGAGAAAATCACTGAGTCCACCATTAGCAAATGTGCAGATGACACCACGCTGGGGGGAATGTTGATCAGCTGGAAGGCAGGAGGGCTCTGCAGAGGGACCTGGACAGACTGGAGAGTTGGGCTGATTCCAACAGGATGCGGTTCAACCAGGCCAAGTGCCGGGTCCTGCACTTGGGCCACAACAACCCCCTGCAGCCCCACAGGCTGGGGACAGAGCGGCCGGAGAGCAGCCAGGCAGGAAGGGACCTGGGAGTTGGGATGGACAGGGAGCTGAACAGGAACCAGAGTGTGCCCAGGGGGCCAAGAGGGCCGATGGATCCTGGGCTGGCTCAGGAACAGTGTGGCAGCAGGAGCAGGGAAGTGATTCTGCCCCTGGACTCAGCGCTGGTGAGGCCACCCCTGGAGTGCTGTGTCCAATTCTGGGCCCCTCAGCTCAGGAAGGACATGGAGGGGCTGGAGCAGGTCCAGAGAAGAGCAGCGAGGCTGGGGAAGGGACTGGAGCACAAGTGCTGTGAGGAGAGGCTGAGGGAGCTGGGGTTGTTGAGCCTGGAGAGGAGGAGGCTCAGGGGAGACCTCATCGCTCTCCACAACTCCCTGACAGGAGAGGGGAGCCAGGGGGGTTGGTCTCTTCTCCCAGGAACCAGCAGTAGGACAAGAGGGCTCAGTCTTGATGTGCCAGGGGAGGTTTAGGTTGGACATTAGGAAGAAATTCTTTACAGAGAGTGCTCAGCCATTGGAATGGGCTGCCCAGGGAGGGGATGGAGTCACCGTCCCTGGAGGTGTTTGAGGTGAGACTGGATGTGGCATCAGTGCCATGGGCTGGGAACCACGGCGGGGTTGGATCAAGGGTTGGTCTTGATGATCTCAGAGATCTTTTCCAACCTGGTCGATTGTGTGATTCTCTGTGATTCTGTAAAATGGGAGAGCCTGGAGGATTAATCACCATTATTCTGGCATGCTCAGCCTTGTGGAGTAGTGGAGTTGGTGTGGGATGTTGGCTGGGGATGGTTCTGGAGGAACACAATATTCCCTGGTTGCAGAGTCCCTGTGTGAGACACGAGCGAGGCTGCAGGGAAGTGGGAGGTAGACTTGGGAATTCCACTTTTTTTGAAGTGTTTCCATAAGTAGAAACTACCCACCCGTTCTCTGGGTGCCCACAAGCACTCCTCTGTCCAGCTGTGCCCTCAGTGGCTCTGACGGTCACCTCTCCAAGGGAGGACTGGGAAAGGGTAAGGACAAGGCCAGACTGGACAGGGCTTGGAACAATCTGGGCTAGTGGAAAGTGTCCCTGCCCAAGGCAGGACGTGGAACAAAATGAGCTTTAAAATCCTTTCTGACCCAAACCATTCTGTGATTTGCTATTTCTAAGTGTTAATTCTTCTGAAAACCCTCCCCAGCCACTCTTTTATCTCCATTTCTGCTGAGATTCTGGAATTTTAACTCTGTGGCCCAAATCTGGAGTATTTTAGGTGGAGACAAGCAGAATGCATCCTTCTCTTGCCTTTCTGGCAGCCCACATTTCAAACTGGAGCAGACTCACTGCTTTTGTTCTGCCACTGCCTGTCAAATGTAAGAACATTTTTTGAACCGCTTTGGAAAAAAATCAAAATGTTTAATCAGAAAAGCTTGAAACATGACATCAACCCATCCACCTGCCTTTGCTTTTTCTTCAGGACCAGTTGCTGCTGCAGTGCAAGTCCATGTAGGTCTGATTATTTTCAACCAGCATGTTTGGTGAGAATATTATTTCTTCCCAAATATTACCCTTTTTTTCCTTTGCTTGCAGGCTATTGATTCTTCACTGAGACACTCTCAATTCTTCATTGAGATACTTTATTAGAACGATTTGCTTACTGTGAGGGAAATCTAAGAAGTTTTAAAGAGATCTTGTGGTGACACCAAGCAGCCACGTCACTGTGGTGCTGCACCTTGGCTCCAAACTAGTTCTGCTCAGCAGTTTTTCATGTTATCACCTCGTCTGCTTCTTGGTACTCTTAGCCAAAAAACATGAGATGCTAAAGTAAAACTTGTAATATACCATTGGACTGGAGAAATGACACATAGACACACCATCATTTCTGGGCTTGCCAGGAATGGATTTGGCCCAAGCTGGGAACTCCTGAGGCTTCTTTGGTTTTATCTTTTTCTTCTGCAAAAGAGGCAAGTCCAAGGCTCCCTCACTGTTTGTTTGAGAGTCTAAACAAACCACATGAAGCACTCAACTCTCTAGTTTAAAACTGAGATATGTTTGCATCTTGTAAACAAGATTTAATATTCATTAAAAAAAAAAATCCCTTTAGTGCTGAACTCACACTTCATTAAAGTATCAAGTCCTGTCTTGTTCCTAAGTTCAAAGCCTTGGACATCCTGAGTCTGAGACTCCCACAGAGCTGCTGTAATTTGGGACAGGACATTCCCCTCCTGAGTTCAACACTTATTATTTCACTGATTTTTTTTTTTTTTTTTACCCTGTTCCTGTGTTGGAAAGCAGCAAAGACAAGTGTTTGCTCTCCATTTCATAGCTCCCTCAGGACTCTGATTAACCTGCTACTCATTCCTTTTCTGAGGTAAATTCATGATTTTGTTCTCTTTGTGTAGGAGGAGGAAAAAAAATCCTCCCCATCCCTGCTCTGGGAATCTCTGGCAGGCTGGTGGGACCTGTTCTGTGGGGCTGGGAGGGAATAAGGCAGGTCCTGACAGGGGGAAGGTGCTGGTTTGCATTGGAACATTGCACTGCTTAGTGAAACCTGCTGCTCATTCCATCCACTGGATTCCCAAGGCCACAGAGCCAAAAAAATAAGATGTTGAAGTAAAACTTGGAAAATAACCATTGGACTGTAGAAATCACATATATTTACACCATCAAAGGATCGATTTTAAAGCTGCCTCTCAAATATGACTCTCTGCTGGGCAGCCCCATCCAGACTAAAGCATTGGCATCCCCTGAGCTCCTCTGAGCACGGGGGAAACCCACACTATGGCTTCATCTTCCTAAAATCAGGATTTTTTTCCTGATGAAGCAGGGCTGGGGTTCTGCACCATTTGTGTGGTTCAAATCTCAACACACTCTGCCCAAATTTGTGCCCTTTCTCAAGTGCTCCTGTTGATCTCTCGTATCCCCCACCCAAGGCAGAGTGGTGGCGGGGGGTGAGATGCCACCACACTCTGCAGATGTTTGGGCTTTCTGCTTTGTTAGTCTGTTGAATTTATATCCAATATTATCACATGCAAATTCCTCAGTCAAGAGGAGAAGGAATTGCACATTTCTTTTCTTTTTCATAATCATCTTTGTTAGTCATAGGGCAGTTGGAATAATGTGTTCCCTTTCAAATGAAAACAAAGGCATAAAAATAGATCTTCAGAGCCCAGAACAGTGGCAAGATCTTTAAATAAATTCCCTCAGAATACTCTATTTTCAAATTTGTTGCTTCAAATAGATTCATCATCTCACCTTCTCTCCAAAAGATGTTTTTATCTGATCCAAAACTAAAGGACATTTAGTCAGAAAAGCTTTAGTGATGCTTTTCTGACAAGTGACTTATACCTTGGCCAAAATCAAATGTCTGTATGTGCATATGCACCTTCACTTTTCTTTGCAGCTTTCCCTGCTGTTGTCTTCATTCCAGGCCACTGCTGTTAAATTGCTGCTGCATTTCCCTGCAGAAAAGGCTGCACTTTGTTGATATATGAAGTGATTCCAAATAATCCATTGTCCACAGCAGCAGCTATTTTTCTTTAGGGAAAGCCCCTTAGCTGGAATGTGCAGCTTAACAAACAAATAAAGCAGTGCCAGGCTCACTTGCTGGTGAAAGAGAGGGGAAATCTCAGGACTTAACAGGTGTCATGAAATGAATATATTGCCTGGGCAATGTCCATCACCTCATTCTCTCACAGTGTGGGGGAGGGTCACTGGAGCAGGCAGACTTCAGATGGTTATCCTCACTGGTTATCCTCACCACTTCAGACTGGTTATCCTCACTGGTTATCCTCACCACTTCAGACTGGTTATCCTCATGGCTGGCACAGAGGAAAGCAAATATCCTCGGGATGCAGCCTTTGGGAAGGCAAATCCATCAGGGAGCTCACAGCCTGAAAAGCTGGTGCCTGAGCTGCACAAAGCTGCATCCTTGGGTCACCAGTAAGCCTCGTGGTGACCCAAATGGATGCCTCAATCCCAGAAAATGAGCTTCTTTCCCTTTTCTCTGTGGCTAATGGATTACCACGGACATGTCAGAGCCTGGCCAGAGATGATGCCAAGTCTTCTCTGTAATTCTTCTCTGCTCAAGGAAAATCCTGGATGTGAGCAATGGAATAGGTCAGAGGACTAAGAGCATTGCCAGGTTGGCAGCTCCAATTTCACACTCCAGCAGATTGTTGTTGCCATTCCAGCACCTCCAGCATCGGGCTGGCTCGAGCAGGAATGCTGGAGCTTGGCAATCCACCTTTGGGGTTCTGGCTTTTCTGCAAACTCACTCTGTGAATTTTGGCAACTTGTTTAATTTCCCTGAGCACGGTCCAAAACCTGGGGAAGTCAAGGAGAGCCTTTCCTGGAGCTTAAATATGCTTTAAACAGGCTCTTTATGTCTCTGTTTCTACTCTATAAAGTGGGAAATTTGCTGTCTCTCATATGTTGGTTGTAAACTCTGCATGACAAGGTTTGTTCCTGACTGGGAGCACAACAGAGCCCTGATTTGGGTTGGCACTCTGTAATTTGAAGGTGAATGTAAACCATGAGCACCCCACAGATACAGGAACTCAGCTGGGTGACAAGTGCTGTCCTTCCAAATTTGATGCTGCTCATGTGTGGGAATAAGTAAAGCTGATTCCTGCTGTCAGGCAAAATTAAAACCAACAGGAAAATGGGGTCAGGCACTCATGTTCTTTATGGCTGTGGTTGGGCTCCTGCTCACAGCCTCTGCCAAACCCCCAGGAATGATCATGTTCATGCAAACATTTCCCCTTTCCGGGTTTCTGTACATTTTGTGGAAATAGAAGTGCTGGCGTGGCCCTCTTCACGTTCCCCAAGCCCTGATCTGTGCTACTGCCTGAAGAGCTCAGTTCCCAAGGATTTTGGTTTATGGTGTCTGGGCTGTGCTCCCACTGGGACCCAGGAGTGCAGCCCAGGGGTGGGAAAGGCTCAACCCTCTGCCCAGCCAAACCATGTCCACTAATTACCCAGCAGATCATGAGTCCGGAACTGAAGGGCTTGGGTGGCTCATACCGACCCACTGCAAAAATAAAACAATCCCAAGAGGGTCACAGTTAGTCTGGGGGTTGCACTGTAGGGGAAGAATGATGGTAGTATTGTAGAATCATGGAATCACAGAATGGTTTGGTTGGAAGATCATCTTATTCCACCCCCTGCCATGGGCAGGGACACCTTCCACTAGCCCAGGTTGCTCCAAGCCCCGTCCAACCTGGTCCTGGACACTTCCAGGGACGGGGCAGCCACAGCTTCTCTGGTCAACCTGTGCCAGGGCCTCCCCACCCTCACAGGGAAGGATTTCTTCCTGACATCTGATCTAAATCTCTCCTCTTTTGATTTAAAACAGTTCCCCCCTGTCCCATCACTCTCTGCCCATACACAAAATTGCTCTCCCTCCTTTTTGAAGTCCCCTTCAGGTACCAGAAGGCCTCAAAGAGATCTCCCCAGAGCCTTCTCCCCTCCATGAATGTTAGCATGACTTAAGCAGAAAGCAGGATTCCTGCAGGCACCTCCTGGTCTGTAAAAGGCTTTTTCCTCCTCGGGAGCATGGCAGAGCTCAGCTCAGCATCCTTCATGTCACAGCTGGTTGCTTTTCTGCTCCACAGCACTTCCCATCAGGCCAAGACAAGGCTGGGGCTGTTTGCAGCTCTGCCTGGAACTGGGCAGGAACTCTTGTCTCTCCACAGTCAAAACATCTTCTCACACCTCCTGCACAGCCTGGTGAGCTGAACCCAGAGCTCTGCTGCACATTCCTGCACAGAAATGTCAGCCAAGAGATCCTCATTCCCAGGAAGCCACAGGGCTGGGGCCATCAGCTGCAAGCCAAGTGTGTCACAATTCACGTCTCCTTCTGACATAAACTGTCCCCATGGCTAAGGAGACAGTTCCACTGGCCACTCTGCTCCCAGGGGGAGGCTGCAGCTGGAGCTGAGCTGGTGCTGCTGCCCCAGGCTGGGGGGATGGACCTCCAGTGGTCACATATGGATTTGGGGCCAGGTGCTGGAAATAGTGGTGTTATCTGGGATAGAGTGGGAAGACAGGAGTAGCTCTGGGATGTATTTAGGGTGGTTTGGTTATTCTGGGTGGTAGATTTTGGGTTCTTTAGTGGCCAAGAAGAGTGTGGGACTGGAGCAGGGTGTAGCTTAGGGCTCTGGAGTCTTCAGTCTCTGAGATGGAGGATCAGGGAGGGGCTGGGATGGAGAGGCATCGGGAGTTCAAGGTTGTGGGCAGCACAAGACCAGGTTTTGAGGGGGCTTTGACCAGCCTGATCTAGTGGGTGGCATCCCTGTCTGTGGCAGAGGGGGTAAGTTGATCTCTGAGGTCCCTTCCAACCCAAGCCACGCTGTGATCCATCAAAGGAAGGACACAAGGGACACTGTGGTCTCAGTGTTGAACCAGGACTCAGCCTGAAGGCAAGGGCTGCTTTCCCTGTGCTCTGTGCCTCTGTTTTCCCTCTGGCAATCAGGCAGCTCTGGGCATCCTGGGCTCCAGGTGTTGTGCCTGAGCAGGTACAGGCTCTGCAATGGTGAGAGGGACGCAGCAAGGGTAGGGAGCCATGTGGTACCTGCCTTTAGCCACAAGAGCCCTCAGGTCCCCACATGGCTGAGCCAAGAACGGGCAGGTTTCTCCCAGCTCCCAGGGCACTGCTGCAGCAATTTATGGCTCCCATGAGCTTTGCTCATTTAAAAAGTGCCCACGGAAACATTTCTCAAGGAAAGTCTTTCTGGCATATTTTAGTGGAGAAGGAGTGAGTGTATTTAGTGTAAGTGGTGCTCTAGAAATCTGTTCCCCGCTTGGTGGGTAATTGTTGTATTTCCTCTCTACACTGTGATGCAAAGAGAGGAAATAAAGTCTCATTGTGAGCCCTTCATTACACAGTGAAAGACAAGTCCACAACCACAGCATTCGGCATAATTTTGGACTCTGCAGTGAAGATTATAATTCAGGTGGCTTTTGCTCTTGCAACTCTGTTCCTGAGGTCAAACCTAAGGTTGTGCAACTTTCAGTGGCTCCTGAAAAAACGTAGATTTAGGATTCTTTTTGCTCATTGGCAATTTTTATTCCTTCAGCGCTGCACTAAGTTTCATTAACCTGGAGTTAAAGTGAGGTTATGCTGTTGGATGAGCATAATAAAATGCACTGCCTTGGCTAAGGAACATATTTCTTTCCTGGTGCTTTAAGAGGTCTATAAAGCTGTGATTAAATGATGTCTAAGCTTAGCTCTTCTGCAGCGTTTTGCTGAGAGCAGAATCCAAACTTTGCTCGGACCTTTCCTTTAATACTCCACTGTCACAACAAGGTGCAGGACCTCCAGACATAGCAACTCTGCTTATTTTAAGGCAGCAACAGCTGAGGTGCCAGTGGTCCCGTTGCAAATGCTTGTAACACGATGCTCACGAAAGTAGCAGCCCGATTCACTCCGAGGGCTGGGGAATGTGTCGGGGTGTGCTCAGGGAGCAGCTGGCAGGGCAGGGAGGGCTGGGAAATGCAGAGCCAGCACCGAGCGGGGCTGAGCTGGGGGCTTGGGAAGGCACAAGCTGTGCAGAGTTTGTTAAAGGGGAACAGCTGCAGGCAAGAGATGGAAAAAAGGGAGAAAGAAGGGGGAAAAAAAAGAGAAAGGAAAGCGAGGCAATGAGAGAGGCAGCACTGAGCTCTGTCCGTGAGCAGGGACAGGACCCAGGGAAGGGCTGGAGCTGTGTCAGGGCAGGCTCAGGTTGGATCTCAGGAAAAGGTTCTTCCCCCAGAGGGTGGTTGGCACTGACCAGGCTCCCCAGGGCAGTGGGCACGGCCCCAAGGCTGCCAGAGCTCCAGGAGGGTTTGGACAACGCTCTGAGGGACAGGGTGGGATTGCTGGGGCGTCTGTGCAGGGCCAGGGGTTGGACTGGATGGTCCTTGTGGGTCCCTTTCAGCTCAGGACATTCTGTGATCTTTTGTCCAATGCAGTGGATACTCGGGGCTGTTCAGTGCAGAGGCTGCATTGGTTTTGTGGCACAGCAGCAAGATAAATCCTTCTTTTTTATTGTGGTGTTTTGGCCATGAAGTGTTTCAGCTTCCTTGGGATTTACTGGGAGGAAAACGTTCCCCTTGGACCCTGAGGTGCTGCGTGGCCAGGTCTCAGCTCTGGGTCACCACACTGCAGCCCACCTTGGAGGGGACACAGTCATGGGAAGGAACTGCTCGTGTCCCAGGCAGGGCAACAGACTTTTCCAGGGAACTTGAGCACAGTGGTGGAATGGCCATGAAAAACCACTGCTGCCTTGCTGTGTGAACTGCCAGATGTGGCAACAGCCTGAAATTTGGGATTGGAGAGGCTGGGGATTAACACCAGGGGCTCAGGCTCATGCAGCCAGAAAACTTAAGCAAGACTTTCTCTTGGAAGAGAAGAGAGTGGTTGTCATTGAGACTGGAAAAGCAGAGCTTGTTGCTGTAGGGTTATTTTAATACAGGTTGTGTAACTTTACCTTTTTCTGAACACCCAAACCTTCCTGGCTGGTAACAGGAATCCTGCCACAGCACAAGCCCAGAAGCAAGAAGCTCTGGAAACTTCCCAGGAAGGCTGGTGAATCAAAGATGTGCAGCTTAATATAAAGACAAGGTCTGAACAGGGAGCAAACCAGCAAGGTCTTAGCTGGTCACAGCATTACTTCCATGGCCTCCTCTCCCTCAAAAGAGGCAGCTGAGTAAGGATTTCTTAAATTGGCAAAGAAATCTCTTAAATGGCAAAGAGAGGAGTCGTGAAGTGATTCCCATAGGAGTGATTTGCTGTTCAGTCAAGGGCAGTACCTCATCAGGCCAAGTCCCCATGGTGCTGTTCACTGGAGTGAATACCCAAATGCTGTGTCCCATGGAAAGGAGAATCTGAAGGGGCAGGAAAGGACAGTGACTTCTGCAAGGCCACACACAGAAAACTGGCAGAGCAAGGCAGGAAACTAGAGGGGACTTCCCATCATGGAGCTGTCCCGAAGGGGGTGAGCCAATGGCAAGGATGGGGAGGGCAAAAGGGGAGCTCCCCTTCTGCTGCCTCATTTGTACTTGAGCAAACAGGTCTGCCCACCTTAGTTCCAATCCTGACACCTCATTGTTGTGCTTGGAGCAAAGCCTTCTACTCTCTCAGGAATTTCCCGTGGAGACCTGCTTCACCAAACACAGAATCACACCCAGAATCACACAATCAACCAGGTTGGAAAAGACGTCTGAAGTCATCGAGTCCAACCTTTGACCCAGCACCACCTGGCCTACTAACCCATGGCACTGATGCCACATCCAGTCTCTTCTTAAACACCTCCAGGGACGGTGACTCCACCCCCTCCCTGGGCAGCCCATTCCAATGGCTGATCCCTCTCTCTGGAAAAAATTTCTTCCTAATATCCAACCCTGGCACAGCTCAAGACCGAGCCCTCTGGTCCTACTGCTGGTTCCTGGGAGAAGAGACCAACCCCCCCGGCTCCCCCCTCCTGTCAGGGAGTTGTGGAGAGCGATGAGGTCTCCCCTGAGCCTCCTCCTCTCCAGGCTCAACAACCCCAGCTCCCTCAGCCTCTCCTCACAGCACTTGTGCTCCAGTCCCTTCCCCAGACTTGTTGCCTTTGGACATGCCCAAATCTCCTTTCAGCAGAGCCAACAAACCATTTGCAAGTATCTTCTTGTCCCAGGAGTGATTCCTTCAGTCTCTGTGACAGCTCTCAGCGATTTAAGATGAGCAATAGCTGTTATCCACACAAGAATCTTGAAATGACAGTTATTTTGCAGGATGTGAGAGGGCCCTGCCACTGCAGGTCACGGTCATTTGCTGCCAAAACTATCTGAATTCAGGACCTTGTTACCAAACACGTGCTCCCTGGCACAGGTCACTCTTCTGACTGCATTTGCTGCTTTCATGTGGTATAAGATGGGGAGGCTTGAAAGAAACATCTTTTTCAAGCAAGTCTCCTCCTGGAATACTTAACTCAGCCACTAAAAAGAAGAAAACTCACTCCATGGAAAAGGACTTTGTGTTGCCCCTGATAATTTTTCATCTAATGCCCTCCAAGTGCTTGAGAAGAGATATCAAGGCATGATCTTTTATGAGAGTATTACAGGGATCAAGAGGTATAAATGTCAGCTCATGCACAGCTCCCTGTCCCTTAGTTGAGCTGCTGGTCCAGCAGGCAGGGAAGAATGGAAATTTTTCTTTTCTGCCTTCCACAGGGATCTGTTCCTGTGGAAAACAAACTGCTCCTCCTGAGTGGGGCAGGATCAGCCCCCAAAGCTGCTGGTTTGGTGTGTCCAAATCATGTCTGGGTATCCCCTGATGGAAGGCAGATCAGCTCAGCTCACAGTTTGGACTTGACAAGAGGAAGATAAAAAGAAAGAACAGGTCTGACCTTGCCAAAAGATAAGGGATAAGTCCTTGTGTGTGTGTTCTGTCAGTCTGCACAGAGCTGTTCTTGCAGGATGCTGTGGTTGTCACTGTCCCTGGAGGTGTTTAAGGAAAGACTGGACATGGCACTGGTCTGGTTGACATGGTGGTGTTGGGTCATAGGTTGGACTAAATGACCTGAGAGGCCTTTTCCAGCCTCATCCATTCTGTGATTCTGTAGTTCCTCCAAAGCCAGGAATCCTTGCCTTGCACACCAAAATGTCACCTGCCCAAAGACACAGCCCTGCATGGTGGGACCCGCCTGTGCTCCCTGCTGAACTCCTGCAGGGGAGGATCTTCTCACAGGACTCACTCCTGGGCAAAGCAGAAACCAGCCACAGGTCAGAACAGCTTCAAGATCTTGGAGAGCAACTCCCAACACCATAATTCCTTTCTCTGGAACATATTGTGCAGCTTCTGCTTTTGGAAGGCCAGTGTGAGCCCTGCACCCTGAAGCAGGTGACCAGGGGCTGGACCCTGCTTGGAGCAATGTGCTGGGTGCTGGAAACACTCGGTGCTGAGGAGAGAAGGAGCTGGCATCTTGTGGCATGCTGTGGCTGGATGCTCTGGGCTCTGTAAACACCTGCTTCCAGGTGCAAGAAATAGGATCCTGAAGAATATTTCCTAATTTTCACCTTTTGATGTCAATTAAATGGTGTCTCAGGAGGTCATATTTTGATTACAGCATTAATGCACTTCAGGAGAGGCAGTTCCTGTTCAGCAGGAGTGAATTATGCTGTAGTCACACTGTTGTATTTCAAGGACTATCACTGTCCAGCACATTTTTCTTCAGTAATGCCACTTCATGGCTAGAAAGTCTCAATTTCAAGTCACACATGTAAACATTCCACTAGTCATTTATCTAGGTTACAATTTGTAAAGATGACAAGTAATTTAAATAGTGTATGTAACACAAAAATCCTAGTACTGATTTAGTAGCCTTATTATTACCCTGTCAGCAAAATTAATGTTCTATTTTCAAAAAAATATCCATTCAATCTTCCTATCTGCCGCAGCAGAGAGGTTGGGATATGGGCAGAGGTGTCCTCAGAGGTGTGCTGTGTCTCAGCACTGTCACTGCTGCCAGCAGAACAGGCTTTTTCCAGGATTGTCCTGCCTTAAAAACAGCACATCCCAATTCCCAGCTTAGAAGGACAGCACCAGAGTGACAGACAGACCTAAGTGTGAATCCACAGGCACGATTCACCCAGCAATTGGCTCCTTTCCAATAAAAAAGGGTGGAATTCTTTTTCTGGCTTGAGTAGAGGAGCCTAAAGGAAAAGCACAGGAAGTAAAATTTTAGCAACAAGCTCTGCAAAGCCACGTTCTGTTTTATAACAAGAGGGAGGGGGATCCCACATTTCCCCCTTTTCTGAACCGTGTTTTCCAGCAAATCCAGTGGGTTATAAATTGGCAGGGAGCAGCAGGAGCGGGCTGTTCCCAGGGGAAAACCAGGCAGGAGTGGGTAACAGGAGGGCAGGAGTGATGTCCTGCTGCAGTGCCCGGGGCCTGGCCAAGAGCAGTGGGTCCAGACCCCTCGTGGGCTCAGCCAGTCACTCCAGGTCTGGATAAGCAAGGACCAAGGCCACGCACAGCCTTACCCAAAGTTAGGCCAGGCTGGGAGCAAAGGCCAGGGCTTGAGTGAGCCGCTCCAAGAAGGGCCCTCCCGGCTCTTCCCCAACAACCTGACACCAGGTACAGCTGCACCTGTACCAGAGCTGGTTTAGAACAGCAGCTGGACACAGAGCCCCAGACTCACAGACTCACAGAATCACGGACTCATTCAGGTTGGAAAAGACCTCCAAGATCATCAAATCCCCCCTGTGCCCCATCCCCACCTTGTCCCCCAGTCCAGAGCACTGAGTGCCACCTCCAGTCCTTCCTTGGACACCCCAGGGATGGGGACTCCCCCACCTCCCTGGGCAGCCTCTTCTAGTGCTTAACAACCCTTTCCATGAAGAAATTCCTCCTGAACGCCCTCCCCACCTTGTGGGGTGCCTTATTAGAGATGACTTTTGAAATTTTTTAATCTGGATTCCTTTTTTTTCCATACACTGGAGAGGCTGGGAGAAAATTAAGGGAGACACAAGGGGAATGTGCAACCTGAAAGACTCCTCCTCAATTCAACTTACATTTCTCTCTGTCTCCTTCCAGGGAGAGTGGCTGTCCCATGAAGAGTTGTCCGGGAGGATGCACAGGCAAAGTAAATATGGCTGTAAATATTCTCCTGTGTGATGGCAGCAACCTGTAGGAGGGAAAATGAACTGTCAGCTTGAGAAGGGAAAGAACAAAGCCATTAATTAGAGCATCAAAACAGGCTCGGGAGTGCTGCACCATGGAGCAGCTGCCAGCAAGGTGTGGCTTTTCCAGGGATCTCTGAGGGCAGTAGAGCCTTTCAGCAGATCCCCTTGGTCTTTGGATTGGACCCTCAGCAGAGCCTTGTGCTGGGTGGATGGCCAAGGAGCTCTCAGAGTGAAGTTGGACCCTCATAACATTGTTTGTGCTTCCTCAAAAGTGAGGGTACATTTGAGAGATTCCAAGGCATTTCTGGAGAGGTGTCCACCTAAACTGGCCGTGATGGCATGGGCTGACAGGAAAATGAATGACTGTAGAACCAACTGCTAAAGCACTTTAACTGGTGGGATAACCAGATATTTATCTTTTTGAAGTTGTTCATGACAAAGGAAAACTGAACCAGCTTGACCTGCTTTGCCATCTCTCTTTACACCCAAATGTTGATGAAGGCTCCCTTATTCACATGCTTTGGTTTTTTTTTCTTTGTAAAGCAATTTATTTTGCCATTTCTGTTCAGTTACCTGCAGGTTTCTGAACCTTTTGTATAGACTTGGGTGAAGCTGTTCAGCCCCTGGAGCTGAGAAGCACCAGAAGAGGGTGACCATGAAGATGTGGGATGTAGGTTCTTGGAGGGTTTTAGACAAAGTTGAACAAGGGCTGAATGACCTAATCTAACCCTGAAGTTGTCTGCTTTGAACATTTCTATGATTCCAAGCTCTCTCTGCTACCACAAGACTAAAAAAGAGATGTTTTATTAAAAGCTGAAATGTTTATTCAGTCTCTTAAAGCTGTGCACTCAAGAAAGCAGAAATGATTTCTTTTTATTTATAACACAATTCTGAGATTTCAGGACTAATCTGATGAAGACTTTCATGTCTTCTCTGCCTTTTATTTTCTTTAGGTGATAAGGGCCTTGAAAACTAAAAAAAAAACAAACCAAAATTATTAGTTAAAAAACCAAACAAAGTCCACTCCTGGTGACTTTTCCTTTTAATTCTCAGAGGCTTGTGTTGAAATTCCAAGCTGCTCTGGAAGCTGCCTAGAAGGAGACACCCCAGGAGCTCAGTTGTCTGTGTGGGAGAGGAGAGAGGGAGGCATTTAAGGATAAGGAAAGTGAGTCAGGGAAGAGCAAAGCTACTCATGAGTCAAATCGAGTTAATTCCTCTCAGCGGTGGATCCACCACTGGGGTTTTACCTGTGCCAGCTCCAGCAGAGGGAAAAATGCAGCAGTGTGTCTGTGCTGCCTCCAGAGCTGTGCTGGCAGCACCCCACCTGCCCAGGGGGGCAAGATATGGGCCATAAAGTGCTTTTTTTGGCAAGACTGAGACCTCCTAAAATGCTCCATGGGTGAAGCTGTGCAGGGCACGGCATCACTGAGCTCTCCTGACCCAGCAGTGTCCTCCCCTTGGAGGGGAGAGGTCCCAGGAAAGGGCTTGAGCTGTTAAATAACTGCTGGAGGATGTGCTGGAGAAAGGCACATGCAGTGGGAAGCACTGCAAAGAGGAGGGTTATGGTCTGATGCATCAGGAAGGGGTAATTGCCCAGTGAAGATGGAGCAGGACACACCTGAGCATGGGATTTGCAGTGATACTGTTAGTGTGGGCTGGTGAGATGATTAACCACACAGGTAGTATATGAAATACACAATTAATATATAAAATACATTAAATATATGAAATGAAGGGGGGTTCTCCTTATGCTTAGCATGACAATGGAATAATTAAAAATAAATTCAAAAAAAAAAGTGAGATGCAAAAAGAAACCAAGCAGCAAACTGGAGAATCCAGAGCTTAACACAACTGGGAGGGAAGCGGGGGGAAGGAGGCAATGTCTGGATTCCCTGTTTCCAGAAGGTCTCACCTCTCTCCATGAGGAGTTCTTTGCAGCTGTACTTGATTCCCTGCTGCCTGGATGAAGGAACCTGGATGGAATCCCATTTGTGGTGTTGGTGGGAGTGGGAAAAGCTGGCAGTTGGAAGAGAGCACACTGGGACGTGCTGTTAATTCTGGTGAATGAGCCAAAGCAGAGCATGGAAAAGCTGAAATGATCAATATCCTTGACTGTGAGCTGGGTGACAATGAAAGGAATCCAGAAAAGAATTGTAGGAAGAGCCTGGATGATCTTTTCACACACACAGAGGCCAGAATGGGTCAGGTTGGGGGGGACCACAGTGGGTCATCTGGTCCCACCTCCCTGCTCAAGCAGGGCCATCCCACAGCACATGGATTGTGTCCAGACAGTTCTGGAACATCTCCAGTGAGGGAGACTCCACAGCCTCTCTGATCTCTCTTCCAGTGCTCAGGAACAGGAACAGGAAAGAAGTTCTTCCTCATGTTCAGGTGGAACTTCCCAGGCATCATTTTCTGCCCTTTGCCTCTTGTTCTTCAGTTGGCACCACCAAGAAAAGCCTTTCAGAGACAGGGAAACAGGTCACTCTAAATCACACGGGTGCTCCCTGAGAACTCTCATCAGTGCCAGTGGATCCACACCAGCACAAGCTCCTGCCAGGTACAAACTATTACCTTTCTTTTGGGCAAAATCTGCACCTATTGAGGAAGATTCACTCCACCAGACCCAGGAGCTCCCAGAGATGCTGCCACTGTGGGTCCCTGGAGGACAGGGGCTTGGTTATGGGTTATCCTGATAAATATAGCAGCTGTACAGGGATAGATGGGCAGAAATTACCAGCTCCCTCAGTGTGCTGTTTGGTTGCTGTGCTGCACAACAAGGACTCCTGAAATACATGGCAACACAGAAGAGGATATTTTTAAAGTTCCTCACCCTGCACAGCACTCTGTCCATCCCTCTTTTAACCATCAATGCCACTAATAGCAATAAATGTGTCTGTTTTCCTACTCCAGCTTGTTAAACTTGTGCTTTGCTGCTGCTCCATCAGCACTGGAGCTCCTGGTAAAGCTGGAGAGCTGGCCCCAGAGGAGAGGGAAGGAGAGGTTGGTGGGGAGGCATCCAGCAACTGAAGCAGAAAAAATGTGCCTTTATAAATCCTTCATCCCCTACATCTTCCCAGAAACATTTCTCAGCCACTTCCTTATGGAAAATTAAACTCTGCTCTGGCAAGAAAATACACTCATGTAACTTCTGTGCTTCAAGACAGTCTCACTCTGTCATTTATTTGGAACAGCAGGGCTTGTCTTGGCTTCTTTTCTTGGTTTGCCTTGTCTGGGAGCAAAATTAAACTGAGGAAAGCATCTCTCATCCTATCTGAAGATGTAGCCTGAAGGGTACAAGGGTGGAGAAACATCAGAAAATTAGTTAGGAGCTTCTGGGGCCATCAGCTCTCATTAGACAGAGCCGTGCTGAGGGCTCCTCTGCCACAGGAGGCTGGTTGGGAACCAGGCACGGGCTGGCCCTGGATCTGTGCCAGGTCCCTGCACCCATCCCTGGCCCTGGGTTTGCTGGGGCAGGGCTGACTGTCCTCATGTTTGAAGTACTCAGAGGAGACTGGAATCACAAAATCATGGAATATGCTGGGTTGGAAGGGACTCACCAGGATCACCCAGTCCAACTCCTGCCCTGCACAGACACCCCAACAATCCCACCCTGTCCCTCAGAGTGTTGTCCAAACCCCTGGAGCTCTGGCAGCCTTGGGGCCGTGCCCACTGCCCTGGGGAGCCTGGTCAGTGCCAACCACCCTCTGGGGGAAGAACCTTTTCCTGAGATCCAACCTGACCCTGCCCTGACACAACTTCCTGTCATTTCCTTGAGTCCTGTCGCTGGAGATGAGTTCTCCTCGTGTTTCACCCTTCTGGACTCTCTGTCAGCACCATCAGTGTGTGTCTGTCAGTCTGAGGGTGCTGCCTGTCCTGCCCTTGCCCCCTCTGCCTTCCCTCCATGGAGCTGGAACCGGAGCTGTCTGGCACCAGTGTTGTGTTGGTCCTTCAGGTAGAAGGGGCAGAGCTGGTACAGGGATTCTGTAACCCTGTATTAAAAGCTTTCATGGGATTTACCAGGTTTCCCGAGTCCTCTGGGCAGGGATCCTTGAACTGGAAGCTTTGCTCATGGGTCACTGGAGCACTGGTACAAAACTTGGTGTTTAGTGAAGTCAAAGTTGCCACTTTAATGAGTGAGTGGTTCCGGAGAACCACTTTGAGGCCAGACAGGGTACAGCGTTGTCCTGGAGAGCTATCCCAGAGCACAGAATCATGGAATCATAGACTCCAGAATGGTTTGGGTTGGAAGGGACCGTCCAGATCATCCAGTTCCAGCCATGGGCAGCATCACTGGCGACACACACCCCTTAAAGCCTCCTCAGTCCAAGTGCAGGAGCAGCACTGCCACTGAAATGGGAAAATGAGCTGAGATCTGTAGGATCAGGGCATTTCCAGGAGAATGTCAGGGAATAGGTCTCTCTCTCAGGCTCCAATAAAGCACTGCTGGGACCCAAAGGGTCACAGAAGGAAGACACTAAGAGGATAAGACACAGAGACAACACAAATGCAAGGTGTGGGCAGACTTGGCCTTTGACAGAGCCTGAGGATAAGCAGAGCTGTGCATCTGTGGAGGAAATCATCCATGGGGAAAATCACAATCCCAGGTCAGGGATGAGCAAATCTGGTGAGCTTCCTGCTGGGCTTTAACCACAAGAGCCCACATGTAAAAGGAACAATCAGCTGTGGGCTGTAAAAGGAATCCTCACTAGCGTGATTTCATGTCTCACAAATGCCGTAGACCCTCACCTGACTGGGTTTGAGATGAGCAGTAACTTGCTGTAGAGCTGGAGTGCGACATTTGGAAAGCCAGAATGGCTCCACGTGCCTTCTCACCCTTGGTGGGCTGCTCATCTTGATTTGCTGTGACTTTTCATATATTTTTGGAGAAAAGTGAATGACACAGAAGATGAGAGACCATCATTCCCCTTCTTGCTTCACAGAATGTTGTTATTCTCTCACTCAGCTTTGTTTAAGGAGCTCAAGGTGACAGAAGAGCTGTTTCTGAAGGACTGGGATGCATTGCATTCGGTTTTCAAATTTGGTTGTTGTTGTTGTTGGCCAACAGTTATAAATAGGTGGAACTGCCAAGGTTGGCACCAAAACCAACATATTTGAGGGAAACAGAAGAAATACAGCTTTTGCCTGAAGACTCTGATGTCCTTTGTTTCCAAGTGACAGCATCCCCAGCCAAATTCCTGCTGTTGGCTGGTGCAGAGCAATTCAGGAGGTATCTGCTCTTATTCCCACTTATGGGAGCTTTGTTTGTGCACCTGATCACACAGACAGTGTTTGGAGTGAAATTCCCTCTATCCTATTGTGTTGCAGTTCTCATATTTCAGGAAATGAAGCTGCAACAAACTTGAACTACCAGTGAAATGTTTTAACTCAATCTTACAAAGTGCTGAACTTTGGAGGGCAGGTCTTGAACTGCTGTAGTGTCCTGTTTCCCTTGGCTTCAGTGAAGCAGTGATGATTTATGGAATTATGTGGTCTCTTTCCAGGATTTTGAAAGTCCAGGCAGGAGGGAGATCCGGGCCCCTTCTGTCTCAAGATCCTACAATTGTTGAGGTTGGAAAAGACCTTCGTAAGACCATCAAGTCCAACCACTAACCCAGCACTGCCAAGCCACTGAATCACGTCCCCATGATTTTCAAATCCCTCCCAGGGTACAGTTGCTTCAAGGCTTGAACTACCAATTTTCTTCCATGATGGACATTTGGTTAAACGTCCTAAAATATTTTGTACAGCATACCTGTATTCTCTGACATGGGATGGACAAGGTTCTCAGGTTCAGGAGTGTACCAGGGAGAGAAAAGCTTTTACCTGGAAGGAGGGGAGGTCAAAGCAAGCTTCTTCACTGCCTGGCTCTTTGTGGGGAGCTCAGTTTGGCTCTTTTATTTTGTCCAAGATGATTAATTAATCTGTAGGTCATAGACAATATTCCAGCTGGTCTCCTAAAATCAGTTTCTTTTCCCCATCAAGTGGCTGAAGTGACATTGTCACAACATTTCTCTGTCCCTCAGGTTGTTTTGCTGATGACGTTGCTGCTGAAGAGTGCTCTAGTCACTCTTGAAAAATCTTCAGTGTGTTTGCACTTCCATGCTGTTTATTCCTCAGTGACTTGAGGAATAAACTTCCAGGGATTGACTGAAGTACCAACTGTGCTGACAAAACACAAGCCCTGCTTGGCCAGGCACCCACAACTTCAGCATTTGGGGATTGGGAAAAGCACTGATGAGGAGCTGCTTCACCAGCCATCGTCACATTCACGCCTTGTTTTTTGTATTACACCTTCTCTGAAATCATGTAACTATTATCTAATAATATACTTACCCTCTTGTCCCCCCAATTTCATCAGCCTTTCAGCCATCTCACTGCACTGTGGTTGCCTTTCATGTATTTCTCTAACATTTAAAACATGTTCCCACTCCTGCAAGCTCCTTAATTAAAATACCACTTAAGTCTTTAGGCTTTTCTACCTAGAAAATAATTGGTCTTGTACTGAGCAGATGCATTTCTTGATAACTGAATTCTGCAAAAGGTCACATGCTCCTTGTTATTTTGAGGTTTTTTTAATGACTGTTTTGCAGTTTTCCTAGTGTAGGACATTTGTGTTCTACAAGTTTATAGTTTTCTAAATGCTCTTTTTTCTCCATGTTTTCCTCCAGAAAAAGATGAGAAGACGTTTCACAGAATCCCAGAATGGTCTGGGTCGGGAGGGAACTTGAAGATCACCCAGTGCCTCCCTCTACCATGGGCAGGGACACCTTCCACTAGCCCAGGTTGCTCCACCCTGCCCTTGGACACTTCCAGGGATCCAAGGGCAGCCACAGCTTCTCTGGGCAACCTGTGCCAGGACCTCCCCACCCTCCCAGCCATGAATTTCTTCCATAAATCTAATCTAAATCTCTCCTCTTTTACAGCCCTGTACCAGCTAATTCAAAGGAGAACAAAACAACATTCCTGGGATGCAACTTATTTAACACTTCACTAGTAAGGTGGACAGGAAAGGGAAGTAACATAGGACATGAATTATTGCTGAAGTATCTCTGGGACTGGGGGGTTATTTCAGAGGGGGGAAAGAAGGAAATAAAAACTGTCTTTCTCCGCCTTGTAATTCAGAGGTTTGGCAGAAGTAGCAGTGATGCTCTGCCTCCTGCCTGGCCCTGCCCTGCTCCTGCCTCCCTGCCGGGCTCTGCCCTTCCCGCTGTGTTCCCTGGGCGGGAAGGACTGTGTGGCTGCAAATCTTCACTCCTTTCACAGCCTGTCATTCCTTCTTCCAAATCCCAAATCCCCTGGGGCTGCTAGAGCGCTTGGTGTGACCCCCCCTGTGTACTGAGAATCCTTCCACAAAAATCCCTGGAGGAGAAAAGTCCTCCCAGCCTCCGGGTGCTGGTGAGGTAGGAGCAGGTAGAGGAGGAATTGCTTTCTTTCCTGTTTCCTTTTAGTTGTTCTATTGACTTTTTTTCCATTATTTTTTTTCCTCCAGTGGATAATGGGAAAAGAAAATGTTTTTTGGTTTTTTTTTTGTTTGTTTGGTTTGGTTTGGTTTGGTTTTTTTGGTTTTTTTTTTT
>VXAY01000874.1:192034-223421 GCA_013399855.1 Oxyruncus cristatus
TTTTTTTTTTTTTAGTTTAAGATTTATTTTGGTGGCAAGTCATTTAGAATGACCAGGGAAATGGGTCTGTGATCCCAAATGTGATCTTGGGATGGAGAGAGATGTATTTCACCCCCAGACTTATTTTTCACATATATCCTTACACAGAAAATAGATTTGTATGGAGAATATGCATCGCAAAGAATCTACTTAGGCATCAGTGTGAGGGGGTTGTTATCACTGAAGGAGGAATTCCCAGATCCTGTGCAGCCTGAAATGTCCCCATTCTGCTTCACCCGGGACCTGAACACACGTTCTGGGGTTTTTTTATCTCTGCTGTTTCCATCTTGGCCTTGCCCTTTGGATATTAATGGGAAAACATATTCTGGTGCTGTAAAAAATGGTGTTATCCCTCAAACAACCCTGTGAATGAAGTAGTAAAATCACAATACCTGACTCCACTTGTCCTGGGAGCTGTCGTGGTGGGAAAGGAGGGGGAATAGAGGAGCAGAAGGAAGGAATGCTCCATTGCTTCGGAGTTGGAGCCCATTAAAGGATTACACAAGTAGATGTCTGCAGTGGTGATGTGTAGATGTGCCATGGGAACATCTCTGTCACCTCCAGCCTGTCTCTCCTGCCTTTGTGCAAAGCCTGGATGTGTCTTCTCCAGGTGCATTTCCAGAGAGGCCACAACTGCTCCAGTGTGTTCACCTGTGCTAAAAACCCGTGAAACCACTTATTGATGAGGCTCTGTAAAAACTGGGATCTTTGCAGTGAGTCATGAATCACTCCTCCTCATCTGTCCCTACAAGCCACATGAGTTCTTCAAAAACCAGCACAAATTGAGCAATAACAGCTAATAGAAAATGTATTCCTGAAGAAAAATAGTTTCTAAAAATGTATTCACAGGACACATTTGTTGAATCTAAATGAGAGGTAAATATGAACCCTGCTGTCTGCATCCTGTCCTCAGATAAAATGAAGCAAAAGGAGTTTTCTTTTTTAGCTCTTTTATGCAGTTTTAGTCTCAAATGCAAGCAAACAAGCACACCCCAAATTGTGCTCCTGTTCCTTTCATCCTTGTGCACTTCAAGGAAGAGCTCTTAGACCTTTTCATTTCAGCAGATCAAATAGCAGAGATTTCCCCTTTATCTTCTGCCTTCCTTCTTCCTGCTCCTGTTCCCATATTCCAAACCCCATCCAACTCTTTTCACCTGAAGCACAGGTGACTTGAAAGCCCTTTGGCTGCCTGAGGGTGGCTCGGAGCCCTTGCAGTGGTGGAGGATCCGTTGGCACAGCTGGATGGCCGAGGCTGTGCCTGTGGATCCCACGTGTCTGGATGTCTCCAACAACAATCATCCAAGACATCCTGCTGCTTGGATCAGCTCTGCTGTGTCCAGCAGGACCAGGGCAGGGATTGTCTCCCTGTGCTGGGCACTGGTGAGGCCTCCCCTCAAATCCTGGGGGCAGTTCTGGGCCCCTCACAACAAGAAGGACATTGAGGGGCTGGAGCATGTCCAGGGAAGGGAATAGAAATGGGGAAGGGGCTGGAGCAGCAGGAGCAGCTGAGGGAGCTGGGGGGGCTCAGCCTGGAGAAAAGGAGGCTCAGGGGGGACCTTCTGGCTCTGCAACTCCCTGACAGGAGGTGGGACATGAGGGGGGTCAGGCTCTGCTCCCAGGGAACAAGGGACAGGACTAGGGGAAATGGCCTTAAGTTGCTCCAGTGAAGGTTTAGGTTGGATATAGGGGAAAATTTCGTCATGGAAAGGATTGTCAAGCATTGGAACAGCTGCAGTGGTGGAGTCCCCATCCCTGGAGGAATTTAAGAGACATGTAGATGTGGCACTTGGGGACATGGGTTAGTGGTGGCCTTGCAGTGCTGGGGGGTGGTTGGACTCAGTGCTTTTAGAGGTCTTTTCCCACCTAATTGACTCCCTGATTCTCAGAGGCACTGTAAGAACATTCGCCTGCAAACACAGGAATGTCAGAATTGAATGTCCACAGCTCCTGCTGCTGAGGGCCCATGGGAGAGCTGTTGGCTGAGTTCAGGGAGAAGTCCCGGCCACCATGGCAAGAGCTGCAGAGCCACACTGTGCTCAGTATCACTTCACACACTCACCTCAAGAACAGGACTGGTCCCACCAGCCTTTCATCACTTGCACATCTAAACCAGAACCCGCAGCTTCTCCTAGCAAGTAATTCCTCTGATCTGAGACATCTGTGTGGCCAATTCCAGACTCTGCCATAGTCCCTGCACAGGGAACGTTCTCCAGTGGGTCATGGAGGTTGCACCTACAATCTGCACTGCCTCCTGATTTTCCCTGTGGATCAAGAAAGATCCCTTGACAGCCTCGTCCTGCTGTGGGAGCAGGACGTGCTGCCTGGGCAGTGATCCGTGTGCTGCTCAGCACAGGAGCCAATTCTAATTATGTGCCCATCGTTGCAAGGAGAAATAAATCACTGGCACAGAATAATAATCATTTAGAAGGTGTGAATGCAATCTCAGTATCCCCCATGTTTTGAGTTTGATATTGTCTTCACAAACACGGCTTTTCTGCCACCTAAAGTTCCAGCATTTGTAGAGCCTGGCTTACGTACTAATTCTAGATTGCATGCCAACCCCAAATTCAGCAGAAGTCAGAGAAGCTCGAGGACTGACTGCATCACTGTAGGTTTTTATAGAATTTATTCCTAAAGTACAGTTAAAATGAAAGAATGTATTAACAATACACTGAGCACAGTTTTAAACAGCCTTGCAAAGAGGTGCTGTTTGAAAATCCAGACAAAGAGGTGGCAGATGATGTTGAAACTCAGGTGCCTTTGGGCCCTCCATGGATGTTGCCCCTTGATTATTTTATGCAGACTGGCATTTCACTCACTCTGCTAGTGCTCAGTGTGCCACACCTGCCTCCACCAGAGACAGTCTGGGGTTTGATGGTACCTGAGACCAAAACAAGCCTGGAATATTTATACCTGATGGGAAACTCCCTGTCTGGAGGGGGAGCTGGCCTGAATGAACTCCCCTGGCTTTTCTCTCTACATCAGTGTGTCTGCCTTTATTACAGGTGTGAATCACTGCTGTCTTCTCAGGAGGCCATTGAGTGTTTAGGAAGTTGTTCCTGAAGTTCACAGGGACTTTCTCTCTGGGAATACATCCACTGTTGTCCCATAAAGCTGCAGGGCTATAAAACAGAGAGCTCCAGATAAGGAAATATGAGCATCCTTTCTTATCTCCACTCGTGCTAACAGGTGTCCTTGGGGTTGTAAATTTATGGGAGGGGAAGGGAAGAACAGCCTGAGGTATCTTTACCCTTATCACAAATCTTTCCCAGGGTGGAAAGATTGGCATTACCACTGATAAAAGGCTGAGTTGTGGCTCGGGTCCCTTTTCCCACCGAGTCAACTGCTCTGGGAAATGTGGTTGCTCTCCCTTGGGCTGTGTGAGCTGTTCTGGGTCACACTCCGTTCCCAAAAATCAAAGCCAGGCATATCAATGTAGTGAAATGCCCAATTCCTCAGGGGTTTGTAATTCCAAAGCAGATAATTTGTGTGCCTATGCTATTACAATTGTTACAGTTTTATTGCAGCCAGGCCAAAAAGCCATCTAGGAAATGAGGTGGAATTATCCTTATTTGTCACCTCTGTGGGAGGAATGAATCCTTCCTTGTGCTTGCCATGGGACCCTCATTCATTCCAGGGTGGAATACATGGTCTAATCATGTTTCAGCAAAGGAGGAGCTTGGGCTTGTGATGTGAATGACTATGTGGTGGTGGAGAAGGAATTCCAGAGTTCTCCACTCTCTGCTCCTTCTGAAAATGGTGTTTGTGTTTGAATACAGGCTTTCTTATCATTTTATCCTATTTTTCCCCCCCCTGCCATTCTCCATGAAAACAAGGATTTCCTTTCTCAACCCATCATGTCATCATGGATTTTTTTTTTTTTTAAAGTGCCCTGCCTTGCTTGCAGCTCATGGGCAAGGCAGTTCCGTGGAGCTGATGAAATCTGGGACATGTCCCGCCTCTGCTGCTGGCCTTGTGTTTAGTATCTTCAGCTTCCTCAGGGACTATGACCTCTTCCTGACTTTTCTGTTCCCTGCCCTTTTGAAGGGACTCTCAAATGCATGTGGGAGCCCTGGTTGCAGCACTGCATTCCCTCCAGAGCCACCTTGGATCGGAGGGGCATTGCCGTGTCCCAGCTCTGTGTCGCACCCCTTCGCCCAGGGCAGGTGCCAGGCTGGGTCAGGGGGGTTTCACCTCTGGGCAAAGGCCACGGAGAGCCCTGTTGGGACTGTCAGGCCTGTGAGATGGAAGAATTGCTGCTGCCAGAGAGGAGAGACGGTAAAACTGCTCACGCTGGGAGCAGAGCTGTGCCCAGTCCCTGGAGCCCTTCCACAGCCCTCCTGCAGCAGGATTCCAGTGCTCCTTCTCAAAGAGAAGCTAGATCAGAGTCTTTTGTCACCACCTGTGACTGGTGCCAGGAGCCCATGGCCCCCCCGACTCCTCTGGACAGCAGCCTTTCCCCTCAGGCAGTGAAGGCCTTGAAGAGCATGAGTTTGAGGGTGTGAATCCCTCTGCAGGAAGGCTTTGGTGCTCTCCATGAGCTGTGGCACCACAGCAGTGAAGACAGGGGAGATGGGCTGGGAGAGGTGATAAAGTCATGCTCACTTTAGCTCTCAGCGGTCCCTGAGGCTGTGGGATGGTGGAAGGGAAGAGAAGGGATGCCCCATCGCTGTGGGATGTTGTTGGTTGCTCCCCGGTTTTTCCCAGGGGCTGTTTCACCATCCGGACCTGGAATAAGAGCAGTAGGTGCTCAGGCACTGCCTTCTGTTACCACAGGGCTTTCAGGATGCCCTTGTCTGGAGACAAACCACCAGCTGGGGACCAAAATACCCCAGTGTGGGAGGGAAAGGTTATCCAAAGCTTTGATTACTTGGGCTGTGCAAGGGGATAGGGATATCTTTTAGACTGATGCAAACAGTTTCTCACATGCCAGGTGTCAGCAACCTCAAAACACTTCAGCAAGGCTGAAATTGTCTGTCATCCACTTTGGAATGCAACTGTGGAGCATGTTTTTGGCCACCGGAGTCCACGAGCATCCAGGAAAGGCCTCTCTGAAAATGCCAGAGAAGTTCCCATCTTACCATCTTCACCAATTCTTCTTTTTGCAGGTGAATGGAATAAAAAAAGGGACAAATCCAGAGTCTGTTCTGTCTGTTGGATATCGTGTGTGCTCTGAGGTTCCTTTTCCAGGGCTGTGGGACCAAGTCTTGTGACTTCGGGGAAGAAAAAATTTATGTGTTACTTCTCGTGCAGTTCTTCAGATGTGGAAAAACAACAAGGTGAAACATGAACTGATGGGGTAGAGAAGTCAATGACAAGTTTGGGCAGCGCATGATCCTTGTGAGGCTTTTCTTTAGGATGTGATCTCTGTCCATGAGGCTTGAGTTTCCATGCACTGACCCCAAAACTTGGCAGAAGTGTCCCTAATTTTCCAGTGCTCAGTGAATGGATTTCCCCATTTTCCCAAAAAGAACCAAATGATTTAACACCTTTCTATTAAAGGGAGAAAATTCCAGAGGCAGATGAAAAGGGTAACAACCCCCAGCACCTAAATTAGAACAAGACAGTCTGTAGCCTTCCCTCCCAGAGGGCTGGTCCTGAGCCAGACTGAGCTTCAGTGCTCTGCAGTGACCTTCACTTCCAGCTGAAGAGAGCTAAGCCCCCCCAGACAGTGAGGTTCCCTGGGCTGAGCACCAGAGCGATGTGTTTGTAGCTGCTCCTCACTCACGAGCTATTCCCACCCACGAGCAGCTCCTGGAAGCCGCCCCTCGCTCCCTGTTCATTCCCTTCCCCAGTTCTGGCAGCCTTGCTAATAGTTTCTTATTTTAGCTGCTGGAAGAATCTGTGTGACGTTGGGAATTAACACGGTTCTGTTCAGAGGTTTTTTTCCGAGTGCACAAGACTCTCATCCCAAGTCCTTTGTCTTCCCCTGCTTTTTAGGCTCTGATCTTTGGATCTTAATGTTGGAAACTGGTGTGCTGCAAGACAGTCCATGTCCTCACTTGGACCCTCCACACCCCGATGCTGCTGCTGGGGGACGGAGAGGTGTGGGCTTTGATTTCGTTTTGGTGCTGTCTCTTTTTTGTGTGTGGAAACCCTCAGTAGGTGTCAAAATAGGAAACCCTGTCTGTGGTTCATAGAATGGATCCCAGATCCCAGAATGGTTTGGTTGAGAAGGATCTTAAAGATCATCTTCTTCCACCCCCCTTCTGCTACCCCAGGTTGCTCTGAGCCCTGTCCAAGCTGGCTTTGGACACTTCCAAGGATGGGGCAGCCCCAAGTTTCCAATTTTCAACAATAAAGGGCCAAACAGGACAAGTGTTTATCCTTGAAGTACTTTTGGCTCCACATCTCATGAGAAGGTGGGTTCACATTTCTGTGCTCCCAAAGCCATGATGCTGAGGAGGGCCAGAGTTTCTGGGGCAAAAGTCGTATGAGGAGCAGCCGAGGGAGCTGGGGAGGCTCAGCCTGGAGAAAAGGAGGCTCAGGGGGGACCTTCTCCCTCTCTGCAACTCCCTGACAGGAGGGGGGAGCCGGGGGAAGTTGGGCTCTGCTCCCAGGGAACAAGGGACAGGATGAGAGGAAATGGCCTCAAGTTGCTCCAGTAAAGGTTTAGCTTGGATATTGGGGAAAATGGCTTCACTGAAAGGGTGGTCAGGCATTGGCACAGGATGCCCAGGACAGGGGTGGAGTCACTGTCCTCGCAAGTGTTCCAAAAACACATGGATGTGGCACCTGGGGACATGGGTTAGTGTTGGGCTTGGCAGTGCTGGGGGAATGGTTGGACTTGATGATCTTGGACGTCTTTTCCAACCTCAGCGATTCTGTGATTCTCTAATGGTGCAGGACATTCCCCTCACTTTGAACAATCTTTGATTACCCTGTGTCAGCTCCCCAGCACAGGCACCTGCTGGAAAAACCTGCAAGCAGCACTTCTGGAGGAAAAGAGAATTTCAGGCAAGAAGTCCATTTTTCTTCATGCAATGTTGCAGCTCCTCTGCAGGAGGCTTTAGTTCCCCCAAAACAACAGCAAATTCCAGTCAAGACTTTCCAGGGAAATGCCTATAGATAGACACTGAAGGAGATGTGCAGAGGGCCCCCATCCGAAACCAATTATATGTGAAGATGTTCTTTAATTCAGTGCCTGTAATTAGTGTAATTGTGCAGGAAAGCGCCCTGACTGCTCTGCACAAATCCCCACGTGGGTGTGTGACTTGTTCTTGCAGTTATTAGGTGAGTTCACAGAACTTCCTCCCTCACTTTTCCAGGCAAGAGAGACCCTGGAGATTATAGGAAGGGGCACAGATTTAAAGGGACAATCAAGGAAAATACAAGTTGTAGGTTAAGGATAAAACTCTCCCTTTGGGAATTGCTTTTCAGCACCTTCACTGAATAATAAACTGTAATAAAGGAGTTAAATCAAAGGGACTGGAAATAAAGCAAAGATGATCCTGAAGGTTGAACTTCCATAATAAACACTTGCCATTAAGATGTTCCTTTTGTTTGCAGCAGTCAGGTCTGCACGGTGTATTAGCACATGAGTGCATGAAAATTTGTATTTCCAAGCATTTTCTTTCTCTTGTAGTCATTTAAATAATGCCAAATTGAGCATGAAAGCTGCCTGGATTCAATTGCTGTCGTCAGATAACATGAGTGAGTGGGCTGGGGAAGGTTGTCCTCCCTCCCAGCAGTTGCCCAGCAAGGAAAACTCAAAGGCAGGGCGAGGGCAAGGAGATGCCGTTGCTTGTGTGGGGCTAAAACCCTCGTTTGGTGAATGCCCGTGGATGGCTGATTGCACAGTGTTTGACTCCTGTAAGCCAAGCAGGGTGAGTTAGACAGGAGTCAGAGCTCCAAGCTGGTCAGGTTGGAGCCACCAGGCCAGGTTGGACGGGGCTTGGAGCAACCTGGGCTAGTGGGAGGTGTCCTTGCCCATGGCAGGGGGTGGGATGGGATGAGCTTTAAGGTCCCTTCCAACTCAAACCACTCCATGACTCTGTTGAAGATGGGTGTAAGTGGTTCCTCATTCTTCCTTCACATGTTCCCTGTCTTCTAACACCACTGATCCTAATGACATTGTCCTAATCAACAGCAAAAGGTTTCGGGGTCAAACCTGTGCTTTGTAGGAAACACAGTCACACAAAGAGAGCAGAGCAGAGAGAGAAAGGGGAGATGTTCCTGTTCCCTTGGAAATTCCCTGAACATCAGCTCCTCAGCTGGTGGAAGCACCATTGGCATCCGTGATCCCGTTGGGCTCCACCAGCACAGGGGCTCCCCTGCGTTGTCAGAGCCGAGGGAATTTTAACATGATTAGGAAAAACAACCAGAAAGCCAGGGAGGGAAGTCCACAGTGATCGATATTTCTCATTTATCACCACATGAATAGGGCTGTTGAAGCTGCTAATTGCTGTTCCACCTCCCCAGGAGCTCCTGCAGTAAATCAAACCTGGGTGTTGTTAGTGGGGGCACCTGGCTGGCAGAGCAGGGAAGTCTGGCTGTGGGAAGGGGATGTTTCCATCCACACCTGGATCTCGTGGAATAAGCTTGCCTTTGTTACCAGGTGACAATAAAAAGCAGGTTAAATGCCAAGGTACTGGAAATGCTCCATGGGAAGGATCTTGGAGCAGTGTGTGGTCCAGGTGAGGCTTATTTAAACATAAAAGTGATATTCAAGTGGCTGGTTGGGCTCATTCTCAGCCTTTGGGAATGATCTGTTTGTAGCACAGGATTTGCCAGAAGAAGAATTTTCAAAGCCCCTATTTATTTGTACATGATGTGACAGCAAAAAAAGTGCCTGAATTCTGAACAAATAGAACTGTTTCATTTCTTCTGTGCTGTGGACCTGGGCAAAAGTAGCTCAGTTGTTTTTTTTTTTCCTCACTTTTTTCCCTCCCCTCTGGGAATCTTGAATATTAATTTACCTGTTAGAATCAGAATTTTATCTTGGATTTTTTTTTTCATTTGTTTTTCCTTAATTAAAAAATAATGGTTTCTTGAGCTAAACACTTGGCTACCTGTGTTATTTCTCATCAGAAATTTCTTAACTGAAGGAATACAAGAGGAGCCAGCACTGGGAATCAGAAAAAAAATCTTGGCCTGAGTGAGCCTCATTCTTTGATACCAAATACGAAACAAGAGCATAGTAAAATAGCTTTTTGCATTTAAAAAAAAAAAGGCAGGAAAAATGTCTTTTCAGCCTTGAAAATAAGCACATTGAAGTGTTTGTGCTGCTCATAGATGTTGTTTTGCTTTGCATTGTCTGCATATTTCAGTTTAAAATCCACTGTGAAACCCCAACACTGGGAAAACACACATTAAAGCAGCTTTTGAGTGCTCAGGGCCATAATTCAATGGTATTGTGACACAAAGGGACTTTTCCCCACCCTAACTCATCCAGGGGTGAAGGCAAGTGCAGGAATACTTTCATTTTTCCATCAGCTCCGAGCATCTTCAAGGGAAAGGACAGGATGACATGGAGGATTATGGATTTTGGAATGTGGCGTCACTTGAGCTCCTTGCTCAGATGAAGTTTATCTGCACGGCAGACATTGATTTCACTGCATGAACTTGTCTGAAGGTTTAATTAATGCTATGTTCAATCTGCTTTATTCATTCCTGCCGTTGGCTTTAAACTGTTGGTGCTCTCAGCACCTGTGTTCAAGAGGGATCAGTGCAGGAATATTGTTAAATGTCCAGTACTGCAGCCATTTTGCTCCTTGGCACTGTGTGGCATCCAGCATGTCTCCTGAAAATAGGAAAACCTGAGTTTTATGAAGAGTTAGTTTAAGAAACTCCGTTTTTAGGTCTCCTTCTGTAGCATAATATATATACATATATATATTTCTGTATGAATTTTCTGTACATACTTGTGTTGTTCATTAATCATTCCTTTGCTATTAATATTTTTTTTTCTGCTTTCCATTTTGCCCATATGTTTTAGATCTGTCATGCAACACCAGCAAGATCTGTGGTGAATCAGATGTATTGTGGTACTTTTCCATCTTTCCTACCAAGATCTGGGGGGAAAACCAGAATCCAAGGCAGGCTCTGATTCGGGGGTCAAAATCTTTCCTGGTAAAAAGAATTTCTTTTCAAAAACATAGGGAGTTTTGCAAATTTGAGTCAGTAAAAGGCGAAAGTGGAGGGAAAATATATAAAAATATATAAATATTTGACTAAACCCCAAGTCCCCATGGCAGGGGGTCGGAATGAGATGATGTCGAAGGTCACTTCCAACCCAAACCATGCTGTGATTTCAAAGGAAGATGCAATGATTTCAAGTTTGCCACTTTATTCCCCCCCCCCCGAAATATTCTTCAGTTCTTTTTAGACAGAAATAGAAAATCCAACCCTGAAAATATCTCGTGTGTCTAAAAACAACCTTGCATCTCTCTAAATCCTGGCCTGCCCCGAGCCCACATTTGCCATTGTCTGAGTCCGTTCACATTCCCAAATGTCACCTGTTGGATTCTGAGCGTCCTTCCGCAGAGGAGGACAATGATAGAGCGTTTATTTGGCGTCAGATAAGAGGAGATCATGAGGGTTGGTGTCCACGTTCTGCAGCCTGGCCTTGGGATGTGGTGTGGGTTCAGGAGGGGAAGAGTAGCTGAACGCTCGGCTGCTCAGCCCATGCTTCTGAGCTTTGAAACTCTCGGAAGATGGTTGAAAAAGTTTTGAAAAGAAAAGGTGAGGGGAAAATAACCCAACACCCCCCCCCCCCCAAAAAAAAAAACCCTCAACAGCAAAACCTCACCAAACAAACCCATCCTGGAAAGGCGGCTCTGAAAATATCCCGTTTTAACCTGGCCCTGAAGTGTTTTATGTAAATGAAGTGCTGGTGCCCGGATGGTACCATTAGTGGATGGTCTCATTCCCAGAGTGTTCCCAAATGGCTGGTCCAGTACAGAATCCTTTAGGGTTGGAAAAGACCTCCAGGATTGAGTCCACCTTGTGCCTGATGCCCACCTTGTCCCCCAGCCCAGAGCACTGAGTGCCACCTCCAGTCCTTGGACACCTCCAGGGGTGGGGATTCCACCACCTCCCTGGGCAGCCTCTTCCAGTTAATAACTTCTGCCTTTTCCTGCCCCCAAATCTCATGGGTTTTTCACCTGTAGAAGAACACCTAAAGGGGAATGGAAGTGATGGGATCGGGAGGGAGGAGCTGCCCGGGGCAGTCCGGCAGTATCCCAGGGACTGTGTCCAGGAGTCAGGCTCCCCTTGGAGGTGGGACAGAAAAAACCCAGGTTGCTTCACTGTCAATTTTGGCCCCTTGGGAAGGCGTGTTTGTGCTGGTGCTGTTGGCTGGGGCAAGAGCCCCTCCTGCAGTGGGAGCTCTGAGAGATGTGCTCCAAACACAGAGGGTGAGCCTGCCACGGTGACACCCTCCAGTCCAGGCCTCCATCCTGGGAGAATCACAGAATCTCCTGAGCTGGAAGGAACCCACAGGGTCATCCATTCCAGCTCCTGGCCCTGCACAGACACCCCAACAATCCCACCCTGTCCCTCAGAGCGTTGTCCAAACCCTCCTGGAGCTCTGGCAGCCTTGGGGCCGTGCCCACTGCCCTGGGGAGCCTGGTCAGTGCCAACCACCCTCTGGGGGAAGAACCTTTTCCTGAGATCCAACCAAAACCTCCCCTGGCACAACTTCTAGCCAATCCCACGGATCCTGTCAGAAGTAAATCAGAGTGTTGGAAACTGCTTGGAGGAGTCAGAAAAACCAAGAGAGAACAACCAGAAAAACATGGTGCTTCCTGGAGACAGGAATTCTCCAGCTGGGTTCCTTGGGGGCACAACTGAGAGAGCTGTGGGGGTGAAGCGTCACAAAATTCTCCCCCTTGACCCCTCAGTTTTTCCATCCCCTCCTGGCTTCTCCACTGGCTCAAAGTTTACCACGCTGCCTAAATGTTCCAGGGTTGTTTTTCAGGGAGATGGGAGAGCAGAGCAGCCTCATAGGAAAGGAGGTTTTATCACACATCAGTCAACACACACAGAGCAGGCATTCAGCACAGAAATCTCCATGCTTTTTTGTTTCCCCTTCAGCAGTTAGATCCTATAAGCAAATGACACTTCCAAAGGTTTATTGAAGGAAAATATTAAGTGTCCTGAAACTGGGTTTAGGTTGGTCTCAAGGGAACACAGTACACTGCTGTCTAGTAGAGGTGACTCTGTATTTAAAAGCCTCACACAATGTTAAGGACAACCTTTGCTGCCTGATTCTTGAGTCTGGGACTCTCCTTCCTCAGTCCCAAGGACCCTCCTACTGCTGTCCCACCAGCTCAGATCCCCACAGAGGAGGGGATGTACCAGCATCCCACTGGGGAAAAAAAAAAACAAACTAGAAACCCAACACACAACCCACAGAGCCAAAGCAGCTTCATGGGAGGATGAAACTTATGCAAACAGAGATCTACAAAAAAACAGAATTAATAAAATATACCCTGCCCATGCATTATGGAACACATCTGCCCGCAGAGTGACATGCCAACTTGAATTTTTCCTTTGGCTTGGGAGAAGTGGTGGGGATGAAATGACAGCGTGCCTTGGTGAGCAGCCACCTGCAGGTGTTTGCACCCACCTTTTTCCCCCTCTCACATTTTTATCCGTCTCTGACTCCCCAGGGGGTTTGTGGGACGGGATGGGGGTGCACAGATGATGGGTGTTTTTAATGCCTTAGGGATTTGAATGGAACAATCCATCATCCAGGTGGGGGCACAAAGCAATAAATGCAGCAGCTCAGGCTGGTGGTCCATCTAGTCAGGGCAGGTTTGCTGGGTAGGGTTGTGGGAGCCATGTCCTCCTCTCCCTTCTCCTCTCCTCCCCAGCAATGGTGCAGTGATCTGAGGGAGCACAGCCCACCCCTGTACCCAAACCCAAACCCATCCCAGGCTTTGTGTCTCAAGCAGAAAACTGCCCGTGGGTAAGGAACAGAATAACTGCTCTGTGCAGGAAGGTTCTTCTTGGTCCCTGCCAGTATCTGCCTTGCACATGGAAACAGGACCTTTTGAGGCCTCCCAGTTTTTGGATTTCTTCATACGCTTCCACTTCTTCAGTGTCTGCATCAGCTACTGATGCCTCTCCTTTAGATGTGACTCTGAGTTCCACTGCCCAGCTCATCGCTGTGTAGACACACCATTCCCTCAGTTTGTGTTTCCTTGTTTTTCTTTCCACTGAGCCTGAAAAGCTCCAGAGAGAACAGTCTGTCCCCAGGGTTAGAAAGCTGCTCGGGATGTATTGCACATTCAATGTTTAAATTGGGCCAGGCAAGTGCAGTGAGGTGGATGTGGAACCCACCAGCTGCAGAATTACAGCTCTTCAGGAATCCTTTCCCTGCCCCTCCTGCCCCAGTTCTCCATCTGGAGTGGAGAAGAGGTTAAATATTCAGGCCAGCAAACAGCAGGAGGAAAATTGGGTAAATTAGACATTAATCCTCCCCAGGGCAGTGGGCACGGCCCCAAGGCTGCCAGAGCTCCAGGAGGGTTTGGACAACACTCTGAGGGACAGGGTGGGATTGTTGGGGTGTCTGTGCAGGGCCAGGAGTTGGACTGGATGATCCTTGTGGGTCCCTTCCAGCTCAGGCTATTCCATGAGGTCACCCTGCAGTGGGTGCTGCTGTCACTGGGGCTGTTTCTGTTGCAGCAAGTGCCAGGCAGCTCCTGCCTGGAGAAGTTCCTGCCCGACAGAAAGCTGGGTTTGTACTTTCAAAGTCAGTCTTCAAACCTGTATCCACGAACAAGGAACACAACTTTCCTGCTATAAATATTTGAACAGCCGTTTGTTAATTTTTGTTACTCTCAACGTGGATTAATTGCTGGTTTATTATCTTCAGCTTCTATTAGTTTAGGATTTTCATCTTAAATGATAATATCAGACTTTGCCTTGAATAAAACATTTTGTAACCCAGACGAGTTCATTACATTCCTGAAGGTGAACTGACAGATTAAAGGCAGCACAAAGATCCTGATGTGTTTTACAATCGCAGCAATACTCATTTGGAGTTTTGTAAAACAACACTGCACATCTCAGACAGCTCAGCTTCAAATGGATTGTGATAAATGCAGCTGCCTTTTGAAATGCTGCTGCTCCTTCTAATACACTTCTGCACCTTCCCTCTCCTCAAAAGCTAATGAGGTGTCATTTTACATTATTAATGACACAAACAACTACTAAGGACGTAACAAAGTAACCCTCTGCATGTTGTTTTTTTCACCTACTTAGCCTTGTTGGCCACTGCTGCGGCCACCTATGAGTCTCCAATGCTTTGAGCCACAAAGGCAGAAATGGGGCAAGTCACACTTGTCCTGTGACTCCACTCCAGCAAGAGATTCAGGAGATTTAGAATCATGATTTAGAATGATGTATCATTCTAAAGGATATCCTGAATAATTTCTAAATGATATTCTAAATCATATAATTAGAATCATGATTTAGAATCAGTGGTTGGGGCTGGGAGGGACCTTTAACGGCCATCTAGTCCAACCCCCTTGCAGTGAGCACGAATATCTTCAATTTTATGAGGTTACTCAGAGCCCCATCCAAGCTGACCTTGAATGTTCCCAGGGATGGGGTGTCCACCACCTCCCTGGGCAACCTGTGCAAGTGCCCCCCTCCCCTCCTTCTAAAAGACTTCCTCCTTACTTTACACATTACATTACAAAATCAACCCTCCTTTAGTTTAAAATCATTACCCTTTGTCCTGTTGCACCAGGGCAGGATTTACCCAAAGGCAGCTGGAAATCCTTGACCAGAGGGGTGGATGGAAAGCAGACCTGCTTGTCTGGCATTTGAGGAACACTCAGATTATGTCTGGGGTGCACCACGTACCTACTGCAACGTAGGGGAGGTGTGATCACAGCCAGGGAATGTGCATCCTTATCTGCCAGGAGACACGCCATTAATTATTACTAATTATTCACACCTGGTATGATCAATTAGCATGTACACACAGGCTAATGAGTGCACAGCTGAGCCTTCTCTCTGGCTCAGGTCTATGGCCTTGGTCTCCTCTGCCTGCTCTGGTTCCCTGCAGCCACCCTGGGCAATCTGCACGAGCAGGGAGGCAGGTGAGAGGCGCAGGTTTTGGGGTCACCAAGTGCTCCATGCAAAAACAAAACAAAACAAAAAACCCAGGGAAATTAAACTCTGGCATTGGAACAGATTGCTCGGAGCCATTTCTTGTCTCAATCAGGAAATCTGGCACCCTGGGCACAGGAGCTGCTCTGCAGGGCTGGGTTAGGGGCTTACTTTGACCTGCCACAGGGGGAGGACGGAGCCCCAGGAGAGCTCCTGGCTCTGCTCCTCTACAGGACATCGTGACCCTGTCCCAGGGATGGGGACAGAGGGTGAGCCAAGGCAGAAGTGCTCTGAATTTAGAGGACTAAACAAATAAACACACGTGTGAGAAAAATAGCACAGGGCTTAATACAGAGACAGGGTGCTCAGGAGTATTACTGGAGAGGTTCATTTAATCCCAGGGAGATTCAAAGGGATAATGGCACGGGAGCAGCTCTCCAGACCTCCTTAGCCTTGCCTGCCAGAGGTTATGTGGGCTTTGGGAGATTGATTCATCTGCAGAGCTGAGGGGAATTGGATGATCCAGATGACTAACAATGAGATTTAGGGTTGAATTTATTTCACTCGAGGTAGTTAAATCTGATGCTTTTGTCTCCCGGGTCTTCTGTCTGAACTTAGTCCAAGTTGGGTATGAGCACAAGTCTTTCCTGGTGGGGGATGTTCAGGGACCTTGCATGAAGTGGTCTTGGCAAGCTGGACAAGCGGGAGCTCTGAATGGACCCAACGGCAGCGGGGGCAGCCCTTCCCTCCTGGGGAATGTGCTGCTGGAAAAGCAGCTTTTCCTGTGCTCTCGGTGTTACTCTGGCTCGGGGCTGTACAGGAAAACGTCTCTCGAGGGCACAGTCAAACCAGCACTGCTCTGCATTTGTTTTTACTCCTTGATTTTTGCCTTCAGAAAGGCTGCTCCGTGTAACACCACCTGTGCTGAGGTTAAACACGTGTAATCCTTGCATGGGCAGACTGTCAGACTCCGGGTTCTCTCTCAGTGCACAGGGTTGGGAATGCTGCTCCAGTCCCAGCTCTGCGTTTCTCTGACTGGGAGGCTCTCTGCCTCTTTTTAGGGAAATGTAGGGCATATTTTGCCCAAGATTTGTTGGAAAAATCTTGAGTCTTCCCCTCACATATGCTGCCGAAATTGGAGGCATCCAGTAAGTCATCCCTGTTTGAAAAGAGATCACTGGAGTGCTCACCAGGAGGGTGATTTTCCCAGGATTTTGGGGTTTTTGAAACCCTGGGGAGCAGCCTGGAATCCTCACCAAGGACAGGAGCAGGGAGCCAACAACTCCTGATTAAGGAGGAGGCAACATGGGGACATGAAGTGGAAAACTGGGAGGGTGGCAGCGAGCGGGAATGGGAAAAGAGCCGCATCCCTGACTGAGCTGTGCTGAGCAGGGATCCTGAGCTGTGGTGACCTCCCCGTCACCAGCCTGGGCTTGCTGCCACCACTGAGCCATCCCCCAGAAACTGTGGAGGAATGCTGGAATGAGCTCACACAGGAGAGGGGGGGCCCAGGGGGAGCCGTGGTGTGCCTCGGGTAGGCTCTGAAATCGGTGCTTAATTACATTAATTCGGTGGGCATGCTTTCCATGGCAATTGTGTTTTCATGGCTATTTAAAGTCTGTTTAAATGTTTGCAGAGCTTTAATGGCTGTTAATTAACAGCTGGATGCAAATATGGAGAAGGTGAGAGCGCACACATTTTGGGTGCACACACATTGCCCCCCCTGCCATCCCACAAGACCCCAGGGTGTCCCTGCTGCCACGTGGGGATGGCTGTGCCTGCCCTGAGGAGCAGGTTCCCATGGGATGCTGCCAACAGAGGGGTCTTGCTTCTGGGGAACACCGTTCTGTAGCCCACCAAGATACCCAGTGAAATCTGGATCTGGAAAAGGGATGCCCAGTCCCTGGAAATGGTAAAGGACAGGTTGGATGGAACTGTGAGCAACCTGGGCTAGTGGAAGGTGTCCCTGCCCATGGCAAGGGGGTGGAATTAGATGGTCTTTAAAGTCCCTTCCAACCCAAACTATTCTAGGATTCTATAATCTGTACAATTTTCTGCCCAAGGTTCCCAAAATTTGCTGGGAATTGAGGCAGAGTCGAGTTAAGCCTGTGTGGGATTCATGGCAAGGGAGGGAGGCCTTTTCTAAGAAGGGGGAACAATTTAATCTGATCACGAAGGGCTAAAAGCTCTTTCTGGTGCAGGAACAACGTTATTCCAGGTTCAGAGCTGTTCACACTGAAATTTGGTCCCAGTTTGGAAATGGTTTTTGCTGTTGTTTACAGAGGAGAATAAAATCCACATTGCCTTCAGTGACACGGATTGTGTCTCTCTGGCATGGTCTGGACATCCTGCAGTGCATCACTCTGAGACTTCACAAGGAAAAAATCCTCAAACATCTGTGAAAATTACATGTCTGTGGTGTTTTGGAGTGTTTCATTAAGTCAGAGAGTGCTGCTGGACTTTAGAGGGAACAATAGGTGCTTTCTAAGTCGTGTGAACCCACCATCTCTCCTAGAAGGGCTGGGTGCCAGGTGCTCCTTTCACCTTTAAAATTAACCTTTATTGGGAAACTAACTCAAAACTTTTCTGGTTCTAGCAATAACGTTTAGTACTTACCACCCAGTTAGAACAACGACCAAGGTAATCTTCCACTTTCTCATTTCAGTTGGGCCCACCAGAATTAAACCCCGTATTTCCATAAAAATAGCTCCTTCCCTGCTTCCTTTGATCACTGGGGGCTGCTTTGGCCTGAGATTTGGATGTTCTGTCAGGTGGAGGCAGTAAGGTGAATTTTGTCAGTGCTGTAACAGAACACTGAACTGGGTTGGTTGGTGCCCCGAGGTCACAAACAGGACAAGGAAATCGATGGCTGAGCATCTGCAGGTTGTTTGTTGAGGTGTAACCTGGTGATGCAGAGCACGGCTGTGTGGGCAGAGAGCAGGGCCATGTTCTGTGCTCTTTGCTCCCCAGGAATATTATTCTGTAAGTGTCTGTGGGCAAAGGGCACCTTGCAGTTGGCTGGGAATTCCCAGATGAGCCTAAAGCCAGACAAATATTGGTGGTGGTGTTTTTTTTTTTTTTCCCTTCGCCGACCTGAAATATTAGAGGAAAAAACAAAAAAAATCAGGGCAAAGGAAAGCAGAAAATGATCCTGTTTCTTTCAGTGATTAAAACCCCAACAGCTGCCACTGGCTTCTCTAAAGCATTTTTTGTCACCACCAAGCGTTCTGTGACCCCTTAGCAAGAAATTTCATCTTATTTTGGAGTGTTCCTCTTTTCAATTTGAAAATACCAACCCAAAACAAAAAGGAAGAGGTTTCCACTAGTAAAATTCTGGTTTGAAACGTTGTCTCTTGTTTTGCCAGTGCAATGCAAACCCAAGTGGCACAGATGCTTTTGAATACTTGACTTTCACTGATTTGGCTGTAACTGGGCAAAAAATCCCCACTGTTCACCCCTGCCTGTAACATCCCAGCAGGTTGGGAAGCTGAACTGCTCCGCTGCACATGGGCGTTTTTGCCAAGGATCTCAGCCCTCCTCTGCACGTGGCCAGGCTCAGGTGGGAGGGACAGAGGGGGAACACGTGTTTCCACGTGCTCAGGACTGTTTGCAGTGAAAATCACAGCAGCAGACGCATAAACCCAAAGCTGTGCCAGGACACATCTCACCTTGCAGGGTATCTACTACTCCTCTTGCCCTTCCAGTTTCCTTTTTTTGGGCTGGCAGCAGCAGAAGCCAATGAAATGTATTTGCTGTGACTTTCAGGGCAGTCACGGGCCCATCCTCTGGCTTCCCTTTGCAGTGGTTCTGTGCGAGCTCAGACAAAAATCTAGGGGGGATCTGTGCTTGACACATCAATCCTGTTCTGCATTCCTGAGCCAAACATGGGAGGCATCTGAGTTCTGCCTAGTTCAGAGCCTTTTCACAGAGTCCCAGAAGGCACTCCAAGGTCAGGTTGGAAGGGACCACACTGAAGCATCTGGTCCCACCTCCCTGCTCCAGCAGGGTCATCCCAGAGCACATGGACTGTGTCTGGAGGATTCTGGAATGTCCCCAGTGAGGAGACTCCACATCCTCTCTAGTCTCTGTTCAGAGCTCAGTCACTGCCCAGCAAAGAAGTTCTTCCCCATGTCCAGGTGGAACTTCCTGGGCATCAGTTCCTGCCCGTTCCTCCTGTGCCATTGCTGGGCCCCCCCGAGCAGAGCCTGGTCCACCCTCTGCCCCCTCCCTGCAGCCCCTGACACACCCTGGGGAGGGCCCCTCTCAGGGTCTGCTCTGGAGGCTGAACAGCCCCAGCTCCCTCAGCCTTTCCTGCTCCCAGAGGTGTTTGTGAAAATGTTCTTGAACCACCATTACGCTTCAAGAAGAGCATCTTTGTTCACCTGAGTCCAGCAACCAGAAGCAGGACAGGACATGACAAGTGAAGCAAGTTGAGGACACGCTGATCTTCCTACGAGTCATAGCTCTGCTCCTTTCTTGTCTGGGGTGCAGGTGAAAAAAGAGTGTCCAAGTAGGAGTCAGGTTTTCCTGTGGGAATGTACAGCTCCACTCATGGCTGTGTCTGCCACCCAAGGCTCTTCCCAGCACCCTGGAGCACAGATGGGCTCCTTACCCCTGTTCTGTGAAGGTCTCACGAGCAGGTAGAGCTGGGGAGAGACTTCGGCACCCCAGGCAGTGTCACAGCTCCGCTCAGTCCTTCCTGGACCCACCAAACCATCTCCTGCTAAAATAACAAAGTTTAATCTCCCTTTTTTTCCATCTTCCTTTGACTTTCAGTATAAATTACCTCATCTGAGGTGTCACTAGAAATTGATTTGTTATGCTAAATACTTGCCAAATAAATAATGAGCTCCCAAACCAGTCTATATGCAATAAGACAAGGAGTGAATTATTTCTAGTGATTTCTTTTATCATGCACAGATGAAATTATTTCAGAGCTCTGATTCCCAGGGCTGGGCCGGCTCCGAAAAATGTGCTGGTGACACTTAAAAACACCAAGCCCCCTCTGTGCTCTTTTATGATATTAAATGTCACCAGTTTCCTCATTTTATCACATTATTACAGCCTTTTCTTGCCTAGAAGGAATCAAATTAATGAAAACTGAAAGAACCCAAGGTGTCTGCCCATACATCTCTATAAAATCATCCTCCACATTACACAACAAGTTTCCAGGTGATGCCATGAGGCAAAAAGACCCAAGCCAATTTAAATAAGGCCAATTACAACCCCAACCCCCAAACCTGAACTGCGCTGATGCTTATTTTAATGTCCCGATAAAGAGACCAGAACATTTATTTAGCAGAAATGCTCTGTTTTATTTGCTCCAAGGTTTGGCTCCCTGGTGGCTGTGGAGGTGTTTTCTCACCTTGTTTTGTGCACAGCTTCTGGAGGTTGTTTTGGATCACTGTCCTCAGGTTGGTGGAGTGTTCCCACCATGGTACTTGTAGGCACGGAGCAGAGGACACTGGTAGTGGGGCATGGAACTCTGAAATTCCTCTGCCAGCTGTTTGGGGTCCTCGGTGGAGGGATCTGGGCACACCCAGAGCAGTGTCACACCTGCACTGTTGGCAGAAGGGACAGGGAGGGAATGAGCCCTGAGGCCCTCAGTGGTGATGGGTGAAGTGCCAGGGCTCCACCTTCTCCCTGCTCTACCCACCAGAGCTCTAGAGCTCACATGTGTCTTCTGAAACAGATGAGAGGAGAAGAGATGCCAACAGCTACCAACACTCCCCATGACACCTTGGGAAAGGAATTCATTGAATAGTATAGTTAAGGTTGGAAAAGACCTCTGTGGTCATCAAGTCCAACTGTCAACCCAGCACCACCTCCATGTTCACCACCAAACCATATCCATGTTTTTTGATCACTTCCAGGGATGGTGACTCCGCCACTAGCCTGGTCAACCTGTTCCAAGGCTTGACGACTCTTTCAGTGTAGAAGTTTTGCCTAATATCCAACCTGAACCTCCTCTGGTGCAACTTGAGGCCATTTCCTCTCATGCTGTCACTTGTTGCCTGGGAGCAGAGGCTTCAGAGCTTCACCCCAGTGTCCCTTGTTGCTGGACCACAGCTCCTGCCTCTCTCTGCTCCAGGCTGGGGCTCTTCTGCAAGCAAAGGAGGTTTCTCCACAGCCATCCCCACTCAGTTCTTCCCAACACCTGGGAAATGCCCTCCCAGCAGCTGATCCTCACCTGGGGCCTTGAGAGCAAGGTCTGCTCCTGAGGATGGGCAGAGGACCCAGTCAGGATCCCTGCACTTAATTATCAGTTTCTCTTCATTGTCTGGAAAAAGACCTGCTAGGACTCCCCTGCTGGAAGCTTCTGCAAATGTCCAATGGTAAAAAGAGAGGCAAAAAACTGAGGCAGGTGGATAACAGGGGAGAAACCTTATTCTAAACCAAAGAATGGGCCAAGTATGACTGGCTGCTTTTGATGCTGATTTTACTGCTGCAAAATGAGACATTATTAGGATTGCATTAGGCAGCTAATGCCACTTTTCAATAAAGTGGGCTGTGTCCACTAATGCTTGAAGGTGCTTATTGCTATTTATTGATAAATAAAGCTGCTCTACAAGTTTAGTTTAAGGCATGCCAGGCACGATTACTGTAATTTGCTAATGTAACAAAAGAATTTCATATTCTACTAATGTCACCTTGCTAAAGCTGAAACTCTTATTTTTTTTTCCCTGCAGTGTCTTGCTACAGAGGGAATTCAGCACAGCTGCTCAGTTCAGTGTTGTCTCTGTGCCACTCACTGAGGTTACTCAACTTGTGGGCAACTTGGATTATGAGCTGCAGTTCAAGCAACCTAAAACAAAGCATTGGTGCACAGAGCACCTCAGTGGTTGTTCATGAGGTGTTTGAATTCTTTAACCAGCACTCAGGTTGAACTCCCTGTGCTTGGAGCACACTCAGAGGCTGCCCTGGTGTTATGTCTGCTCCTGCAGAGGGTCTTGCCTTTGGGGGAAGCATTTCCCCATTGCTCCACAAAACAGAGCATCGAGGAAATGACTAAATCTGAGCAACTGTGAAGAAACATTTTCCAGAGCTTTTTGGGGAGTGCTCTGCCAGCTCTGTGGCTGGGACTGGCTGGAGTCTTGCCTTGACTGTCCTGGAGTTGACTGGCAAGGAGGTATCTGGGGCATGACGTTTAATTTCTTAGCCTGCAGTCCTCTTTCCAGTCACAATGACCTTTGATGTAAGATCAGGCAGCAGGCTGGTGATTTGCTTCCCAATCCATTCCTCCTGCTACGAGCCAACAATCCAGTGCTTTCCAGCCCTGTATGTAGCATTGCTGCAAAGTTAATTGCTGCTTAAATCTTTCCATGGAAGGATTTCCATGGACAGTGAAACTGCTGTGGTCACACCCCTTATATTATGGGATTTCACCTTTGAAATGTGCTGCACTGCTAATTTTGCAGAGCTATTACCTATTAGTATGTGATCTGCTGGGGAAATCTTCCCTTCCAAGTGGACCCCAGGGGGGATTGCAGGTTCCTGCCCAACCTGGTGCAGTCGGTCCTTGGGGGCTTAAGGGGAAAGTGTCCCTCTGGATGCCAGGGCTGCACTTGCAGCTCCTTTCCCAAAAACACGCAGCAGGAACAGTGTATGTGATAACTGGGGGGTGACTTGGAGGTCCAGCCCCCCAGTGCATCCCCACTGTGGGGGTGGGACAGGATCTGTGGCACTGCAGGGCTGGGGAACCCTCCTTGTGTGCTCAGGACGCCAAACACGAGCTCTCAGCACCTCACTCGTGCCCCTGGCCCGGGGGTGCCCTCGGGTGGGGTGGTGGGGCTGTGCAGTGCCCTCAGCCAGGCAGGGGTTTGGGCCGCCCTGCTCCCTCTCCCTGCTCCCTGCCGTGCCAGCTGCTCTCCAGCCAGCCCGGGGGGCCTGAAATGGTGACTCTCAATGTTTAAAAAGCATGAAAATGGCCACAGAAATGACTGTAGCCACTGGGCAACTTCATGACTTCATGCCAGCATGCATTTTGCTGCCTTTTTTAACTGCTTTCTGCCCTTTTTATTTTGCCTTTTCTATTTTATAGTCACAGTTTCTTTTTTTTCTCTGCAGCTTGGTTTACACACCTTCCACTTTTTTTTTTTTTTTTTTTTTTTTTTTTAAAGGGAAGAGCTTCACTGAAGTTGGATTTCAGTAATCCTGGTCAGGGTGAATGTTCCCTTGCAGGAACCAGGTGAGACCCTCCACCCAGCCCAGTGCAGATTGGCATATTGATGGACACCTGGACCTGTTTTACGGGCCTGACTGGGATGTTTTCCTCTGGCAGTGCCCAGCTCTGCTGCCATTTCCTGGAGAACATGGAATTTATTCTTATTATGAATTTATTCTTATGATGAAATTATTTTATTAATAATTTATTCATATTGTGAAAGCACTTCAGAGCCTGAGGGTGGCAGCTGCTGCCATACATTGGTCAGGTTCCCATTCCTAAGTGGGATATGGGTGGATTAGAGGAGGGCTGGCAGGTGAGAGGATGTTTTGCTGCTGTGGGGTGATGCTCCCAGAGCCCTGTGACGGCCCTGGATTCAGGCACCTCCCAGGGGCTGCTCCAGCACAGGATTTTGTCCCACTCCCTACAGAGCTACAGGTTGCCCAGTGAGGACCCTTTGGGGTAAGGCTGATTCTGGTCATGGTGGCGAATTGCTTGGTTACCATGGTGATGAAAACACTGGGAAAAGCTATCCATGAGCAACACATCTCTGCTTTGCCACCGGGATTTTGTGAAAACCAGGGGCCGGAGCGATGGGATGCGGCTTGGCTTTGTGTTTGCAGGAACTCCCTGTGCCTGTTTCAGCAGGCCTGGCACTGGGCTGGCCTGGAAAGTTCAAGGCAAGGGATGATATGCCAAGGGGGAATGGCTTTAAGCTGAGGGAGGGGAGATTTAGGTTTGATATAAGGAAGAAATTGTTGTCTGTGAGGGTGGGGAGGCCCTGGCACAGGTTGCCCAGAGAAGCTGTGGCTGCCCCATCCGTGGAAGTGTCCAAGGCCAGGTTGGACGGGGCTTGGAGCAGCCTGGGCTAGTGGAAGGTGTCCCTGCCCGTGGCAGGATTTGGAACTAGATGATCTTTAAGGTCCTTTCCAAGCCAATCCTTTTTGTGATTCCATGACCGTGGGAAGTGCTGGTGGTCAGGGATGGGGCAGGCAGTGGTGGCTGCTGCCCTGCTGATACACACCCCTGGGGATCTGCTGCAATACCGAGGTCTTGCTGGCTCTCAGATCCCATTGTGCCTGTGGCAGCTGGAAAGAAGTGTTGGTAGGAACTGCAGGCAGAGAGAACATGGGAGAAGGACACAGGTATTTGTTTCAGGGGGAATAAAGCAACCTGTACTCAGCACCCTTATTTCTGCAGCAACACTCGTGCTTTTACTTGCATGAATTTTCAAGACCCAGGATCCTCTGAAATTGGATGAAGCAGTTGCTGGAGAATGTGGTTCAAAGTCAGCTCAGGTGTCACATCGTATGGGCACAATGACAGGAGCAGACGGTACAGTTCCCATGGAATACCACTCTTCATGGAATAAAAACACCCCAAACATCCATCCACTATTCTGTGATTCTGTGAAAAGCCTTTGGAACACGGCTGTGCTCCCTGATTATCAAAGTCATTGAAATTACTGAGGGCACAGATTATTTTCATAAAATAACAAAAGACTTGCATTATCACCAAAGTTCAAACTCTGAAATTTCCATGTGGTTTCTTATTTTTTTCTCCCTTTCTCCTCCAAAATTATTGATCATTTTCTGGCCATTTTGAGGTTCTGGGTTCAAGCTGCTGTGGCTAGAAAATATCCTAAAGAAAAGAAAGCAAACAGCAAGTTTGGAAATAGAACTGGACAGGCATGAGAACAGCGAGTAGGAACATTTGCCATAATGAGGCATCTAAATTTGTGCCCCCTGCAGATTTGTATTCTTGCTGAGTTTTTGTGAAAATGATGAATTTGCCTCAAATTGTGGATAATTGTGAAAATGTACCTGCTGTCACAAAGGAAGCATTCTGCTTGGAAAGGGAATGTGTTCTCCTTTGGGAGGCTGAAAACATGCAAGGAAGTTGTCCCAGTTTATAAGCACCATGGATAGGCAAAGGGTAAGACTTTGAGACCAGAAAAGTGTTCAGACCAGGACAGAAATATCGACATGTTGCCTTTTAATACATCACTTGAAATGGGTTCTGGTTAATTAGTGCTGTCAGTAGGGTGTGATGAGGCTGGAGAGTGGCAGGGAAATAAATGCAGGTACCCAGAGAAGTTGTGGATCCCTGGAAGTGTCCAAGGCCAGGTTGGATGGGGCTTGGAGCAACCTGGGCTAGTGGAAGGTGTCCCTGCCCATGGCAGGGGGTGGAATGAGATGGGCTTTAAGGTCCCTCCAACCCAAACCACTGTGGGATTCTGTGTGTGCTGAGGGTTGTTTCTCTTTTGGTAGCAGAAGTTTGAAATATCAAGGTCTTGAAAATAATTATAATGGCCAATGTGCAGAGCTCTTTGGAAACGTCAGCCTGATCTCTAAGGGCAAATAATTCAGTCATTCCTAAAGGATTCATGGATTATTAATGGTCACATCACAGGAAGGGTGTTCCAAAAGGAAAAGCCTAGTTGCCAAATCCCCAGCCTGTCACTACGTTTTCTCCCAGGATTCTCAGCTATTTCCCACATTTCTTAGCACTGTCCACACTTCCTTGGGATGAGTTCTAATGGGCTCCTCCTGTTCTTTTGTGCAGGGAGGATGCTGAGCAGACCTTGGAAAAATTCCTCAGAGGCCACGGGGAAAAAAAATATGTAGCCTTGGTGTTGGATGAATTCTGCTTGTTTTGTTGAAAAATGTTCTTTCTAGCCCATCATGTGGCCTAGAAACCTACTTTTATTTAACTCTTTATTTTTAAAAGGGAAGCTGTGATTCTTGTGTGCCTTTGGGGTGGGAGGAATAGTGAAAACGGGGATGTATTAACCAGCTTTCTTATCACTGAGTGCAGAGAACCAGGATTTCACCTCCAGCATCACCTATCACTGTCTGGAGGTGATGACATCTGAGCAGTTTGAGGGGGGAGTTTTCAGCATATGTTGCAGTCACTGATGGCAGAGCAAGTGTGTTCAGCAGGAGCAAGGGAGCTTCTTTGCCAGGAAACATTACAAGAGACCAGGATGTGTCATCTGGAGAGCCCCTCCCTCTTCATTAAAAAATGTTTTCCTGATAAAGAATGCAAGTTTGGCAATACTGAAATATTCTGTATTTCTGGCTTTCTAAGATGTGCATTAGCAGGAAAATGAAGCAGGGCAGTGGCAATCTCTCAAGGTGAAAATGTCACTCCCGTGTTTTCAGATTCAAATATTTGAGATTTTTCACTTGGAAAATAGTTTTCATTTGAAAAATTTCTCCCATTTCATCAGTGTCAGTACCCCACAACCACAAAGGTCAGTATTTCCTTGCAGATTAAAAGAAACAAGTCATTCAAATAAAGGCAGTTGAGTCTCTTAAACAAAAAAACCTCCCTAGAGCACTCGGGATGTTGGTTCCTCAGAGCTGCCAGTGATGGCAAAAGGCAGCTCTGCTCCTGTGTCCATCCCAGCCCTGCTCAGGCAGCGTGGAGTTTGCTCTGCCAGGACCCAGGTCACTTAGTCCCTGCTTTGCTCCTGAAAAAGCTGCGTTTGCCACTTTGGCTCACTGAGATTTGCCTTCAGGGCAGGGTGGAGGGCTGATAGTTATGGGGCATCCATGAACAGCTCTATCCTGTCCTTATCCTGCTTGGAAAAGCCATCTTCCCTGGTGGCACCCTGTGGTTTTAGGAAGGACCTGGAAGGATCTTGCCCACCTTTGACTGGCTGCCAAGGCGGGAGGAGCACACTGAGGGGATGAGAGAAAACGGGATGTTTTCCAAGTGCTCCCTCAAGCACCACCTTAATTCCTGATTTTCTCTCTGGGTGCGCGTGGATCCAACTTCCAGCACAGCCAGTAAATGAAGCTTTTTTGACACACAACATTGACAGTGAGAAGGAGAAAATTAATAGTTCAAAACTCTCCTGCTTGTTATTCAGGCAGAGAAAACTTTTTCTTCATCCGTTCTTCCCTCACGCACCAAGCCAAGCTCTCCAACACTTCTCTGTCTCTGCCTTTGCTTTCCCAAGACCAGTATTTATCTCTCAGCTTCCATCTTTTAGGAGCAGGGGTGTCCCGTGAAACATGATTTTGGCTCAGTGCTCTATAGTCCAGCCTGCCTGGTGAAACATATTATGGATAAGAGCAAATAAAACTAAAAGCAGGGCTAAGGTGGATCAGCCTGGATTTATTTCTCTCTTCTGTGCCTTGCTTTCTATTTCTCCTGGACCACAACTGCCTGGAGCCAGCCAGTTTTTAATGGGGAGACATCAGTTGCTTCATGAATCAGAGGGAGCTGAAATTCTGCAACGCTAAAGACCATTTTCAAAGGCAATCTCGTGGACCATTTTTTTTTTTTCTAATTATCAGTGGTGTCTGGACACATTTCTGCATGTGGCACATCCAGCACACTTTGCCAAGCCTGAGATGTGAGGCCAGGCCAGTGCAACCCACCCTTCTCAGCTGTGTGATGCTTCACTGCAGGCTGGAGGGAATGTAAAGGAAAAAGAGCCACCTCTTTTGATGCCACCTTCCTTTCCAGGGAGGTTCTGCTGTGCCCCTGCATTGCACAGCTCCAAAGAGAACGTGTTCTTGAGAATTGCAGCTCTTAACTCTATTTTGTCTCCCTACACAGTGGTGTGGGACTGGATCTACAAATATTTTTGGCTGCTAAAAAGAGAGAAGGGTCAGAAGTTTATCAGCCACATTCAGAAACTGCCCGGGTTGTTCCTTTGTGCCTCGGAGAGGGACACTCAGAGAGCACAGTTTCCTAAGTTTACATCCCTCAGGAGGAAAAGGTGACTCTCCTGAAAAGGAACAGGACCTAAAATTGTGAGCACCGTCATCTGTGTTCGCCTCAGCATCTTTGTGTCTCACCAGTGGCCCTGACTGGGGGACTTGGGCAGATGGGGAGGGCAGGTCGGCACTGCAGGGGGTGGTGCCGCTGCTCTCATGAACTGCAATTAAACACCAGCGACAGGGGCTTGAAAAGCCCAGCACAACTGGTGTTTAGAGTGATTACAGGGGCTGGGCTGGAGCTGCAAAGCAGACAAATCCTCCTGCCTCGCCAGAGTCCACACAACCCTGTTCTCCAGCGCAGACACAACGAGAGCTTCGAGCTATTTTCATGTGGCAGCAAATTGGGGGCGTTGAGTGCACGCAGCGCAATAACTGCTCTGGTTATTACCCGCTTTATGGGGTGAACTTCTGTACTCCCATTCAAATCCATCTGCTTGGCAAGTTGGGACTGTTCAGTGGTTCATGAATCTCCAGCTCGGGGAGTGTGTGACCAGCTGGGGATGTCTGTGGGCAGGGGCTGGCTCCTGTTTTAGCTGCAGACATTAGTGGGGGGCAGCGTGAGCACAGCCACAGTCACTCGTGTGGAGACAGAAATTGTTCCTCAGAACGCCCCTGGAAGCAGGACATGCCAAATTGCTTTACAGCTGTTGTGATAACAGCCCTGCAGAAAATGCCATTTAAATACAGTTCCCCACTAAGGGATAAGGGAATACATAAACCAAATAATTAATGCTTCCCGGATGACTCCAGCTCTGCAAGTGGAGGGACAAGAGGGAAGTAAATAGTGGGATGGAAGAGCACAGCTTTTCTCTGTAATTGTAGAACTTGATTTCCTCTTTAAGGAAAGATCAAAATGACATTAAACTGAATGCCAATGGATTTCAAAGAGGTCTGAATTGATTTCTCGAAACTATTGCTGGTGAAAACTGCCAGGGGAAGCCCATCAAGACTGACATTTTTACGACCAGTGTGGCTGACTGGAGATGGGAATTCCTGTTTGGAAATAACTTTAAAGATTTCTGTATTATAAAACGGAAAGAAAACTGCTCTCTTCTAAGGATGGACAAACCTTTTATAAGATGGCTTTACAAATACTGAAGCAGACTCTTAATTTTTAACTTTTTTAAACTTCTTGAGGCTCCCCAACTTTCCTGGAGCCCAGATTGTTATGGAGGAGGAGATCTGGGAGGTGTAGCCAGGGGTTCTCTATCCTGCTGAGCATAAAGGATCTGCTAAATCAAGCCTCCAGGAGTGGAGAGACTGTGAAAGGCTGGACAAACTGGAGTCTGGAGACAGAAGCTGGTGTTTGGAGCCAGGTGTCCCAGGGCCCACAGAGTCCCAGGGATCAGCATGGTCTGCCAAGGAGATCTGAACCTGTACTGCCTGGAAAATACAGCTGGTTTGTTCCAGGGGAGTCTGTGCTCACCAAAACAGAAAATATTTCCATTAGAGTTTTATCAACATCTGCCTGTTTCTCCAGCGTTGAAGAACTGGCCTTTTTCCCTGAAGAAATGGTCTGGTGGAGAGTTCCCAGCTGGCTCTGAAGTTCTCAAATTCTTCTCCAGCACTGTGGAGCTTCCTCAAGGAACCCATTCCCTGCTCTACAGCTTCATCCCGATCTCTGGGGTTTGCTGGGAACTGCAAGGTATGGACACATGACAGGACCTGGACTGACACAGGCAGCACATAAATCACTAAACACCAAAAAGTGAATTTTGAAGCTTATACACCATGGTATAGCCATGATGGAGTGACCTGTCGAGTAACAATGAGGTATTTAAATACCTGTTCCTTAACAAGGTCCATCCTTCCAAACAGGCACAGAATGGTTATTAAGGATTTTATTCCCTCAACAGAAAAAGCAACAAGATACACATTTCATATTCTTTCTCATTAATATCACATCTTTTAACAGGCAAGTCCTGACAGCTTATTACCAAACTCACAATTCCTTTGTTTTGGTAGAAACAAGTTAAGTAAGAGAGCTCAGAGGTGTCTGCCCAGGAGAACAGCTCACCCTTTAACAAAACCCCTTCTTAATTTCCCCAACCATTTCCATCACATTTGGAAATTATTCCTTTGCTGTGTACCTGACATCACATTTAATAACTCCCCTTCCTTCAGTCAGCACTGCCCGCCACCAGCCCTCCCTGCCATCAGCATCACCAGAGACCTGGCACTGCCAAGCATTAGCATTGCAAATGCCTCGGAAAACCCAGTCTCACTCCACTGGAGCCTCACAAGGTGATTTGCCACACAAATCCCTCTCACACTGCACTGGTGATGCTCTCTAAGGCAGATTGTTCTTCCCCTGTTAGTGGGAAAAACGTGCCCAGTCAGGATAAAGAAACAGAACATATTCATTTAGTTCTTGTGCCAAGTGTTCTATAATTTTTCTGTCTTCGGTGGGAATTAGGAGACAGACAGTCCTTGATCCGGGTCATGAACTGGGCCCATCTCCTTGGGCACAGCTCCCTGTCCTGCTGCAGACGTGCCAGCTGAGCTGTGGGCATGGCCCTGACAGACACGGCCCTTCCCAGGCCGGCTCTGCCTGGAGCTTCATGGACTCCTCACTCCCCACTGGGAAAAGGGGAGCTGCCCTGGGTCAGCCAGGCCGAGTGGGATCACAGCAGGGATTAAAGTACCAGCTTCTCTTGTCTCATCGCAATGTCTTCTTGTTTTTCACTTCTGTAACAAAGGATTCCCCTCATCCTGGGCAAGCAGCTTCCTCCTTCTCCTCGGATGCCCTGCTTGGAAGACTGGGAGAACTGGTCCTTGGCCATTCACGGGCTGTGGCTGGAACTGACTTTCCAGTTCAGTCCTGGGATAGGAAAGGAATATCAGGAACCTTGAAGGGGTTCAGCTGAAAGGCAGGATGAAGCAGAGCTCCTCTGAGCACAGCCGCGTGCCCAGAGCCCCAGCTCCGAGTTGTCACGGGAGATCCCCTGGTCCCGGTGCCAGCCTGGCAGTGGGGCAGCACCGGATCCAACGGGCAGGGTCGTGGCTTCTGCCTGTTCAGCACTTACCGGGATGACGCCGTTAACGGGACACGGCAAAGCAGAAACCCGGCCCTTGCACCCCGAGCCCTGCTGTGTCCTCTGCCCCGGCAGTAATGAATGTTCCCAACGGGAACACAGCGAGAGGGGCTCCTCTGCCCAGGAGAGGTTCTGTGTGTGATGCCCTTCTGGGAATTAGGGATCCAGGCCCTGGAGGTGATAGAAGACCTGTCAGCTGCCTCCCTGCTCAGGAAGGTTTGGGAAGGGAAGGTTTGGGAAGGGAAGGTTTGGGAAGGTTTGGGAAGGGAAGGTTTGGGAAGGGAAGGTTTGGGAAGGTTTCGGAAGGTTTGGGAAGGGAAGGTTTGGGAAGGGAAGGTTTGGGAAGG
>VXAY01000874.1:223974-289721 GCA_013399855.1 Oxyruncus cristatus
GTTTGGGAAGGTTTGGGAAGGGAAGGGAAGGGAAGGGAAGGGAAGGGAAGGGAAGGGGAAAAGGCCTGTGTTACCAGTATTAGGAGATATTGTCCTTTAAAACTTGTTCTGCAGGACAGGAAGGACCTGAGGCAGTGCTTGCCTAAATCCTGTTTGCAGGACCAAAATGTCATTTTGGCCCTCGGGCGTGATGCTGCCTCCTGGTACCTGCCCAGAGGCGCCTTCAATGGGCTCAAACAAATCCCACCTGTAAGACAAATGACGTGGGGGGGCTGTTTGAACCCTGCTGTGCCAGCTCCTTCCAGCACTCCTCTGGGATGAGCCCCTCCACCCCGCTGGCATTGGCCCCGTCCTCACCACCTGGCAAAGTGCCTGTCACTGCTCCATTCTGCACAGCCTGGGGGGCGTTAGGGTTACAAGTGTGGAAAAGAGCAATAAAGGTACAGAGGGAAAAGAGGGGGTGTTCCTGCTGCCTGTTGAGCCATAAATGTCTGTGGAGAGGAGAGGAGGCTGCTGTTCATGGCGGAGATAAAGCCCCACAGAGGAGAGGTGATTTAAACTACAGGTCAAGAACAAACTGGTTAAGTATAGATTTTAATTGCAAATCAGGAGATTCCTTCATATCTGATAAGGGAAGCTCTTTAACAGCCTCCCCTGGGGAGCAGGGGAAAAGCCAAGGCTTTTAAAGCAGAGTTTAATAAGCTGGTGTGATGGGAATCAGAGGGAAGAGGACTTGACAATAGAGGAGACTCCTTCAGTCTCTGTCTTACTACATTCTTATCTCTGCCTTTCCCTTGATACTCCAGTAATGGGCTTTCTTCATTTAATTATCATGTTATTAATTAGTATGATAACAATGAAAGCAGATGCCTGCCCTGGCTGTGTCACTGGCCCCACCACCCTCTGCTCTACACCCTGCAGTGGCCACAGATTTCTAAATTCTGTGCCTGAACAACACTTCTAGTGAGCAAAGGGAAAGAATATTGAGGTTAACCCCAGGATCTCAGATGCTCTTTAGGCTGGGAAGTGGTTGTGCTGCAGGGGGGTGAGTTTGAAGGATCATGCACAGGGAGGGAAGATCGGAGAGGAGATGGGAAGATTGATGTGGCTGCAGGTGAATGTGCAGCGTGTGCCAAGGAAAGCACATTTTGTAAAACTCGTACCCCGTGTCTGAGTGTTTTCTGGGCTACTGTGGCTGCCATCTGCTGCCATGTCTCGAACCTCAGAGGCTGGGGAGAGGGGCCTGAAGGGAGCCTACAAGAAAGGTGGAGAGGGACTGTGTACGAGGGCCTGGAGGGACAGGACAAGGGGAGTGGCTTTAAGCTGAAAAGAGAGTAGGTTGAGGTTGGATATTAGGAGGAAATTGTTCCCTCTGAGGGTGGGGAGGCCCTGGCACAGGTTGCCCAGAGAAGCTGTGGCTGCCCCATCCATGGAAGTGTCCAAGGCCAGGCTGGACGGGGCTTGGAGCAACCTGGGCTGGTGGAAGGTGTCCCTGCCCATGGCAGGGGGTGGAACGGGATGATGTTTAAGGTCCCTTCCAGCCCAAACCATTCCATGATTCTCAGTGCTGATCCAGGAGGGACCTGGAATACCAGCCTGTAGGGATCATGAAATCCAGTGAACTGCCCTTGCCAAGCATGCCAGGCCTGGCAGAAGGTGCAGCAGTGCCAGCAGAGCAAGCTGCAGAGATCCATCATCCTCCTGGTGGGTACCTGCCTGCCAGTCATGCAGAGAAAAACCCACTCTGAGGAGGTTCTGGTGACCCAGACAAGTTGAACACTCCAGTTGGCATGTCCTGGGCTGGCAATGGCTGTGAAACACTGCTAAAATAACCCACTCCTTTCCTGCTGCCCCTGGCCAGTTTTGGGCTGAATGCCTGATCCAAGGCCTCCTTCTGTCCCTTTAAATAGACCCACGCTGGGAAAAGCAGCCGTGGGATGGTCCTCACCAGGCACAGCACTTGCTGCCATTTCTCTGGTAGAAATGCTCCCTCCTGCCTCTCCCAGGCTGGGATCCCTGCCTGGAAAAATGGCTTTCTCCTGCACGTTTGTTATCTGCAGCTGCGTGAGGCTCTCAGCCTGTTCAATTAAAGAGCCCGTTTTCCCATTAACTGTCTCCTCAGACAAATGTGAAGTGTGTTTAATGTTCACTCAGGATGAAGCCAACATGTTTCTCCTGCTGTTTTACACTTTCTTCTTAGTAGGGATTTGTCGTCTCTGACTGTTCAAATACCTTGAAGTTCCCCCAGCATTTACCATCAGGGAAAGGTAACAAGTGTGGTGACAAAGAGTGAGTGCCAGATGAGCCTGGCAAAATGGATTGCTTTAATAGATGTTACTGAGGCCCTTTTGCACCCTGCCTGATGCTGAGCAACCACCCCATCCATCACCCTCACTCTGCCTGAGCACATCTCACCATCCAGGCTTGAACACACCTTTTCTCCCCTCTCCCTATTAGGCAAAGTGCTGGCCTGGATCCCTCCCCTTTCCTGACAGTCTGAGTTTAGAAAAGGGAAAACAAGCAATGGACCCTCTAAATCAGCTGGATGGTTTTTATTAACATGCCCTGGGAATCAGCTTCTTCCTGCCACTGGGGCCTTGCTGCACATTAATATAAGACCTGATAAAGTGTCCTCTGAGCCTTTATTTTCCTTTTTTTTTTTCAGTCCTTGTTTCTTTCTCACTGTTTCCCTATGAATCAAATAGCTGAGGAAACTGACGTAGATTCTGGCCTGTATGAAAATACTTTGCCCAAAATATGAGTCCCACACTGGGCTGATGAATTAATCCTTCTCTCCTGGACAGCAATAATCACTCTCTGTCTGTTTTCAAGTTGCAATTCAGCACTTCTGCATTTGCCACTTGCTGCCTTTCAGCAAGTTTGGTGTTGGCCCCACAAGGGAAGGGAGGGAGGAGGAGGACAGAGCTCCTCTAGGCCTGATCCTGGGCGTGCCCGCACTGTGAAGGTGTACATTGAATAAGCTGGGTAAAAGCAGACTGAGACTCCTCAGCTCTGGCCCCTGATTCCTCATCTTGCTTCTAAACCAGCCTTGTCTAAAGAGCAGAGCTGACAGTGTTTGTGTGACACCAGCGTGCCCCAGTGGGACTGACCAGGGTCGGTGGGACCAGCCAGGCTCCTCTTCCCTGCCCGTGGCATGGGGTTGGTGCTGCATTATCTTGAAGGCCCCTTCCAACCCACACCATCCTGTGTTTCTGTGATTCCTGAGCCCTGGGTGCAAAGCAGCAGCTGCTCCTCTTGCCCTGGCCAGAGGCCCCTGGGGTGCTTTGCATTGGCACAAAATAAAGAGCAAGGGAAGCCGAAGAGCTGGTGGGATGTGAACTGAATTCCCCCAGCCTTTGCCCCACCCTGGCCTGCAGGCAGCAGTGCTGCCCCTGGAGCTCTGCAAGCACGAGGACCCCCCCTCTGTGCTGCCATTTCCCCTGCTGACCCCCTCTGCTGGGGCTGAGGTGGTGTGAGCTGACGTGAGAGGGACCCTGGGAGCACTCAGGCTTTGTGCTCTGAGATCAAGCCCCAGCTCTTCAGTAGAAGAAGCCCTGATTTATCCCTGTGGATAAATAACTTCAGCTCAGGACTCCATCACTGTCAAGAACCAGGCACTTCCCCAACAAGCGGCAATAAAACCCTTTACAGCACTTGCTCAGCGAGACAAATCCTCTTCATCCCCTCTCAGTGGTGGCTTTATTGCCTCTGCCCCGTGGGGGCAGTTCCAGTCAGCCCAGTGCTACTGGTGGGGTGGCTGTGGATGAAGTGTCGGTGTCTCCACCCCGGACTGTGGCCACAAGGCACGTCCCTGGTGTGCTGTGCAGTTCCAGGATTTGCATTACTCTTTCCCTGCTGCTCCATAGATCCAGGTATTGTGAAGATTTGGCTCTAAGCAGTTCTGGCTTGAGCTGCAATGGAAATGAATCTGATGATCATCAAGATGGTACCTTGAGGATGGACTGTATTTTTCCTAAGGTTACAGCTTGAAATCCTAAGTTCCTGCTTCATCCTCCATGGATGTTACTGTCTGGAATTGCACCCTGCTGACCTTAGGAGAAAAGGGAGTTAAAGAGGTGTAAGAACTAGAGAATGTGAACACTTACTATACCCCCAGGATACAAAGCATCTGTCAGTACTAATTCCCCCCAAGAGGAAATTTCTGACAGTGCTACCAGTGCCACAAACTTGGAGAAACACCAGGAAGACTCTTAACCATGTCAGCAGCTGGAAAACTTGATGGGTTACCCTGGAGTTCTCCTGTCTCCTATGGGACCATGTCTCCCATGGGTCCATGTTTCCCATGGTCTCTGGCCTTGAAAGCAAGTACAGCCGGTGGGTCTGATGACCCAGAGAGGGGAGGAAGATGTGAATGAGTCTTGGAGATCTGCCATTAAGAGGTTCAGATCCCTTTGTTTCAGGTGCAGGGTGCATGGAGAGCATCTGAACCCAGAGCTGTGCTGGGGTCATTGAGATGAACAAGAAGACAACTAAAAAGAAACCTCTGAGAGACAGGAAAGCTGAGTGACAACCAGTGAAAAGGTTTTGAACACCTGGGGTTGGCAATGCTGTGAACACAAGGGTCACCTATGAGAGGTGCCCCTGGAAGGGACAGTGTCTGGCTGACTGGGGTGCCAGGCAGCACAAACCTCTTGGTGTATTCTCCTTCCCCCCATGGCATGGGGGCTCCTCTGGCCCCCTGTCTGCAGGCTCACCAGCATCACTGCCCTTGAATTCCTGAGGAAAGGTTGAGGTATTGGGGGGTGTGTGGGGGTTGTCAGGTTTCTTTGGTAGAGCTTCATCCTTCAGACCCCCGGACAGGACTCTGGGGACAGCAGCTCTTCATCCCTGTGCCCCCAGAAAGGGCTTGGCATTGAAGCTGCTGAGGAGGGACAGCTTTCCCTGGGGACATGTGAAGGGTGGCAGCACTTGGGAACTGGAGCATCCTCCCCCCTCACTCCTGCACTGGGGTGGAGGGAGGGATCACCCAGACCTGTCACCATCCTGTTTTCACCCCTGGCTGCTTCATCCCTTCTGTTCCATGATACCTAAGCAATCCTTATCCACCTCATCCTTCCTTTGTTTGTTTCTCCATCTTTCCCCTGCAGACAGTGTGGGAAAACTGGGATTAGACTTGTACTGGGGGCTCTCCTGGACAGGAAACCTTCAGCTCTGGGAGGGATCAGGGATCCCCAGCCCCCCCTTCCTGCCTGGGACAGACCCCAGGGACAGGCAGGACTGACAGGGTAGGGATGATTCCACCAGTCCCACCTCTCACTCTGCAGAAACAAGCTCCAGGTCTTCCCTGACCTCACCAGTCTCCTGCTGGCTTTTGCCTTCCATTGCCTGCTGGTTTGGTGTAGGAAGTGGTTGTTTGAGGTACCCAGTACTCAAACTTTACTAGGATTATCAAGAGCACCTCTTAAGGTTTTGAAAGACTCCTTCATTGTAAATAAACTTAAATCCTCCTGCCTGCAAAGCCCTGTTTAAATGATGAAATAACTCACTGTATTTCGGGACAGGTCACACTACAGCATCTTCCAGCAGACAGCCTTGGTGCTTTTTATCTTCAAGGTTTCCCTGACCGGCTTTTCCGATGCTTTTAGAGGCAGTTGGGAACCTCAAAGTGGAATCACTGAGTGGTGTGGGATCCTCCAGCTCCTGGCCCAAAGCATGGGACCACCTGAACCAACATTTCTTAGCATGCCTGAAGTTACCAGGGGCATGTTCAAAATTTACTGTTAGCAGTGGTGGTAGACAGAGGAACCTCAACATTGGGTCAGTCCAAAGTAGGGAGGGTCTAATTAACGTTTTGCCTAAATTGTCATCTCAGAAATGGTTCTGGAAAACTGCAGATATTCCTGAGCAGGAGGTAGACGGCAGAACTAACATAACTTTCATCACTGGCCTCAGTGCAGTTCTTTTCCATCAAAGCATCAGCCTGTTTCCTTCTCAGTCCATTTGCGTTCAGTGTGGTCTGGAGTCACCAGAGAAAGCTCAGAGAACCCTGACCTTCCACTGAGGTTTTATTCACCTACTGAATATTTTAATTTCTCATGCATTTCTTCTCTCCTATTTTGTAAATGCATCAAGTTTCCTCATATTATCCTGTAGTCCTAACATATCAAATCCTATTTCCATGCCATGCAGAGCAGGCAGTTCTCCCTCCTTCTCATACCAAGGGAGGGTCTCCTTTCTACACCTCTGAGCTCTGCTATCAAGTAATGTTTCTTAGGACAGGCTTGGAGTGAAATCAGACTTCCCTCCCTGAAGCCCACACCGATATCCTGCTGCTGCTCTGCAAGCTGCCAAGGAGGGGAGGAGGAAAGCAGAGCCCAGGCATTGAGAAATCACTGTGAGATGGCTGTGGCTCCCCAGTTCTTTGCTGCAGGCCGGACTGACTCGTCACTGTCAGCTCAGGGAACATGTTCCTTGAAGGCTTGATTTAATAGAAACACAATTTGTCTCCCGGGTCAGCAGAATAGCTTGAGGACGACCGACAATTTTGTGTCCAGGGGGAGCTTTGAAACTTGTCCAGGATGCCCAGTTTCACATTTAATGCAGAATATAAACAAGTGGTGGACACCACCAGCCACAGACACTGCCCAGCCTTTAGTGCTGCTCTCCAGCTGTGCCCAAACATCTGTGCCCACACTCCAGAGTGTCTGTTCACAACTCTCATTGATGACCAAAGACAATTTTGGGTTGAGAGCGGCCTTAAAACTCATCCAGTCCCATCCTCTACCATGGGCAGGGACACCTCCCACTAGCCCAGGTTGCTCCAAGCCCCGTCCAACCTGGCCTTGGACACTCCCAGGGATGGTCACATCCCTGCCATCCATTCAGTTACTGATTCTATTTGTTGGAGGGAAAGGGAGAACATGAAATATCTGAGGATTTTTGCAAGGTCTATTAGTTCCTTCCCAGTAACTCTCAGAGCTGCCTGGGACATGGAATCCCGTGGGATTTCCTGGAGTTTCAAAAATAGCAAATGACTCACAAACAACACCCAAAATCATCAGCTTTCCTGCAAGTTGAAGCTTGAAAAAGACCCCTTCACTCGGGTCAGTTGAAATATTTTAAAATAGTTGATTAAATAGGTAGTTAAATGGTTAAATGGGTGGTCAAATAAATGGCTAATAAATGGTTAAATAGCTGGTTTAAAATAGGTTTTGTAGTTGAGAGTTTTTGAAATCCATCCTGTTCAATTAGGAAAAGCAGACACTTTTGCTCAGAAAATAGTGAAATACAATATCTTTATCATTTCACACTACACTGTAGTTAATGTGATTGAAAAATCTAATTGAAAATGTCCCTCTCCCTTGAACAGTTTTGGTTTCAATAATTGCTATTTACTCCATGGAAAAAAAATTAATGGAAAACCTTCGGATGTATCCAATTAGATGCCTACTAGAAAGGGGCAAATAAACACTTTTATAACAATAAGTTCTCTGTGATTTGAGTTTGGAGTGTAGCTCATATCCAGACTCAGAAGGGTAAATGTACAGATCCCAGATAATGGAATATTATCTATGGAAGCTGCTCCCCTGGTCAGGAATATTTCATATCCAAAACCGAACAAAGACAGAGGAATAGCCTAAAATGGAGAAGTGTTTTGTTTTAAGAGCTTTAATGTGGCATTTAGAAATGTCACATCCAGGTTTCTGGGCTGAATCTGAGCAGAAATGTTTGGTCACCAGTTGACCCCTGGATAAATCCAGAAAATTTCTTTTTAAAAAGCAGAAACTTTGGGGTTTTTTTTGGAAAAGCTCCACAATTTCTACCAGAGATAGTAAGTGCAAATTCTCGGATTTTTGTAGCAGAATTATTTCTTGACAACTGCAGCTGGACATTATTATTATTATTATTATTATTATTATTATTATTATTATTATTATTATTATTATTATTGTCATCATCATCATCATCATCATCATCATCATCATCATTATCATTATTATTAACTATTTTACCTCCTTCCATTCATTTACTTGCAAAACCCCTCCACTATTGTAGAGATCTCAACCATAAGAAATAATTTTTTAATTTATTTTGAAATTGAGATTATTCTGAAATTTTATTAAGAATAAATCAAATATCTTATAGTCTAAGTGCCTTGGTTTCCTACTTTGAGTTTTCCGGACCACCAGACCTAACTCTAAGGAAATCAAGTTGTCATCCAGCCTTTGAGATCTCTGATGAGCACAGGAGAGAGAGAGCAAAATGAAGTTCCAAAATAATGTTCCTTTCCCCCTTTTGATTCACTCAGTCACCTGAGAGCAACAGATCACCCTGAAGGGAGGAGGAAATGCAGTTCTCACCCTAAAAAAGAAAACACAAACCCCCAAATAATTGGCAGGATGTGCGAGCAGGGATGGGAAGACCCTCCAGCATGGGCAGAGCAGGAGTAAAAGTGAAGAAAAAAATGACTTTCCTCTGGAACTTTATAAGACTTCTTGTAAACAGCCAGTGAGAAATTGATTTTAAAAATTCTTAAAAAAAAAAACAACAAAAAAAGGCCTGTGAAGAAGCCCTGAAGTCAGTTGGAAGATTCCCCCCCGACCCTGATAACACAGAGGTTTTGCTGTGCTTCTGCCTAAGTGTGTCCTGTAAGGAAACAGCCCCAGTTGTTCAATAAATACTGATGATGCTGCAGAATTTCAAATAAGAAAGCAGATTATTAAAGTTACAAATCTTTGTGGTCTTTATATCTTTAATAAAACATTTATCTATTAATAATGGATATTGTTTCTGCCCGACTCGTGCAGAAAAAAAAAAAAAAAAGAAGTCCCTAAAATAAATGACCATTGGAAAATTGCCAATATTTCTCTGTCCTCCTCAGCCAAGGCTGACAAAAACACTGTTAGATTGATAAACTGTTCATCATTTACAAAGGTTTAAAAATTTTAACAGCTTGATGTAAACCGAGGAGTGGATGTTTAGCCTGGGAGGCATCGACAGCTCAGAGTGATCTGGAATAAAAGTCATAACTCCACGGTGTGGTTAATGGGGCAGCAGGGCTGGGAGGGGCGCAACGCACACGGACATACAGCAGGGAAATTCAAGGTACAGCACGCCAGGACCCCTCAAGGAACATGGGCCAGGAGTGTTTGTTAGCTGGAGTGATCCTTGTGGAATAATAATGGGTTATGGAGAGGCTGATGGGAATTTGTAAGTGGCAGGATAAATAAAAATATGGATATGTGTGAGGTGAGCATGTGGGGGTGTGTGACCATATACTTATATGTATTTATATACACTTATATATATTTTTATATTCTTACGTATATTTATAGTCTTATGTATTTTTATACTCTTATATATTTTTATATTCTTACATACAATTATATATAATTTTATATATTTTATATAGTTTTTGTATAATTATATGAAATTATATGTAGTTATATAAAATTTTATGTATGAAATTGATACATTTTTTAATATATATTGGATCTCAGGAAAAGGTTCTTCCCCCAGAGGGTGGTTGGCACTGACCAGGCTCCCCAGGGCAGTGGGCACGGCCCCAAGGCTGCCAGAGCTCCAGGAGGGTTTGGACAATGCTCTCAGGGACAGGGTGGGATTGTTGGGGTGTCAGTGCAGGGCCAGAGTTGGATGGATGATCCCTGTGGGTCCCTCCCACCTCAGGATATTCTGGGATTCCGTGATCCTGCTCAGTCCTCCCATCTGTCCCCTTTGACCACAGTGGGGAAGGACCTCCCCATCTGGCTCACGTGACTTCCCAGGCAACAGTGTGGGGGAAATGCAGGATTTCTGGGGGTTTGTGTGCACACAGAGGGCTGCAAATACTGCAATGCCCAGGCCACTGAACAGCAAACTGAAGGAAATGAAATGTCTTCATCAAGGCAACCAGGAGAGTTGGGAACTGCTCCAAGATGTCCTCACACTCTCCTCCTCCTCCAGACCCCTAAAGGGACATTTGGGAGCAGGGCCATGCTGTCACATCGCATAGCACTGCAATGCTTCCTGTGAGGCTTCAGGTCCTTCATCCACCATCCCAGAATTCCATTATTCATGGGATGAAGATGTGACGGTTAATTCGACCTCCTCTAGAGCTCTCCTCCGACAGAAGTCACTCCCTACACACCCCAGTGCAGAGCAGGGCCCAGTGCAGAGCAGGGCCCAGTGTGCCCATCCAGATGCAGCTACTGGTTGTATCCTCCTGTTGTTCCTTACTTCCAGCGAGGAAGAGCTGTTGGAGGGACCTGCCCTTTCAGGCTGCGCAGGAACATCCATCCCATTGCTTGGGGATGATCACTGCAGATGGTCACCAGCCCTGTGCTCCAAACAGCAGCCTGACCCAAGGGAGAACATTTCCCACGTGTTTTGTTTTTCTCTCTCAGAAAAATAGGAATAGGGGAACTTTTTTTTTTTTTTTTTTTTTTAGGAAATGTTCAAGTGTTGGTTTTGAAATGCTAAACACCCCCAGCTCCCTCAGCTGCTGCTCATCAGCCTTGTGCCCCAGACCCTTCCCCAGCTCTGTGCTGGGGGTGTTTAGACTGGAGAAAAGGAGGCTCAGGGGGGACCTTCTCACTCTCTACAACTCCCTGACAGGAGGGTGGAGCCTGGGGGGGGGAATTGGGATCTTCTCCCAGGTAACAAGGAATAGAATAAGAGGGAACGGCCCCAAGTTGAGCCAGGGGATGTTTGGATGGGATATTAGGTGCTTTCCTCTCCATATCCCTCATCTAAAGCTTCCAGAGGTGAGGCTTTGTGAGCACCCAGCAGTGTGTTGTCCCTGGAGCCTGGCACGGCTGGGAGGACAGGAGGCTCCAGTCAGACAGTCCTCTTCCCAGCGGGACCAGGGCAGCCCCTTTGCCACTGCCATGATGGTATTTCTGGGGGCCACATCACATCGTCATGGTGTCGATGTCTGGTTTCACTGCAGGAACCTCATCAGTTACTGACTGATTAAAAACCATCAAAATGCAAACACCCTGAGGAGAACATCTGGAGGAAAGCTAACTCAGAGGTGTGTTCTCATTAAGCTTCACACCCATCTTGGCAGCTCTGCACTGTTCCCTTTCCACACCTGAACCTTTTCACAGGGCTTTGGTTGTACTTTTATCCAGAGCAGCACCTATTTCACACCCGTACCTTTTAATGGCAATTGCTGTGTTACAGTTCTGGGTGGCAGAGGATGACCATGAAGGATGAACTGGAAGTTCTGGAGGTGGATCTGATGGAGAGATTCACGTTTGCAGCACAGCAGGAAATTCCCAGGGACATCTAATGCTGCAGTGCCTGGCAGCTCCTCTTTTCCTGCCACAGCACTTGCCTGGGCAGTAGAAATGTCCATCTTCTGGGGCTCTGAGCCTGGCATGGTCCAGACACAACACAAACTGAGGAATAATAATGAAACAGTGTCAAACGTGCATTTACTGCTGTTGCAGGTGGCTCTGGGACACTCCAGATTATCCACAATCCCATTAAGAACGTAGCCTGTGGAATCAGCCTGAAACAGGGGACGTGTATGGGGACAGCAGTATTTTTAGATGCTGTAATTGGGACTTTGGCACATTTGCTTTAAATGTCTCCATCCAGATGTTCAAAATAATAAAGCCAAGCTGCTGGGCCTGTGTGGGAGTCAGAGTCAATCCCAGCTGAGGTGTCATTAAGCTGTTGGGCCTCCCCTGTGACAACATCCCAGTGACAGCTGTGAAATGGTTAATGAAAAATGATTGTCTGTAACACACCGAGGCTGAAATTGTCTCTGCACCAGAAGGAATGAGGGGGGTGGGTTCCTGCCTGTGGTTTCATGCATGAGGCCATGAAACCACACAGGAAAGTTGGTTTGTAGCTCCTTTTACAGCAAAACTGGTAAATGCATTTTTTTCCCACAAGACATTATGTCCCTGCAAGGTGTTACCCGGAGCTGGAAAGCATTTGGCAACAAGTGCAGAGCACACAGTGCATGAGACAGCAGACAGTGCAGAGCAGAATGGAGAACAGCTGTGGAGAGGGAACTGGCAGACCCAGGGCAGTGCTGGGCCAAAATAATGTTTGTTTCTTCATAAACACCAGGGAAAAATTAGGGATGATAGCACAGATATGTAACTAAAGTTAGAGCACATCACAGAGTGTTGAAATGGAGCAACTTCGGGGATATTGAAGGTCCTTTCCAACCCAAACCCTTGTATGATTCTGACTCCTAATATGGACAAGGGGAAATGGTTTGAAACTAAAAGAGAAGAGGTTCAGATGTTTGGAAGAAATCCTTCCCTGTGAGGGTGGGGAGGCCCTGGCACAGGTTGCCCAGAGAAGCTGTGGCTGCCCCAGCCCTGGGAGTGTCCAAGGCCGGGTTGGACGGGGCTTGGAGCAACCTGGGCTGGTGGAAGTGTCCCTGTCCATGGCAGGGGGTTGAAAACAATGATCTTTAAGGTCCCTTCCAACCCAAACCATTCCATAATTCCACAATTCTATGAAATAATCATTAGAAACTGAGGAATTCATTTTAAATGTAAAGAAAACAGAGAAATCTGTCACATCCAGATCACTAAGGGCTGTAATCCTCAGTAAGTTCCCCGTATTGGGGCACAGAATTATGGTGATGTTGATTTCTCAAGTTTGAAAGAAGCTGGTTTTGTTTCTGGTTTCAAATTTACTAATTCAGTCTCAGGTTGTAGGTGGGCAGACACAACCGGGAATGCAGTGAGGAGGAAACCCATGAGTTCAGTTTTCATTCCTGTGGTCCCTGGCTTTCCTCTCCTAGCCTGGGGGATGCTTACAAGCTCGGAAATCATTTTTACCTTGAAATGCTTCAGTTAAAAATTAACACAGTTGTAACCAACTTTGAAAGGATTCAATTAGAAGCACTGTGCAAGAAATGTAAAGGCAGTGCATGACTATAATGTTATGGCGAGATATTTTATGTCCTTAAATGAAATTTTTTAATTAAATTTACCTTTTAGACATTATTTTTGCTTCTGCAGTATTATCTAGATATTTTGCTCTGCTGGGGAGGAATAGAGAGAACAATCAAATCATCTCCTGTATATAAACACAATAACACACATTTCCCTTTTGGCTTTATCCTGTTCCATTGCTTTGGCCCATTGGGGAGTTTTTTGAAATGAGCTCAAGGTTCACCTTTACAGGGAAAATATACCAATGAAATGTCCTTTTTCAAAGGTTTGGCAATGCTCCAGGAGCTGAGAGGGGCTGAGATCACCCCCTGACATGATCAAATGCCCTTTCCCAGCTCAGCTGATCCCCATGAACACGATGGTTCCTCAGAGGGTTTATTACTGATCAGCTTTTGCTGAATGCAGATATTCTGGGGATAAGGAGTATCATTAGTGCTAGAAAACCCTCAGCTGCGTGGGTTACAAGGTGCTGGTGAGATTTCCTGTGCAGGACAGCTGAAGAGGCAACACCATGGAGAGGTTGTTACCAAGTTATCCTGTTTCTCCAGGTCCCACCCACCTGAGCACAGGGGCTCATCAAGAGTTAACAGACAGACTTGTAAATTCACAGGTGACGGGGTGAGTGGGGCAGGGGGCTGGAGACTCCCGCACTGACAGGAATTTGTATGGTGGATCTGCAACAAGAGAAAACACCAGAGTTTGAGGTGTTTTTTTTTTTAACGTGAGTGCATGAGGGTCATGGAAGCATAGAATGGGTTGGGTTGAAAGGGACCTTTAAGGCTCATCTCGTTCTACTCCCTGCCATGGGCAGGGACACCTTCCACTAGCCCAGGTTGCTTCAAGCCCTGTCCAACCTGGCCTTGAACACCTCCAGGGATGGGAGATGGTTTCTGTAGATAACTCTGAGGGCTGACTCTGATGAGCCTCCTCCCCTTCCCTCCAGCACTTGCTGTGTACACTGCTCCGAGTCTTGCTGGTTCTTCTCCCTTCCCTATCACACACATCATTTCCCTCCTTGTCTCTGTGATTACAGAAGCCCCTGCAATTCCCAGGTTTTTACTCAGGACCTCTGAGCAGGCTGGTGCTGCTCCAGTGGGTTGTAGGAGAAGGTAACCCATCCCACCGAAGGGATCCCATCCTGTCTGCTGAGCACCACTGTAACTGGGACACTCAGCGTTCACACCTGACCTGCTGGACTAGAAGCCAGACCTCAGGGCTTTCCCATCTGCTCTGGGTTCCTAAGGAGGGTGTAGAGTGGGAAAGGGTTGTGTGTTGGTTTGATGATACTGAAAATGCCTTGCTGTGGCCCTGTACACCCCAGCTGTCCCCATCTCCATGAACCACTGCAGATCCATCAGTGGAACACATCCAACAGCAGCAGTTTTCCATGGTTAGTGGGCAGGGTGGATCTTTCACAGAATCACAGAGTGGTTTGGGTTGGAAGGGCCCTTAAAGCTCATCTCATTCCACCCCCTGCCATGGGCAGGGACACCTTTCACCAGCCCAGGTTGCTCCAAGCCCCGTCCAACCTGGCCTTGGACACTTCCAGGGATCCAGGGGCAGCCACAGCTTCTCTGGGCAACCTGTGCCAGGGCCTCCCCACCCTCAGAGGGAACAATTTCCTCCTAATATCCAATCTAAATAGGAAACATTGAGCTTTACAGAAGTCCAAACTAAGTTGTAATGGGATAATACTGTGTAAATATAGAAGATGTATTGCCAACCCCAAAACATTCCTCTCCTCTAGGTTTCCTTTGTGAGTAAATGACCCCAAGCCAGGTGTGTTGGTGGCAGTTTGGCAGATTTGCAGCTCTTGGCTTTTCTCACCCCAAATCATCACCTGCCTCTCTCCCTTTTAAGAGGCTTAAATGTCTCACTTCTAAGTTCTCTGTAGGGTGCTTCTGTAAACACGTGAAACAAGAGCTGAGGGCATCTGCTTATGTGCAGAACATCACAGGAACGTCAACAAAGACAACTTCTTCCCACCTGTATGAGGCAAATATGGCCCAGGGACCACTGTGGATAAGCCCTGCCTGTTAAGGAGTGGTTTAGCTTGTCCTCCTCACTGGGATTACATCCTAGTGCAGATTTTGTGCTCAGTGTGTCTGTCCATGAAACCAGACAGTTCATACTCCCCTCCCACCCCCACCTTGTTGCTCTGTGCCCTTTGAAGCATAAAGACCTTGGTACTAAATTGGGAACCATTTAATTTCTCCATACAGAGGAGGCATCAGACACCTTCCATAAATCCTTCATCTCCCGTTGCTCTCATTTTGTTCCCTCCTCCTCCCTCCATCCTCTCCTGACTCTTTGAGGGGTCAGAGCTGGAGCCTGGTGGGGTTCAGCAGCTGGTTTGTGGCTCCTCCATGCAGGCAGCTTGTGGTAATTTGGTATTGCAGCCACAGCCCAGCTCCAACTCTGAATTCTAGGAAGCAAATTTCACCCAAAAAAGGGAAATCAATAAGCTTCCCTGTGCATGTTCTTGCTGTTAACAAAACCACCACATAAGCAGTTCTGCAAATCTCTGCTCAGATATTGCTCCTAAAATCTCAGCTGCACAGAATTCCATGGAATTGGCACAAAGAGGCCCTTTGTGCTGGAACTCTCCAGCCCCTTTCACAGCTCCAGGTCGGCTTGGCTTTGCCCAAAGCTCTGGGGACCCTCGAGGCGGGGGCAGCAATTGGAGAGCAGGGCACGTGGTGGAGAAACTTCGGAGGAGAGCAGGCTGCACTGCCTGCATTAGGAATTCATGAAGCAGGGAAAAAACAAGGAATTTGGCTGGTGAAATGAGAGGATCAGCTTGCAGTGGGGTAACTTGGCATCTGGCAGCAGGAAAATAAGGGTCTGGGTAGGTCTGTGCTGGGTTTGGAGGGGCAGGGGGGGAGCAACCTGGGTTGTACCTCTGTTGAATGCTGAAATAAGCAGCATTCAGTGCCTGTCCTCTGTGGGTCTGTCCCCAGGAGTGCAAACTGCAGCTTCTCCAAAGCAGATTTTCTGTATATGAATTATATTGATAGGTTTTGTGATTGAAAAAGTAACTTAAGAAGAATTCCAGAAGAGAAAGCAAAGGCTAGTTTACATTGCAGGCTGCAGTAAAAAAGACTGATAGAGGATGTCACCAAAAAAAAAGAAAAAAAAGAATCAGAAAAGGGGAAACACTTCTAAAAAGCCAATAGTTTTTCATAAAATCTTTCATGTTCTACTAAAGGCCATTTTTCAACCAAATGATTCTTTGCCTTGTCCTAGGCTTGAAAAATGTTAAGCAGCATCTCCCAAGGCCACAGTGGAGGACTGGAAGGGAAGGGGAGCAATTGCCTTTTGCTCAAGGGGCTCCCAGCCCCAGGGGCTGGGCCTGGGATCATTTTTGGGATACTTCATGCTCTCAATCCTTGCTTTTAAGGTCAATTTTGCCCCTGAATTTTGGTGCTAATTCCTACATGTCTGTGTTGTTCTTATGAGGTGGGTGGTCACACTGGAAGGATCCTGGGCTCAGTGGCATCTCTCCAGATGGGCATCCCATGTTGGATTGCCATGGTGGACTTTTCATGGAACGACACGACAAGAGGGAATGGCCCTAAGATGAAGGAGGGCAAGGTTAGACTTGATATCTATTAGGAAGAAATGGCTATTAGGGAGAAATTCTCCCCTGGGAGGGTGGGGAGGCCCTGGCACAGGTTGCCCAGAGGAGCTGTGGCTGCCCCATCCCTGGAAGTGTCCAAGGCCAGGTTGGACGGGGCTTGAAGCAACCTGGGCTAGTGGAAGGTGTCCCTGCCCATGGCAGGGGGTGGAATGAGCTGAGCTTTAAGGTCCTTTCAACCCAAAGCATTCTGTGATTCCATGATTCTGTGGTTCACCCACTCCAGGTCACAGCAGGGTGTCTGTGGGTCAGTCTGGAGGCTGCAGCCCCTGAACCAATGGCCATCACCCAGCTCAAGGTGTGGTTTTGGCCACCCAAGCTGGAAGAAGACAACCCTTGTAGATGCTGTGGCTCAAGAAGAATTAGGGTGGGCACAGCTCAGCCCTGAATCTCACCCAAGTTTGCTCCCAGAGGAGTTTGTTTGTTTGCTGGTGCAGTCTCAAGGATGATGCATCCCTGGTACCACAGAGTGCAGGGGCACCTTCCACCAGCCCAGGTTGCTCCAAGCCCCGTCCAACCTGGCCTTGGACACTTCCAGGGATCCAGGGGCAGCCACAGCTTCTCTGGGCAACCTGGGCCAGGACCTCCCCACCCTCACAGGGAATAAATTCCTTTTAATACCTAATATCTAATCTAAATAGGAAGCAGTGTGCTTTACAGAAGTCTAAACTGAGCTGGTTTACCCACGGAGCTGTGTCCACGCTGGATGTTGTAACAGACTAAGTGCAGATAAAGCCCTTCTGGACTCTCTGGGCCCTGCTCCTCCAGCCCAGCACCTCAGTGAGCTCTGGGTGGGGACAGCCTGGGCTTTGGGAGCAGGGGGAGCAACCCGGACCTGAGCTCCTACTGGCTGTAGCTGCACTGAGGGGTGTGTGCTGCCTCCCTCTGCTCCATCCCTGAGTGCCTGTTCCCACAGAGCCCTGGATCCACACTCCAGGGCAGCTCTGATGATGGTGCTGCTTTTGCTGTCTCCACTTACTGGCCCCTGTGTCTGCTGCTGCCCTTCAGAGAGACTGAACTGTCTTGCCAGACCTCTGAGAAATGGGCTTTAGTGCAATGCCAGCTTGTTTACACTCCTACCCTGAGCCAAGCATCGTGTGCTTTTCAGTCTGGCTGTCTGGAGAGATCTGCAGTGAAGTTGGGAATTGCTCCATTACAGAAACTGTGGTTGAAAATGAAGTTATTTTTCTAATGGGCCAAATACATACATCAAAATGTTACAGAAGAGACCCAGCAACTGCACTACAAAATGACTTGGCAGGATCTATCTGCTTGCTATCACATTTGCTCGCTACCTGATTTATTGCCAGTCTGGGTTTTATTGCTGGAATGAAAGACTTGTAGCCAAAGGTTTGCTGGTTATCCCTGCAGGCTCCTGTCCTGCAGGGAGACCCCCCAGCCAGACCTGGGGGTGGGACAAGGGAAGGGCCAGCCTTCAAGTAAGTAATGGGTTTGCTCATTTCTTGGGTTCTTTTGAGATGCCTTTTGGACAAGGTGACTGAAATGGCTTCAGAGGTGGCACTTTTGGGATGGTAAACAATGGAATTGTGTCCAGGCAGGATGATGTGACCAATGGGCAGTTCTTGTGCTCACACACATCATATATAGAGATTATTTCATTGCGGACTTTTTGTTCCCAAACTGCATGTTTGAGTTGGTAGAGTATTTTCACCTGGGAATTTCAGTGGGATTGCAGGGATTCTCTCCTCTTCCTCAGCACTCTAAACCTTTGGGACCTGGGTTTCGAGGTCTGCCACCAGCAGCCCATCCCAGGGCTCTGCTTAGGCTCTCCCTCACTCTCCTGGTCTTCCAGCCTGTCCTTTCCACTAATCCTGTGTCCATCCATGTCCTGGGAGCCATCTCACCTCTCTGTGTCTGCACACAGACCTCAAACTCCTCCTGGCTGGATTAGATGGGGAAGGAAGGAGCAACATTCCTTTTGCAAGATAGGTCTAATAACCAAACACCCCATCAGTGCCTCACTGTGAATTAGCTCAGATCTCAGCTGTCACCCAGTGTGTCCACTCAGGACACTTCCTAGCTGGCATTTCTGGGAGAAGAGCTCTTCTCCTCTGCCACAGAACCAGCTCTTCCCCTTGGTCTTTCCCTATCCCTAGTGGCTCCTGCCCATCCCGTGGCTCTTCACTCTCCTGTTGTGCTCAGTGACCTTTTCATACACCCGCCGTGCACTGGCAAATGTGATGGAAGGACCAGTTTCAGGTCTCTCAAGCAGGAATTAGCATTGCAAACGCCTGTTTCTGACTGTTCTTCCCTGTTTCTCCTGTGCTTTCATGGAAACACAGCCCAAGAAAAGCAGAGTTCATTCCTTCTGTTCTGTGTTCAACAGTCCCTTTTTCATGGACAGAGGCTCCTCCTGTCAGTGAATTGATGTCTCCTGTGCCATCAGAAACACATCCCGAGCACTGCAGTCACCTGCTCCTTCCTGGCATTTTGCAGGGACTGTGGGACACAAGGACACCAGGAACTCGCCCTGTGTCCTTCAGACAGGGTAAGATGAACTCCCTGCTCCTTGTTCCAGGGAATTCTGTCACTGGTCTTCTCAGTGGGACCCCTGAGATTCCTGCAAGATGTTTTACAGCATGGTGGGAATGAACAGAGGGGAATAACCCCGGATCTGGGGGGCATAGTGGCCAATGCCATGATTTCCTGGGACCACTGTGCTAGCTGACCCTGGCAGCTCTTTCCAAGCTTGTCAATCTGTCTCCATTGGCTTGATTTGCCTGTTTGTGCCTCTTTCCTTTATTTACATGATTCAGAGCTGAACTCAGTGTCAAGCAGTAAAGCTTCAGTCATTTTAACTCCAGTTGACAGCGATCACTGTCAAACGTGAAGATTAGAGAACACTGTCTGTCTGCCAGACATCACCCACTTGGCCTAAGCCAGAGGTATCTCTGAACCATCTACCTGTTCCAAACAAGTGCCTCCTGTATATTCATCAGCCAATTAGCTTTACAAATTGCTGTGATGACGCTGATGTGTTTGATGGACTCAGCAAAATTAGATGCTGTGAGGTGTCACTTTATCAAAGACCTCAAACTGTGACGGGCGTGTGAGAAAAGAGGAACTTTTCTTCCCCCCCCTCAAACCTGTTCAAGCTGAGCTTTGACACAAAGACTCGGATCGTGCTTGAGCACGAGATGATGCTTCAGCTGCCATCAGGTCTGTTTGTTTTCCCACCAGGTAAATCTGAGGAACTATCTAGACAATAAAGGACAGGAGCAAATCTGAATTAAAGGAAGAAGTAACCAGGCACTTCTTTGGAAAAGAAAACTGGAAAAAACTGAGATCAATGCCCAAGCAAGCTCAGCATCAAGTCTGAACCTCCAAGGGAAGCAGCAGGATGTGTATGAGATTGCAGGGCTGTGTCAGTGAGCACAATGCTGGCACTGCTTGACTCCATTTCAGTAGAGCGGAACAAGATGGGAAGTGAGTCTCTTGAAGTCTCAAAACCTGTGTTTTGGGGACACTGGGTAATTCAAATCCATTTTGCTTCATCAGAACTCTCTGTTGCCACTTCCCTTCCCTAATGTGCTTAGAATCCAGTTCTTGCAGAGCGAAGAGTGTGTGGATACAGAAGTCAGCCCAAACGTTGTCTACAGTGTGTGACCTAGATTTTCCAGGGGACTTAGCTATGCACATGCATGCACAAAATCTAAATTCAGCCCCATGTCTGGCTCGTGTGAATGGTTGTTCTGGTAAATCAAAAACCACTAATGCAAATGGACAAAGCCTCTTTTTTTCCACCCCACAACTCCTGATCAGTACATGGCAGTGCAGGGAGTATCATTGCAAATTGAACATACAGTCAAACATGTTTTTCACAGCTAAACTGCCTTGAAAAATATTAGTCCTGCAGACTAATTAGTGAGAGATCAGATTCTGATCCCAGAAAATATGCTCACTCAGCCAAAAATAGTAAGATGGTTGTAGACATCCATATGCATGTATTTCTGTTCTGCATGTGCAGCGAGCTCTAAATGCACATATTTCAGAACAGCCTCTACACACAAACTTTTTAATTAGGCTGGTGGCCTCACAGAACATTTCCTGCTGGAATAAAGTGCTAAGTAGGGAAAAAAAAAAAAAAACAAACCCAGAAAGAAATATCTGGAGAACAAAATGCACGTTTGCAGAAATGCTCAGGAGTCTGCAGGCAGCTCCCTGCACACCCACAGGAATGTTGTGTGCCGAGATCCCCAGTGTGCAAAGTTTACAGGAGCTGACATGGATGTGGATCTGAGTTGGAGGAATGTCAGTCTGGCTTTCCAGCACTGTCACAGCTGCTCAGTTATGGGCTGGACAGACTGTGGCTTTGTTCCAGATCACTGAGCTGGGTTGCAGATCCTGGAGTGTCACTCATGAGGGGCCCTGCCTGGAGAACCCAAAGATGTCAGCAAGAAATGGGGAGGTGAACTATCCAATGTGACAGAGAACAGGGAGTGCATCTTCGTGGCAGGAACTCCTTCAAATGGCTCCAATTCAAAACATTTAGAGACTTTTGGCAAGAGCTCTGTCACAGCTGCTGGGTCAGCCCGGACCCTTCTGACCAAAGGGAGGACTCTGGGTATGAACATTGCATCCCACACTGTTGTCAACCTCCATTGTTGGCTTTACCATACTCTGGAACTTTCCAAAGCTTTGAAGAGACATTATTTCACTGTCAGAGTTCTGCCTCCAGTGGTTGAGCCAACCTCAATTCTTCCAGAATAACTGGAGCAGTGAAATTCTCTGCTGTGGTGGGAGCTTTCCTAAAACTGCTCTGCTGAAGCTCAGATTTCTGAGACCATCTGAGCTCCTTGGCTGCTTGTGGTGCTTATCAGCACTAGTGGATGCTCCTCTTCCCATCCCAACTGTCATCAGGGACAGTCACACAACATGTGCTACTGCTCCAGCTTCTGAGAAGTGGGTGGGAAATGGGAATAGCAGAGCTTTATTGGCATGTCTTCTTGGTGCCAAGGCGGCAAATGTAGGCTGAGTTTGGACATGAAGGCACCAGGTTTGTGCCCCTTTGCTTTTGGGAGTGTTCTGCTTAGAGGACCCACTTCACCTGATTTCCTGCCACCCTCCACTTGCTTCCACAACTGGGCATCTGCACCCTCTGCTCAGAGTTAAAACATTCCTCAGGGCCATAATTAACATTCTTACAGTGATTAAAGAGTAGAAATAGGGAAAATGAATTCCATTAGAAGACAAATTTGGGCTGCTAGTGCTTCTCCTGACCTGAGGGGTCTCAGACGTGAGTCTGGTGTTCTTATTATGTCACACCTTATACAAATAAGGGATAAAAGAGCAGTTCCAGGGAGCAGGAAGACGTTAAGGAGACAGAGGAGTAGGAACACGAGTTAGAACTTCTGACAGCAGAGTGCTGCAGTAGAAGGTTATTTTAGAACTTGCTGCCTCAAGGGAGTTTGCACTTTCTTGCCTTGCAGTCAGCTAAAGATGTTGATGCCAATTTAGTAAGAATTAAATGTATTCTCTCAACTTCAGGCATTTCTCTTAAGTTGCCCCAAGTAAGATCCTGTTTCCCCCCCCTTCAACTTTCTCTGGGTGCATGGTGTTGATACAGCACAAAAAGCAGAAGGTTCCAATCAGACTTACAAACACAGCTGTCATTCAGCTCTCTCCTTGGAAAAAGCTGTATTAATATCTCCTGATGCGTCTCAGCCAGTGATCAAAATCTTCCCTGCATTGCCATGGCAATGCAAAGGAAACTGAATTCCAATATGACAAAATCCCTCATCTCTTTACCCAGCCATTATCACTGGGGTTGTACAAACACACAGCCCTGAAAGCAGTGAGGTGTCTGGCAGCACTGAGTGGGGTGGCTCAGGGTGCCTGGCTCTCCTGGAGAGTGCAGGAGATGCATTCCCTCCCTTATCCTGGCATGGATTAGCATTGTTTTCTGTTACTTGGTGACTTTTAGAATCCTCAGCTCTTGGACGTGTTTTCTTTTTTTTTTGGGGGGAGGGTGGGTGCCTTTTTTTCTTACTTTTCTCCCTATTTGCATCTTAGATTTCACTGGGCAAAAATGTGCTCCTGGCTGTGGTGGCTGGAGAAGAAATGCAGCAAGGCCACATGCTGGGAGAGTGTCCAGCCCTTGTCTCCTGTTCCCTCGGCTCCCACTCAGCCCTCTTCCCTTTATCCCAAGGAATTCTTTCATCTCTCCTCCCCTGCCCTACTCAGTTGTCATTGTTTTTCCAGAATCACCTGATCCCCCTGGGCTCTGTGTTTCCCTGTGGATGGGGAGGGAGGCACCGTGGGCTCCTTGGTGGACAAACAGGACTCTCTGTCTGGCTGATGTGAAAGGTGAAGGGAGCAGCCTTTCAGGCTCTGCAGGTCTCTTTAAAAATTCCCAATCAAAAGATTCAAATGGAAAAAAGAATAGGATCAACACCACGATTTTCCAGCAGCTCTAAACTTCTGGAAGTTTTTTGGTGGTTTTTTTTTTTTTGGTGTTTGGTTTTGGGAAATCTCCAACTGCCCCTCTCCAGTGTCTCTGACGACCACTTGCAAAGCTTGAGCCCAGTGTTTTTAAGAGCCCTTGCAGAGATGGGTGACCTCCAAATACAGGCCCCATTCAATCCTTTTACTCTTCAAAACAGGGGGAACAAAACAAAGAAACAAGTTGTCTTAGTCTTGTGGGTGAACTCCAACCAAAGGGGCCTGTGTGTTCTCAGCCACACTGGGTTCAAACATCCACTATTTTCCACTGATGTTTAAGATTTTTTTTGGTTTTCCTTCTTTGTGCCTTAAAGCACTTGTAAAAACACCTTCTGGTGCCCACACTTGTTCACCAACACAAGGCAATGTCCCAAGCCAATTTCTTATGGGAGATTTGACTAGAGGTGCATGAAAGTGAAGATATTTTCCATTCTGGGGTTCCCTATCAACATTTTATTTCTACTTACAATCAAGGAGTACAGTCCAGGAGTTTGTATCAGCCTGCCTTGCAGAGTTTGTGTGTGCATGACTTTTCCAGGATACTTGCAAAAATGAAATTTATTCATCTTATTTGGAAGAAAATCAAACATGAAACAACAGAACACAGGGACAAACAGAAAGATCCCGAGCAATTCTTCCTCGTAACCAAATCTGCTTTCAGAGTAAATGACAGGGAAGAAGAAGCACGTTAAGAAAAACCCAAAGGAAGTGCACAGACTGAATTCTGGGGCTGTGTTTTCCCAGTAGTGGGAGACTTGTGGTGCTTTCAACCCTGTCTCCACTGAAATCCATTAGGACTCCTTCATAACCTCTTGTCCCCCTTTATAACCCACGTGTTGTCACTGCCTTTCAGAGCCATCACTCCTGAAAACGCCTGTCTGGGAAGGGCACACGGCACGAACATCAGGAGCTGCACGGGAGGGAAATCCATTGTCAGGGAGATGCTCTGGAATATGATACAGGAGATAGCGCTGCGAAAATGTCACAATCCATCCTCCTGATCATACATTCCCCGGGAGCTGTACAAAGACAGAGCAGAGAGGGAGGCATTTGTAATGGCAGCAGGTGCCCCAGAGCCATGACAGGAATTCACGAGTAGCTTTGTGTGCTGGTGTGAAAAAGTTGCTTTCCCAGTTCTTTTTATCCTCCCAACCCCTCTCCTTGCCCAGGCCAGAGGCTTGAGCAGGCACAGTAACAACCACCCAGGGCAGAGCTGCTGCTGAGTTACCAGCAGTAACTGTGTCATGCTGTCCCCACATCCCTGGGGGCTGCACCACAGAGCCTTGGACATCTGCACCCTTAAAGTGGACACCACAACCTGTCCCAGCTCTTGGGGTGGTGCTCCTGCACAGCTGGACAAGGAGCTTCCCCAGCTCCAGCTCAGGCAGATGCTGGCAGGAATGGGGTTGGAAGCACAATGTGTTCCACCCTTGTCCCCATGCCCTTCCTCTTGGCTGTGGCTGGAGCCAAGATACGGGAGGGACCTTTGGCCACTCACACAGGTCCTTATCTCCTCAAAAAGCCTCCCCAGGGCTTGCCTGTTGCTCCCTTCCCAAACTGAAGGCTGATCTGGATTCCAGAGGCAAAGCCTGGCTCTGACTCACCCTGCCATGAACTAGGATTAGCTGCCAACTCCAAAGTCACCCAGGGAACCTCAATCCTCCATCATCTCTCTGGCTGTCATTAGCTAATTGCTTCTTGGGACTCCTTGCTCCCCTGCTCCTGGTTGGGCTGTTTTATTGCCTCACATCAAATTGTGGAAGCAAAATCAGAAGAGTTAAATGAACTGGCTGAGGTCCCACGGCGAGTTTAGTCTGTGGACATCTGCCTCCAGTTGTGTGAAGTCCACTCCCTTCTTCTTTGTCTTCACATCTCTCTTTTAAATGCCATTAAATATTCCTTTCAATTAAGTGCATTTAGACAAGGAAAGAGTTAAAATTCACCATGTTTATCACGGAGAGAAGCCCATAGATAGCACTGATCTGTGGTGAAACAGGGTGGGGTTCCTCTGAGGGGCCTGAAAAATAAACACGGGGTCCATAAACCCAACTTGTGGCAGCAGATCCTACTTACAGCAGTAAGGACCAGACACACATGAGGACAGGCAGCTCCAGAGGTGAGAGCTACAAACTAATTAATCCACTGCACAGAAACATGAGGCCAAAGGCTCCCTTCTCAGCCCCTGCAAAGACACTGGATATTCCATTACAGAAGAGGTTGATATCCTTATGTGTCTTATCCCTGCAATTAAAACACAAATAAACAGATAAAGAACAAAGATGCATTTTGTTGCCAAAAAGATCTCAGACTTATTGGCCAAATATTTACTCGTCTGAAGACCTGAGCAGCTTGTGCCAATGCAAGCCATGATGCCTTGTTATTTTACACTCAGCTAAACCACACAAAAGCTATTAATTGATTAGGCTGCCACTGTGCTGTGCTGAGATATTGGCTGTGGGCAAACAAAGCCCTTTCATAGTCCTACAGTCCATCTGCCTTAATTAAAGGATGGTTTATCCAAGGTATGTGAAGCTGGACCACAATATCCCCTGATCTGCTTTCTCAGCCTCTCCCCAAAATCGTAGAATCATGGAATGGATTGGGTTGGAAGGAACCTTAAAGCTCAATTTATCCCACCCCCTACCTCTGTCCCGAGTTGCTCCAAGCCCTGTCCAACCTGGCCTTGGACACTTCCAGGGATCCAGGGGCAGCCACAGCTGCTCTGGGCAACCTGTGCCAGGGCCTCCCCACCCTCACAGCCAACAATTCCTTCCCAATCTCCCATCTCTCCCTGCCCTCTGGCAGTGGGAAGCCATTCCCCCTTGTCCTGTCCCTCCATCCCTTGTCCCCAGTCCCTCTCCAGCTCTCCTGGAGCCCCTTTAGGCCCTGGAAGGGGCTCTCAGGTCTCCCTGGAGCCTTCTCTTCTCCAGGTGAGCACCCCCAGCTCTCCCAGCCTGGCTCCAGAGCAGAGGGGCTCCAGCCCTCGGAGCACCATGAAGATGATAGCAACCCCCTGAAGGCTGAGCTGTCCCTCACAGAGCAGCCTCCTGGCCCTTGCCTCTTCCCACCTCGCACTCCCTGGATTTCAGCAACACCTGCAGCTCCCTGTGGCTTTCCCTCGTCACCTGGCACATCCCAAAGCACTTCCCTCTGCCCACAGCTGCCGTGTGCTGGGGGTGGCACCCGGGCTGGCAGTGCTGCCAGCTGAGCACCAGGGCGGTACCTGGGCGAGGAGCTGCGGTTTGGAAATGGAAATCTCTTCTACAGTGGGGGATTCCCAGGGCTCCCCTGACCAAAGGAAACAATAGGAACACAACCTCATTAAAGACTAATGTGTGTTTCCAGGCATCCACAAACATCCAGGCAGCTCCCGTGGGCCCCAGGGGAGCAGCGTATGGAGCACTATAAAAGCTTTATGAATGACAAACTTGCCAAATTGCTGTTTAAACAAGGAAGCAAATGGGAAGACCATCTGCATCAGATTGAAACTGCTCATAATCCTGTCACTTGTGCCAGTATGGGGTGTTTAAGCTCTTGTGTTGGCACGTGCCCAGGAGACATAAAAATTTGCAGGTTTTAATGTGATGTTCCCCCCTCCCAGTCGTGGGATCTGAGCCCCCTGTCACCATTTCTCTTGGATTTCTGATGGAGCAGGTAGCTTTCCCCTTTCTTGCAGCCCAGAGTGAGTCCTCCCCATTCCTTGAGCTCTGCATGCTGGAAACCCCCAGGCTATCCATCACTACTCAGTCTCTCCCACCTACTGATCCATAGTAAGGACCATCCCGTGGTCCTTCCTGCCTCCTCCTCCTCCTCAATATCAAACATCTCCCAGACCTCCAGCAGTGCTGCTGTCCTGGCTTTACAGGTGAGAAAGCGAGACATTGAAAGGAATGTGTGGAGTTACGAGATGAACAACTGAAATGAGTATTTGAAGTTATGAGATGAACCTGCTCCTGTCTTCACCCCTTGACCCTCCATCCCCTTCCCCTCTACCCCAGCACTTCATACCACCCGGAGGCTCCTTTCCACTCACTGGAGGGAAAGGCAAACCACCAGCCCTCCACACCTCCCCGTGTAGATCTTTATCTTGTCTCTTCACAGGAGCTTTGAAATACAACTAAAACAAGTTACTGATAATTAGCTCTAAAGACACACAAGCAATTGTGCTTTATCTGTACAAGCTCTTTGATAATAGGCCAAGCCTTGTGCCATGAATTGCTAATTGATTCTTTCTTAGCAAAATGTTTTGCTTAATTAAAGGGTGTACTGATTTATAAACACCTCCCTAAATATTATTCACTCTGCATCTGCTGAAAAGAGCTCAGGCTGTTCCCGTGCTCCAGCATTCCCTTTCAAATGATTCCATTATATCCAGCTACGCTCTCTCAATACTGATTGTGACAGATTGAGAAATTATTAAATCATAAATACAAAGCGCAAAAGCCAGTGATACACACATAATGGGAACTGCTCTCACAGCCCCCAAATACTTCAAATAATGACAAAACCACAAAGAGGTGGGGAGACAGAAATGAAGCTCCCGGCCCAGCTCTGTTCCTCGTCCTGCTGGAGGAGATCATGGCCCAGTCCTTGGGGCTCAGCCTGGTGTGAAGGCAGAGGAAGGATCTGTCTCATTTTTCCTGCAATATCACTGTGGCTTAGATCAAGTCACACTTGCCTGTCTGCTGCCTGTCACGGTGTTTGTCTCTCCAGGTCCTTGTCCAAAGTCCTTCTCCAGCTCCCTTGAAACCCCTTTAGGCACTGGATGCAGGGGGGGAACATCAACAGATCAGTCTCTGGCACTGTCACAGTCCAGGACTTGCTTTTTAAGGTGTTTCAGTGGGTGCCGTTGAGGCTTCTTCTCCTGCAGTTGCTCCCTCCAAGTCTGTGCTGAGTGCCCCAGGAGTCAGCGCAGGCCTGGCTGTCCCCAGAGCCCTGGTGGCTTTAACCCAGGGCTGGTGGCAGCAGGAGCTTGGTCGAGGGGCTGTAGCCCCTTGGAGAGTTTGGGGTGCCTGAAAGAACAGACCTGGAAGAGGCGGAGTGGAGAGCTGGGACGCTGGGAGGGATCCAGAGCTGGGCAGTTGGCTCAGAGGAGGTGTGGGGAGTTCGGTGGGACACGGGGAGGATAAAGGATTGACATGGAGGAGGGAGGGTCCTGCTCCAGCCCCAGCCCCAGCCCTGCCCTCTCCATCTGCACGTGCCACAACACAGGCAGAGTTCTGTACATTCACACAGAAGAGTTTCTATTTACTCAGGGAAAGTTGGTGATTTACTGTCCCCTTCTGTTTACCTTCCATTTTGTGCTGTACTCCTGCCTGCTGCAGAAACCCATCCCGGAGTACCTGAGGAGCATTTGATGGGGAGCTGCCCTCTGAAATGCACAGGTCAGCAGCTGGAAGTCAGTCGGTGTTCATATGTAAATTCATTTGCACCCAGCCTTCATTAATCAGCCCAAATACCTCCCTCCTCTTTGTCTCTTCCCACCTCCTCATTACTGATGTGTCTGTGGCAAGCTGCTTGTTACGAGTCTTTGCTGTCAGAGTGGTGTGGCAGAGTCAAACCCCACACATACATTGATTTGTGCTGAGGGCACCAATGTCTAACACATAAATGTAGTAAAATAAACCCAAACACCGAGGTTACTCAATGGGTTTGATGCAAGCTGGGGACTCCGGTGAAGTGGATGGAGAGGGTCAGTCGTGAGCCCTCCCGGGCCGTTCAATGAGCTTGACCAGGGAGCAGTGACCGGGCTGGGGGTCCCAGTCCTGGTGTGACACCAGGTGAGATGGGATAAGCTTTTCTGCAGGAGGCTTCTGTTGGGACTGTGAGTTTGATCAGACGTGAAATGAAGTGAGACACCTGTGATCAGTGAGCACAGGTGACTGCAGAGGAGAGGAAACATCCCCTTGTGCCCTGGGAAGGCTTTTGGGTAACAGCAAGATGTACATCCAGCATGTGAGAGATAAGAGCCACCGTGGGGATCCTGCCTTGACGTCACATCTAAACTCTTCTTTTGCTCAGAACCGTGTTCCCCTCACAATCATCTCACTGAGAACCTTGTTTGTTTGCTCTAGAGCATCTCTTTCAAATGGTTTTCCGCCCCTGCCTGGGAATCTCCATGGAGAATCTTCTGCCTTCCCAGGTTAAGCTGCTCCAGCATTAATTACCCTGGCTGTTGGAATGTGTGCCCTATTTCCAGGGGGATGTTGCTTGCCTACAGAGACATTAGGTATGCTGAGCACTGGATAACACACACTTCTCTGCATATATTTGCAACTTGATAACATTGCTCTGGTTGCTTCTCATCCCTAGCCTCTGATCCCTGGCTGGGGTGGGTTGGGACTGTTCTGCTCCAGTCGGGACAGCCGTGTTGTGTCTGGATTTGGGCCCGTATTAACTGCAAGATACAGTTGCTCACGACTAAAATACCCAGTGTTTTTTGAAATAAGGAGAATAAAAGGTTAAGCTGCAACAGATATTCCCATTAATCTGTTCCAATTAGAATGTGCACACCACTTTTCAAAAAGGATTTGAGACTTCTCCCACACAGGCTTAGATGTGTCCGCGTGAGACATCGATGTTTTAGGGCAGGATTTTCAAAAGCACCTTAAGGAAATGAGGCACCCACTTCTTATTGAGTCTCATTGACTTCCCTGATTGCTTCTGAAAAAATCCCATCCTTAACTGTGGTATTATGCCATAAGAAATTGTGTCCCTCATTAACACTGACACGTCCTAAATACTGCAAGACCCAGGGCTGCCATGTCTGACCATAAAATGGGATAAAATAAACCCAAACCCTGAGGCTGCTCAGTGGACAAGTGCCCAGAATGTTTCTGGTGATGCCAGTCAGGCAATGACAGAGCTTTTGAGAAGATCCTTAAACCAGTACCTTGAACTCTGCGTTTGCCCTGGGAGATGCAGCCCAGGACGGCTCAGCTGGACCCTGCCCTGTGTCCGAGCACCACTTTCATCCAAGGGCTGTGCCAGGACAGGGCCAACTGTAGGATGGATGATGTAGGAGCCAAAACACAGAGGAGGGACTTGCTTGCCATGCAAACCAGTGAACAGAGGGCTCAGGTGAAGTTTAGGTTCCCTCTGGAGTTTTTCAAGGATATGACTCGCTCAGGGCACCCAAAGCTGTTAATTCTGTTCCCAAAGCTGTTCCTTCCTGTTCCCTATCTGACTGCACTCCTGTGACTGTTCACATGCCAGCAGCAAGCCAGAGGGAAGCACTGCTCCCAGAACAGCCTGTACCTGCAGGCATGGTCTGGGAAGACCCCAGAACGGTCTTCAGAAGCATTTGGGAGTCAGGAGGTGGCAGGTGTTGGGTGGCATCCACCCGATATAATAATAAGTTGAATAATAAGTTACCATAGTCCCTTTGCCACCATTTGAAGCCTTTTCCATCTCCAGCTTGGACCTCTCAGACTCTCCAGGACCCTCCAGGACACCACCCTACCCTGATAATCTGGGCTTCTGCAAAGCCACACAGGCACAGCTTGATGGATCTGCGGCATTGGCTGGGGGTTACAAGGCACATACCCCGGCAGAAACTTACCGTGGGATCCCCAAAACATGGAGCTTTGCCTTTGCCACCCCAAAATCACACAACCTCCCTTTTCATTTGCTTAGAGCTGAGTGAGCAAATCTGGGCTGATCTGGGAGTGATTCTTCTCCCTGCAAAGGCTCCATTTGGCTCCTGTGGCACCGATGATGTGAGGAAAAGCTGCAGAGCCTGTTTGGGGCAGGAAAATATATCTCATCTCTCAGAATCCTTGCTCCTTTACAACAGTGTTTAGGAGGCAACCAGGCTGGAAGTACAAGTCTGCTGATTTTTGCTTTCAAATAGTGCCAAACCTTTAACTATTGATTGCAAGCAAAGGTTCATTAGGGAGGGGAAGGAGAAAGTGGGTTTAGTGAGAAATGCAGAAATCCCAGTTCATCTGCTTAGAGGCCTCTGCAGATTAATAGAATTAATTTATCTTGTGGGGCACTAATTGAAGAATGTGCTGAGGTTAAGGACAAGGTCAGCTCTTCCCAGTGCAATGTCTCCTCCATAATTCACTTACCAAACCATCACGACAATCTCTGCAGGGTAATAATGAAGGATGGGCATTGTGTTCCCAGGATCTCAGGGAACATAACCTTGGATTACAGATAACTTCAAGTGAAAGTTGTAGGAAGGTACATGGCAGATGCTTTATTAGATGAGACATTCAGCACTATCTCATACTTCTTTAAGATCTGTGGCTCTGAATCAGGTCCGGATGACACAGAGGGACAGTGCTGACCCAGCTCAGGGGCTTTGGGCCCTCTGCTGCACTGCATAAGCTGCCAGTCCTCCTGCCAGGCTGGTAATCCCCCCCCAGCCCCGAGAGGAGCTGATCAATAAAAACCAGCTCAGCAATTGTTGCCAGGCTGTGTTATTCCACCAGGCTGCCTCGGGAAGGGTTGGTAGCTGTTAATCATGCTGGGAAGAAGGACTTGGCTGGGGTTTGTTTGCTGGTGGGGGGAGGATGCAGAGGCCTGGCTGTGGCTGCAGGAGCTGTGGCAGTGCCAGTGTGAGAGCCCTTTAGGCTGCCCCAGGCTGAGTGAGAAGGGGTAGATGTCCCACCACCACCTCCCCACCACCTGGGACTTCCCTGCAGCCTCTCCCACCACCTCAGGTGTGCCTGGCAGGGCCAGGCTGGCACAGATGTCCCACAGCAGAGGGACAGAGGCCAGCTCAAGGTGGCTGAGAGGCAAAGAGGGCTGAGCCAGGCGTGGGTGAGGCGTTGTCTGTGCCTGCAAAGCACAAATGCAGTGCAGGGATGGCTGTAAATGGACTCCTGAGCAGCTGTCCCTGCTGTCCCTGTGGGGGAGTGACTCCAGGCCTGGAGCCCATCCTCTGCTCACACAAAGCTGGCCCAGCTCGAGCTTTGAGGATTTGACCTGCTGATGGCTATTTGTTTATTGCCTCCCTGCTGCTGCCAGGGGCTTCTCCTGCCACACGAATCCAGTGACTGCAGCCATGGGCAAAGCTGTGCCAGACCCCTCAGATACCACTGCAACAGCCCAGGCAGAGCCTGTATCTGATTTCATGCACCACTTATAACCTGTTGCTCTTCAGCAACATCTAAACCACCAGCACAAGTTTTTAAACACCAGCACCATTTTCTTGTGAGATCAATCCCATATCAGAGCGGGGGCTCACTATTGAATATGGAGAGACTTAAGAAGAAGACCTTCCTAAACCTCATCTACCTGATCCCTTTTCAGCTCAGTTTGGGGTCAGAGCCCTCCAAAGGTTCATTTTAACCTAAGTTTCTCTGCAAGCTACAAAAGCCAGAGCCACAGCATGGCAGGGAGGTGGATTAGGTTAAGAGAGGCTACTGTACCCTTGTTCATGTCCAGAGCTGCCTCAGAGGCAGGTGGGCAGAGGGCTTTTTTTTTTTCCTTGCTTTTTAAACCAGAGAGGATTAAAAACATGGTGTTGCTGCTGGTTCTTCTCTTCTTCAGAGCTCCCGTGGCAGATATCCAGGTAATGAACCCAGCCCTGCTCTGATAATGAGCCCTGAGAAGATCCAAGGTGATGGCATGAGACAAAGTGTCTATTTTACAGCCCTTAAAAGCTTAAGAGAAATGAACACCCGAACGAGAAACAGTACTAGGCCACTTCTAGTGAAGGTGGAAAACCGGGCTCAGAGCTGAGATTTTATTGCAGGCTTAAATGCTTCTTTGTGACCACATTTCACTTTCCCTCTCTACATGCATCATGACAGAACTACACCCCAGACAGTGCTCTTTGGAAGCAGCACAGATGATATTTGTTGGAATTCCCTTGGTTTTGTTTGATTTTTCTCGCTTGTTTGCTGTCTCGGGTCTTACTACCTTACACTCTGGTTACATCAGTGCTGCCTCCAGGCTTCTAAAAGTGACATAATGAAGTCTTTGGGTTGTCAGAGGACCCATCCCACCTTCCAAAGAGGTGCAGGAGGAGGCCTGGGAACGGGCACAGGCAGGGTTTGCCCGTCCCTGAGGTGGGATGGGTGCACAGATGAGCTTCAGGGCACCCCAAGAGCATGACCTCAGCTGAAGAACACCTGGCTACGAGGCTTGTGGAACAGCCACAGGAAGCAAGAAGCCACACCTGACTTGCTTGGAAGCTGCAAAGTGCTGAGGTTGTACCAGCACTGCCTTTCACACCACTGTACTTGACCTGGAAAGGCCTTAACAAATAGTCTTCCAGGTGTCCTGTTCAGCCAGAAGTTGATTGAGCTTGCAAAATTATTGTAGCAAGTCTGTCAGTCTGCTGTGTCCCTTCATCTCTGACAGCTGGCTGGCATCTATTAGAGAGCCTGCTCGTGTCTGTGCTGGCCCCAGTGCACTCAGAGAGGATAGAAAAGTCTCAGCAGCACTGCTGGCACTCACCTGTGACCTCTGTATTCAATATCTCACCCCTGAGTGCATCAAAGATTTGTTCTCAGCCACTACTTGAGGTTTTGCAGCCCAGGGGTTATTTGTGGACAATTTGTGCACCGTTCTTTTTCCCTGCTACCACTCTGTGCACTTGGTAAAGAATAACTTCAGGGGTTTCCTCTACTCTGTCAGAGATTGGGTTCCTGTCTGGGCTCCTGCAGCACAGCACTGCAGCCCCTGAGGTCCTGGCAGAGCCTGGCACTGCCCAGCCCTGGGTCTCCGTGAGCTCTCAGATCCAATTTCTCGTGGAATCATAGAATCATTAAGACTCCTCCCTGCTGGGAGATGGGATTTGCATTTCTCTGGCAATGATATGCTCATCCAGTCAAAGCCAAACCCTTTCCTAACATCAGCTCTGTTCCTACTGCCCAGCTCTCCTGGGGTGCCTTCCAGCCAACACCAGCACAAGTCCTACAAGGCTGCTCCACCTTCCTGGCCCCACGAGCTGCACACTGAGAGCTTTATGTGGGTGACACCCCCAGGATGCATGTCCAAGCTCACCAAGTCCAACCTCTGACAGATCCCCCCCCCCCTTGTCCCCCAGCCCAGAGCACTGAGTGCCATGTCCCGTCCTTCCTTGGACACCTTCAGGGGTGGGGACTCCCCCACCTCCCTGGGCAGCCCTTTCCAATGCCTGAATACCCTTTCTGTGAAGAAATTCCTCCTGATGTCCTCCTGATCCTCCACTGCCACATCTTGAGGTCCTGTCCCTCGTTCCCTGGGAGCAGAGCCCGACCCCCTCAGCTCCCCCCTCCTGTCAGGGAGTTGCAGAGCCAGAAGGTCCCCCCTGAGCCTCCTTTTCTCCAGGCTGAGCCCCCCTCAGCCCCTCCTCATATGACTGACTCTCCAGACCCTTCCCCAGCTCTGTTGCCCTGTCACCTTTCCTGGAGGACCAAACTCAGGGGAAGGTCTGTGAGTAGTTCACACCCACACAGTGACAACATCTCCCTGGGCCTTTGGTGTCCCACACTGGACAGGATTGACCAGATGTTGCTCAAGGGGGCAGAGCCTCTCTGGAAATCCATTTTGGTCACGGGAGTCCCCTCTACTGCTTCACTGTGGGTTCTCCAGTGACTGTGGCACTGGGCAGAGCTGCTGCTGATACTGAAGTAGAGCCCACATTGCTCAGGATCCATGAGGAGCTGGGCCGTGTCTTCCCCAAGTGCTGATTCTGTGATCAGAGATTTCATGGCCCCCGGAACAGCCCCTGTCAGGATGCATGAATTGCTCAGGAATTGCCAGCCAACAAGGTTATTGTGATTAAAAACAGAGGTTTGTGCCTCTTGGTGCAAATGAGAGCACATCAGTCCCCTTAATCCTGCTGGGCCTAAGACAGCAGATTCAACAAGCCCCTATTTGTCCTGTTTTTATAAGTGCCATGATTTTCCTACCATGCTTTTTAGACCTGAACCATGATTTTCAAGTGGTTGGAGTTGTCAGTGCTGCCCTTAGCCAGGCAAGAGAGGGGCACATGGGAGAGAGGAGCAGAGAGGAGCAAAACCCACCCCAGGTTTCTGCTGCATTTCTGATGCAAATGACCACCTGCAAATAGATCCTCATGGAACTGGAATGTGTTTCCTAATGTGTCAGGAATGTTTCAGGCAGCCTTTTGCCAGTGGCACATCTTATAATTAAGTGTTAGCAAGTGTCTGTGCTCAGTGCTCTGCTCTGCCTGGCATCACACCCACAGGGCAGCTCCATCAACACTTGGCTTCAAAGGGACAAGACTTACCTGTTATTTCAATGTCAATGAAACATGAACTGATGTCAAGAAAAGGTCAGTCCCAGCCTATAAGCAAAACACTGTTACTAATCTTTTTATTAAGTTTAGTTGTTTAATTTTTTTTTTTTTTTACTGTAATTGTTTAGATGAAAATTAAGTCTCAGCAGTGCCTGGAAGGCTTAGAAACTGAGAGAGTTCAAATGCTGCCAAACCTCTCTGCCTTAAATTCAGGGCAAGGATCGGAATGAAAAGGCATCAACATTCTCCAGTACAGTGCAGTAAAATAGTGCCTTTTTACCTCCCCCCTGCAAAAGACCAGATGTCTTTGGCAGGAATCCTCATCCCTGTTTCCCAGTTGGAGACTGAGCTCTCAGACTCCCACCCCACACAGCAGGATGGGTGCCCAGGTGCTGTGCACCAGGTTGGTATCCCTAAAATGTCAGTAAAGGCTTCCAGAACCCAACCCTTGTGGTTTGGGCTGTGATTCTTGGAGGTGTGAGCTGAACTTTTAGGGATGAAAGGAAACAAGTACTGTACAAAGCAATGAAAAGACTAGTTCTGTAGCTACAGACAGAAGACAAAAGTGCCACTAACTACTAATGTTTAAATTCCACAAGACATTTTCCACTGCTTTCCAGCACAGCTCATTATAGCATTAGCAAATATATGCAATGCATGTAAGATTTTATATTCCTATATAATTCATCTCAGCAGTGCCATGGCCATTACCCACGTTTGGCTTATTAACTTGTTACCCTATATTTGTCATAAATAGAAAATTGTCTGGTTCAATATTTGCCTTCCCCAGTAGCACTCAGTGACTAATCTTTTCTTTTTTCACTCCCTTCTCCCTCCCAGATTGTTGGATCCGATAATTCATCTGATCAAGTGCTGTCCATTCCATTAATCCAGCAGGCACGGGGAGGTGAAGTGGTGAATTCTGAAAGAGCTCACAGGCCTCCCTAATCCAGCAGATGTGTGATAACAAATTCATGAACCTGGTCACAAGTTCAGGGGAGAAGAATATTAATGATGTCAGAACCAACTGGTGGTTCGAGACCATGGACTTCAACCCCCAAGGATACCTTTGCAACCCCTTTATAAGCTATAAAAGGAGTGCAATACTGGGAGTGGTTAAAGAATGGAGTGTGAGCAGTGATTTGCTTTCAAAAAACACCAGACACCCTCCAGCCTTAAAATCAGCATGCAGGGGGCTCACTGACAACCTGTGGAACACGCTGGGTGCTTAAAAAAGCTCAAAGGCATTTTGCTTCATAAAAATACAACTTTATTCCCAGTTGTGCGTGCTGGCAGTGCCTCTCCTCCCAGGCAAAATAAGAACAGCAGAAGAATCCCAGGAAAACGTACCTTTTTTTGGGGTGGGGTGTCACACCCCGGATTTTTTTGCTTTGTTTGGACATGTTTCCCAGAAGAGAACCGTGGTGATCCGGGCAGGAGCAGGATGGATGGTGGCATTCAGGGAGTGTAGGACCTTCTTTGAAGTGTAACCAGGTAAAGCAACGCTGCAGAGCTGGTGGTTGTGTCAAACCAGACGCGGGGAGGGCTGTCAGGTGAGGATGAGCAGGAAAGACCTTTGCTAGCAAGTCAGGATTCTTCCAACAGAGATCAAACAAGCAGGAAACTCCGAGCAAGCTGCTGGGGCTGGGGGAGCTTCTACTTGGAGTCAGGCCCTTGGAAAGAGGTTGTTTTCCTAAGGAATTCTGGTCGTTGCATCTGCTGCCTCTTCCCACTCCACACTCATCCTCTTTCCATTCTCCTGTGAATAGCCAAGGAGTTCCTTCCACTAGAAGGGGCAGGAATTGACAGAAGCAGACCTAGCAGTGCTGCTTGATTTCTTGGACTGGATGATTTTAAAGGTCTTTTCCAACCTCAGCTCACCTGGGGTTCTCCACAGCACAGTCGCACGCGACACCTTTTCTTTTTTTTTTTTTTATTTTAGAAAATTGAGTCATCTTGGGAGAAATAAGGTCTGTTTAATAATGTGCTGACAACCTGGCCACTAGCACAGAGAAGGTGGAACAACGTGTTCCAAAGGTGGAGTTGCCAGGGGAAAAAATAGGGCATTTTTCCTTATCATAGTGGAGAGTAGGAAGTAAAACCCATTGTGCAGTTTAATAGCACTATTAAACCAACAAGACTAAATGTTTGCATGGAATCTGAATATGTGGTTGAGTGGTTGCAGAGTTTCTGATTTATCCACAGAATAAAAAAAAGGGAAAAACTCTCTCCCCATATGTGGCTGAATTAGTGGAACGGTGCCAACTTGAAGAGAAACCGGAGGCACGAGGGGGTTGCAGTCTCCAGGTAGAATAAAAAAATCTGAAAATGGCCATTTACAGAGGCTGGTTTGACCCTAAAACATGCACTATAAATTGCCACATCACTGAAGATGCCTTAAGCATGCCAGGATGGTGCAGCTTTGTGAGATCTGTGCAGCAAATAAACTGAGGGTCAGTCATAAATACAGCTCAGGCAACACCCACAGTGTGCTTTGCTGTGAGAAAGAGCTTCTCAATGCAAATGATCATCGATTTTCTGACAATCCTGGAGAAACTGCAAAGAATTAGGGCACAGGCAGTAAATGTGGAGGTCAGTGCATAATCATGGCTTTCAAAAGAGGCTTCCCGAGGATTCCAGAGCCCTTGTTTGCTGATGACAGGCTAAAGATCGCTGATTATGATGTGCAGTTCCCAGCTCTCCAGTCAACAGAACAGCAGTGAGATGTGGCTGACAAGGGGGGGGGAATAAAGCTGGAGTGAACCCTGTGCAGGGGCTGCTCTCTGGGGAACACCTCAGCCACCTCAAAGGAGGGAGAGAACTTCTGCACTTCTAAAAACACACCAAAGGAAATGTTTCAGCCAGATTTGAAATGTGAGCTCCTGTGGTATCTCCTGAGAAGATCTGGTCAATGTTAGATTATTTCTGACTTTATTCAGCTAAATCTTGCAACCCTCCAGGATGGAGATTTCTGTGCTGAGCTGTTCTGAGACCTCCCCAACCTCCTGGTGAAAACTGAATCCCGCAATCACAGAATCATTACACTTGGAAAAGATCTCTGAGATCATCAAATCCAACCCTCCACAGATGTTTCCCCTGCGGTTCTGCACCTCCGGAGCTGAAACGCAATGTTTTTATAGTAATCAAGGTATACAATATGCCATAAAATTATTTAATTATGGTATTCCTTCTTGCTTCCTAATAAAACCCTTGGTGTAATTGTTTATAGCCTTGGCCAGTGTAACTTGTTTAGGCTCTCGTTTCTCTCCATGTCAGGGGCTCAGCAAAGCCTTAGGGAACCGAAGTCTCCACACAGCACATAAGGACTGGTAATTTTGAAAGGCTTGAAATTGTTCTTAAACCCATCCCTCTTGCACTGAGTGCCTGCACTCAAACATTGCAGTTTTTAGGAACTCTGAGCAGTTTACTTGGAATGTGGGAGGTTAGAAAATCCATACTGCTTTTCCATGCCTCCTCCTGCCCTGGGGTGATCCTGGGTACCTGTTCCAAAGGCAGGGGGATGTAAGAAATACCTGGGATAGTCTAAGTGCTGTTCCTCAAAGGATGAGAGGTGTTATTCTGGGTAAGTTACCGACCTGATTGCTTTCTCTACAGAGGGATGGCTGTTCCCAGTTGGGAATGTCCCCGGTGGGAGGGAGGGGGATTGACCCATCCAGTTCCCATCAGTGTGTGTCACCTGGCTGGTGTCCCCTCTGCCATGAGCTGGGAAGCTGAAGCATTTGCAAAGACTCCTCTAGAAAAGGAGGCTGAGCAAGATAATGCAAAAATAAATGTCTAAACTTTCTGTTTAAAAACTCCCTGGTCAGGTAAAGGAGGGCAGGATTTCCTGAAGTTTGGTAATTCCATGATCTGATTCACTGGGCAGGCAAAGACTCAGGGGGGCTCCTGAAGCTCTTCTCTGAAAACCTGAGTTTTGGGTCCCTGTGATGTGTTGGAAAGTGAAGACAACAAAATAAAAGAGATTTGGGCTGTCAGGAGGAAAAGAGGAAATCGTGATGCATTGACACAGCCTGCTCTGCACTTCAGCAGGATGGCAAGGAGGGGACAGGAAAGGGGTTTGGGGATTTTTTTTTTATTTTATTTTTTAGATCCAGTAATAAAATCTGTGTGGAAAACTGCTAAATTTGAGGTTTCCTAAAAGCGTCTATTTGAATTATTTTCTCTTTGCACCTCTTTGGTTTGTCTCCATATTTACTGGTTTCCACTGTCCATAGAGAGGAAAATACTGAGACACCAGTCATTTCCATGAAATTCCAAACAGAAGAAATAACCAATAAACCCAAATCTTTATGTTTCTGGAGCTGCCTGAGGTTTATTTGGTGAGCATTTGTGGAGAAGGACAAAGCCCAGAAGTTATTTCAGCTCCTTCCTGTTCTCATCAGCCATGCAAATCCCCCACGTGGCTGTGAAATGCAGCAGAGCATGCAATGTTTTTATAATAACCAATCTTTTTATGGAATCAGAGAGTCAGAGAATGTGTTGGGTGGAAGGGATCTCAAAGCCCATCTTATCTCACCCCCTGCCATGGGCAGGGACACCTTCCACCAGCCCAGGTTGCTCCAAGCCCCGTCCAACCTGGCCTTGGACACTTCCAGGGATCCAGGGGCAGCCACAGCTTCTCTGGGCAACCTGTGCCAGGGCCTCCCCACCCTCCCAGGGGAGAATTTCTTCCTAATATCCACATGAAGATGTGTCTGGAACAGCTGGAGTGGCTGTACCCTCACCAGCACAGTGCTGGATCCCAGTGCATGTCCCTGCTGCCCCAGCTGGAGTATTCCGGAGTCTGCAGTGCCCCAGGTCCCCCTGCCTGGCACTGGGAGCAAACATCCAGAGTGGCCTCTGGAAAACACTCTGAACAAAGCTCTTCTCTGGTCTCCACCACCCTGGAACAGTGTAGTCACCAGTGCACACCAGTGCCTGCTTCCCATCCCAGGGCTGGTCAGGACATCACCCGCTGCCAAAATCCTGCTGTGTGCGTGTGAGGGAGGGCCAGCTGACCAGGGGGCATCCATAGGGATCTTCCTTCAGCATGTCCATCCCCACGGGAACATAGGGACTTCAGCAGCATTCAGTGAGATCCCCAGGAAGGGAGGGATATCCTGGGATATCCAAAGGGCCACTGTTTTTCCAGAGGTTTAATCGATGCTCTTCTGCACCTGCCCATGGCCCTGCACTTCCACACCAGCTGGAATTGCTGGGTCTCTCTGCTGGCAGTTGGCATTTCCCACTCAGCTGAACCGTTTACCACACAACCTTCTCTTTCCAGAGCATTTAAAAACACCAGTGGACATCAAGCAGTTGTGGGTTTGGCTTTGCAGTGGTTAAACACCCCACTTTATTGGGATGTTTTAACCTCCACGCTCCTGGAGCTGCCCAACAGCTGCCTCAGGAAGCAAAGATCCCACATAAACAAAAGTCACTCCCCAGAGCAAGAGCAAGGCTGAACTTTTATTAACAAGAGCTTGAAACTTGGTGTAACTCTCCCACCCACCCTTCCAGAGGTTTATCACCACAACGCCTCAGTCAGCACAGAAGATAGATAGGATATTTTCTAATTGATAGGAGATCTATTGAAAACTTATTCCCACACTTTAATGGGATCACAGGAACACCATGGAGGTGGAGAGCTCATCAGAAACTTTAATGCTTCCCGTATGCACCAGAAAATACCATTTGCAGAGCTTTCTTCCCTGTTTCATCCATCTGCCTGGCCAAGCTATTCCTTTTTCTCTCTTATTTATGGCTGTAATTTTGATGCCACCGTTACTGTACACGATCCGCTCTATATTTCTCTTATTTGCTTTGAAATTGCTCTTTTCAGTCTATCTCTAAAATCATTTATTTGCCCACAAAATAACCAGGCCCTGAACTATTTCCTGGCAACCAGTTTTGCAGAGCCAAATCATTCTGTTTGCTGTAATGGTGTATATACATCCTTTATTATCGCACTTAAATGCTTATTAACAATTCATGGAATCTTAAGTGGCTGAAAAAACAGGGTCTGGAGCTAAATATTTCTAGAGCCCTTCTCTGCAAGTGTGGGATTCACAGTGGAGAACAGCGTAGCTTGGAGTTGGTATTTTCAGCGTAATTGCGTTTTTTAATTAAGTGTATATTTAATCCATGTACAAAACCAAGCGACACAACTGCTCAGGGGCTGCTGGAAAAGGCTGGAAAGAGTTTTTGCCTTTATGTAATGGTCCTGGGAGATGATGAGCACCCTGATCCTAAAGCGTGGGCCTTCCTGAGTCCTTGCTCAGCAAATTGTGATCATGTTGAGGCTGTGTTTGGACTTAGCAGCACGTGAACACCCTCGGGATTTGCCTCTTCCCTCATACAGTCATTTCCATGGCACGGACAAGGAGGCAGGGAAAGGCAGTGACCACCTCTGCACCCACCGCTCAGGCCGCCCTGGGGCTCCCTGGAGCGGAGGGTGCCTGGAGAAGAGGTTTTGGGGTGATCTCTCCACTGCAGGACATTGAGCAATATTCCTTTTCTGCTCAACTGCAAAGAGTTCAGGGTCTGAGTAAAGAGCAGAAATGCAACTGCTCACAGGTTAAAACCTTCCTCTTCCGCAGAGGACTCAGAAAGTCCCCAGTGCGTGTTTGTGCCCCAGCTGTGTGAGAAATTCATGGAATGATAGAATATCCTGAGTTGGGAGGGACCCACAGGGACCATCCAGTCCAACCCCTGGCCCTGCACAGACACTCCAACAATCCCACCCTGTCCCTCAGAGCGTTGTCCAAACCCTCCTGGAGCTCTGGCAGCCTTGGGGCCGTGCCCACTGCCCTGGGGAGCCTGGTCAGTGCCAACCACCCTCTGGGGGGAAGAACCTTTTCCTGAGATCCAACCTAAACCTCACCTCTGGACAAGCCCTTGGCCAGTGGCAATGCAGAGGAGGGTGAGGGGCTTTTCAGTTTTTTTAGTTAATTTTTAGTTAATTTTTACTCCCTCTGATTTGACTGTCAGAAGCAAAAAGAAGAGTTTTAAGTTGTCTGTACACTCATTGACCTTTAAGTGAGCAGCCCTTAAATTTTAAGTACTTTCCAAACAACAGCTGAACCTTTCAAACCAACAGCAGCTGCTCCCTGAGCTTGTTTCTCCCAAGGAGAGCAGGAGTGAGATGATGCCACACAGAGCCCTCTGGGGCTCTGACACTTATTTGTCCTGCCGTTTTAAAAGTCGATCAATTTGGAGGCTCTCCCTAGGGGTCCTCCTTTTATCTTGATCTCTATTTTTTTTTTCCTTGTAGCACCTTGTTTCACACACAATCCTCCCTGCACAGCGAGCCCAGGAAACACATTTGTCTCCATCTCCATCGGCCGTTTTCTCTGCTGTCACCGTGTGAACTGTGACACAGGTGGATCAATACTGGAGGACGAGCCTGTGAGCAGGAAAAATCCATGTTTTCTTCCCACTGGCTGTCACGCAACGCAAACTGCTTTGCATCCATCTCCACTGCATCCATAAAACCCACAGCAAGAGATGGAGTCAAAGGAAAGAAGGGAGATTTCTGCTGGTGTTCTCCCAGGGATGAGAGTTGGTCCTCACCAGACTGTCCTGGGAGGCCAGAAGGAACAGTCTGACATCACCTGAACAACATCAGTTCCTGTGTGTGACAGAGAACAGCCTAAGGAGAAACAGGAACAGCATTTCTCTGCTCAGCAGCGGGAGCAGTGGGACTCCCTGCAGGGAACAGGATGGGCAGGAAGAAGTGAGGTGGCTGAGGAAAGGATGCTACAACTGGTGCCGCTGCTGGAGGCCCATCCTGAGGGCTGGAAGCACAAGTGGAGTGGAAAAGTTGTCACCAGAGGTCTTTAGTGTGGGTAGACCCAAGCTGTGGAAGAGTGACTAGCTGGGGTCCTGTCCTTGGGGACAGCCTGGTGGGCTTCCAGCCCCCTGCTCCTGATGGTCCTGGCTGGTCTGAGGCCTGGTTTGGGAGTCTGGTTTGTGCTGAGCTGTTCTCCAGTGGGGCTCATATCCTGGTGGGTTTGGAGCTACCTGGTGGCATTTTGAGCACCAGCAAGTGTGGCCACAGCAGGTTCAGTAGGGCTGGTTCAGGCCAGGAAACAGTGGCCTGGACAAAGGTAGGAATGGCCCCCAACGTGAGCTAAAGCAGCCTAGAGAGGGACGAGAGCAACGGGGTGCTGATCGTGCCACAGCTGCTTTAGGGATCCAGTGTAATTTTGCCAACACAGTTTCATTTGTACTTGATCTTAGCTTGAAACAACTGGATTTGACATAGGTATCACACACCTTAAATGGCAAATATTCTTACAGTGATCAGGGGAGAAAGTGGTTCAAGTTTTACAGGCAGCAGTGGAGGAGGTGCCAAGCTCCCCAGCCATTTTCTTCTCCTCCCAAATCTTGTGATGAGACAGAGGGGACCCACTGAGCTGTTCCCCAGCTGATCCCACCCTTGGGCACCAAACCACCTCAGTGGGGAAGACACAGCAGACCTGGCTGGTGCTCTCAGGGACCTGAGAGCAGTCCCTGTCCCAACTTCAAAGCAAACCTTTCCACCAGGCATCCCGTGATAACTAATGCAGGGCCAAAGGGTGGCTGGAAAGGGAAAACCAGAAGACCCCACAGCAACTTTTCAGAGCCAAATAATTTTATTTGTGGGCCAGAACAATTAGAAATTTGAATGTTTGCCCAAATTCGTCTTCAATGCAAATTTTTTATACCACGACTCGTGTTCCTGGCCTGGGGGATGGATAACAAAACAATGAAACGAGATCTCTGCTTGGCTTTGATATGTGTAAAAAAAAGCTGCAAAAAAAGGGCAAAGCACTTGTCATACTGAAACTGAGGCTCTGAGGTGGCCCTTCTCCTTCCATTTGCCAAGAGCTTGACCCAAGGACCCATGGATGTGCTGGAAGCAGGTGGGCTGGTATGGACAGACTTGTTTCCAGGCTGATCCATCAGTCTGACTGTCACCATCCCTTCCCCTCCCAGGCATTGTGCTGGGCCCACTTTGGTTTGTTTGCACAGCACCAGCACAGTGAAATCCTGACCTGTGCCAGGGATGTCTCTGGTGAGGAACCAGCGTAAATAATAAACAAGAAATAATAAACAATAAGCCATGTTGGTGCTTTGCAGCCATTGCAAACTCCCTTTTTAATAGGAACCCCAAGGCCTCACTCCTTGCTGTTGTCTTCTGTGGATACCACTTGTCATGTAATGGGTCTTTCATCTCAACAGGGCTTTTAACTTCAAACCCGTCAGATCTTTAAAGAACTGCAAAACATTAACAGGCAGAGAGAAACTTTATTCTAATTTATTAGATGTAAGAGAAAAAGGAGGATGCAGCCACTTCAATGAGCAGAGACTGCCTTTGGAGGGAGGCTCCTGTTCCTAAAGCCTCCCTGGATTCTTTCTTCCTAAAAGTTCACTGCGACCCTGGCACAGGTTGCCCAGAGAAGCTGTGGCTGCCCCAGCCCTGGAAGTGTCCAAGGCTGGGTTGGACAGGGCTTGGAGCAACCTGGGCTAGTGGAAGGTGTCCCTGCCCGTGACAGGGGGTGGCACTGGATGATGTTTAAGGTCCCTTCCAACCCAGCCCATTCCCTGACTCTCTGATTCCATAAAAAACATTGGTTATTATAAAAACATTGCATGCTCTGCTGCATTTCACAGCCACGTGGGGGATTTGCATGGCTGATGAGAACAGGAAGGAGCTGAAATAACTTCTGGGCTTTGTCCTTCTCCACAAATGCTCACCAAATAAACCTCAGGCAGCTCCAGAAACATAAAGATTTGGGTTTATTGGTTATTTCTTCTGTTTGGAATTTCATGGAAATGACTGGTGTCTCAGTATTTTCCTCTCTATGGACAGTGGAAACCAGTAAATATGGAGACAAACCAAAGAGGTGCAAAGAGAAAATAATTCAAAAAGAAGCTTTAAGGGCAGGGGGTGGAACGAGATGAGCTCTAAGATCCCTTCCAACCCAAACCATTCTGGGGTTCTCAGTGCTACAGTGTAGTGTTAAATCCAGACTGGTCACAGCAGTGCTCACTGAGGAGGGCTGTGCTGTGTCAACATCACTGGGTGTTGGCACCTTTTATTGTTGATGTTCAGCACTAAACTGCAAAGAGCCCAGAATAAAAGAGGTTGTCCCAATGGATAGAGCTGCTGCTCCTGCTAATGAGCTTCAGCAAAGCAGATCACTGAGAGTCCTTAACAGTGATGGGGAGGTAACAGCCACACCAAGCTCTTTTTTGTGCCTGCTCCCAAGACCAACTTCCAAAGTCGTCCTGTGGCTATTGTTGTTCACTCAAAAAGAGGCAGAGCAGCCTCTCCATGCAGCCATATGCCATGTGGAATCACGGATCCTTATTCAAAAAAATAGAAGAAAATTGTTATTTCCTGCTTTGTTCTGAAGTTGGAGTGAAGAGGCAACTTAGGCGCAAGCTGAAGAGCAACTTGAGCTCTGATGCTCCTCCAGCTTTACCAAAATTGGCCCAGCACAGTGCCTGGCTCACGGTGGGGAACCACAAATCCTGGCAGTATATTTACTTGTCTGAGGAGCAGCCTCCTTGTGGAGAGAGAGTCAGCTCTGAACACTGGGAGAGATTTTGCTGGTTTGTGTTAGACCCTGATGGTACCAGTTATAGCTACTCTAAGCCCGGGGATAAGAAAATGACAGGAAAGAAAGATATTTTCCTGAATCTTCTTCACTGTGAAAGATTTGGGCATGGAATACAGAGACACTGTTCTAGCTCTGTAACTGGAGATACTGGTTTAACTCCTGGCTCTTTCCATGCTCACAGACAAGTTACTTAGTATGCTGTTGAGCCCTTTTCTGGTTATCGCTCTCTTTGAAGTCCCTTCACCTGAAGCCAAGTGAATGTCTCATCTTTAATGTTTGTAATATTTTAGTCTCTGTCCTAGCAAAAAATGCCTCAAATTTGACTGTAAATTAAGGTTGGGAGGAGAGAAGGCAACTAAAAACCTACCTGCCAATATATGCTGAGAAGGCCGAAAAGCAGATTGTAACTTTTAAATCACTCAAAATTTGCAGGGGAGAATGAACTGGTTCGTGCGTTTAGGATGCTCAGGATTGGCAAGAGCTCAATTAATGTCTTGTCTCCTTTATACCTTCTGCAAAATTGTATTAATAAGGCAGCATTTATCCATGGTAGGCTTTGAGCACTTCAGGGCACCTGTGTAGGGTGCAATGGAGAAGGGTCCTCACAGCCTTCAGTGAGGCCTTAATACAACATCAAATATAAACCCTGGCTTTATTGCCAGGTCCAGTCTGTTCTTCACTGGCTGTTTCACACAAGTGAACATCTACATTTCAGGCAGCAAACAACCAAATTTTAAAACCTACAGGGGAGTCATTTTAATGAGTCGAGTTTCTCAAAGCAAAATTATCCTAATGAGTGAGAAACGAGGTGGGTGTAACTGAAGGGAGGGGAAATGCAGAAAACTAATTAATTTTCTTCTGCAAGGTCTGGGAAAGGTCACAGAAAGGCACCACAGATCGTAGTAGAGGATGCAAAATGCTGTAAATATTTAAATCACTCGCAGAAATCACGGATTATTCCAAACCATGAAAGTATTTTGGCTTTGTGTCTCACCAGTTCCTATGGTTTGACCACAAAGTGCATCCCAGCTTGTGGATGTTGTGGGTGGGAGTGATTTGGGACTTTGTGGAGAAGCACATGCCATAAAGAGAGGGCAGCTCTGAGTGGTTTTGATACCAAGAGCTTTGTGGTTCTGTTGGAAACGATGTAACTTCTCTAATACTTTTAATTGTTTTAATGCAAGCTTTTGATTAGTTGTTTTAATTAGCCACAGGTTGTGTGTTAGGCCTTCAATCACTTTTAGCCAGCATTTAGAAAACAGTTGTCATAAGCTACTTTTGTGAAAACGTAGGAGAAAAAAGTACTAAAACTGTAAATTTTGTTAAAGTTAACCTTGGTATGCTTCAGTGAAAAAATTCCAGGAGAGAAAGATGGATTGTTGGATCTGTACATCTGGAATTTAACATCTGGAAACGAGGACCTTTTGCAGAAACCAGCATGTAATGAAGAAGACTGAAAAAGGCTCAGTATTTGTGTCAGAAAGTCACTACCGGGGAAAAAGGTATTAAAAGACTAAAAATAACTTAATTAGCAGAGAAACCAAGAAATTAATAACCAATAGAAGGTGGAATACTATCTAATGAAAGAGAATTATGTAATTAAGAACCAATGAACAATAATTTCTTTGTTAAAAATGTACGAACAGGTGAAAAAGTGATGTCTTGGTGTCTATATGGAAGCAGGAACTTTGTCGGCCACATACGCACCCAGCTCTGCAAATAAAAGGAATTACTTCCTTTCTAACACTAAAGAAACCCAACAGTGCAGGAGGGTTCTATTTATCCTGATGGTTTCAGAGGTGTTTCGGAACAGTTCCCTGCAGTCGTGGCTGGTGCAGCAGCTGAGCTGCTCCGGGGACCTGCTGAAAACCAGCCCGGGCTCCTCAGCACCTGTGTGAGCCCAGCGGGCTCCCTGATTTCCCAGGAGCAGCCCAAATTTAAGCAGGTGGGTCCCCTACTCCTGCCAGGACATCCTGGTGGTCGTCACGTGCCGAGCACTGGCATCCCGTGGCACCTGCCAGAGCCACCAGGGATGGGCTGTTTGGCACCCTCAGGTGCCAGCACCTTGCTCCTGACACAGCCTTGCAGCCGCTTCTGTGGCTCTCCAGGAGGTGGGATGTGGCTTTCCTGGAGAAGTCTGGCTTTCTCCTAACTCAGTAGTCACTCCATAACGCCCACAGATTTTTGGTGCCTCGTGACACAGGTTCTTGTGAGCCACAGTGAACATGAGCAGGGGAGGGGAGAGCAGCTGCTGGGGGGGCACATGGGGGCTCTGTCTGGGGCTTAGGGATAAGGGTGGTGGGCAGGGAGATGGTCGTGGTTTGGTCAGTCAGGAGCAGCAGTTGAGTCAAAATTGCTCTTTCCCTCTGGACCATCTTTATTAACTCCAGCTTCATGTAATAACTCTGTGGAAACACTTGCCCCAAGTCCTTCAGTGTCTGATGTGCCCATGGAACATCTGGGACTTGAAGAACCATGGTGTGCCCAGGCCAGGGGCTGAGCAGGCTGATGAAATGGTTAGAAATGGTTAGAAATGGTTAGAAATCCTGCCACTCACCCTCCTGATGCCAAAATTGTCCTATGAAGTCCAACCCCTACAAATGCAGCCCTCAGGACCTGCTGACCACGTCTGTCCTTCCACGTTGACCTTCCAAAGCTGAACCTGGTGGTGCCTGAAGGACAGAGGGGTCAGCAAGAAAACACCTCTGGACTTCTCTACATGAATTTGCACTAAAGGAGACTTTGGAGACCCCTGATCTGTCAGGATGAGAGGAACCGTGTCCATGTTTTTTGTTGCCAGACAAGAGGAATTTCAGAGGCATTTTGACAACCAGAGCTCCTTGTTCTCTGTGTCACACACGTGTCCCTTTGGTCCCATCACTTGGATATGTGTGTTTGGTGCTTGTGAGCTCGTGAGTGTGGGGCCATAAAATCAACTCGCTGAGAGATTGTGGAACCAAATATTTCCATAAGATCACACAGTGAATTTTATTACCCTAAATTTCCCTAGAAGGACACTCAGCACTGGGAAAGATTTCTTTTTCCCAATGTTAAATTCATGTGGCTTCAGTGAGAGAATAACAAGGCACTTGACATCTTCCAGTTTCAGAATAACTTTGGAGCATCTGTTTTCCCTCATTTAATTTCCCTGTCCCAGAGGGGACCCAGCCAAATGGCCAGCTCGCCTGTGCTCAGGGCTGACATGATCTAATCTGAAGACGAGCTGTGTTTGAGTTCTGTGCTGCTGCTGAAGTTGGATTCATTAGCCACTTTCCCCCCAGAGTTTTCAGAAAGTTTCTGCCGTGTTTGAAGGATAATTGCCATCCCTGGGTCTCAGGGGAGGGAGAAACAAAGGACTGCGTGTTCCCCTTTTGATTTGGACTCAAAGAGTGACAGAGGCAGGAAAAAAAATAGCGGGTCCAGGAGATTCTTCAGTAGCATGTTAATGGCTCTGCATTGGAAATCTTGTGGAGTGTGCCACAGGGAGCCTGGCTGGGGAGGAAGATGAGAGGAAGCACTGCCAGATCCTCTCCTGGAAAAAAATGTCCCTGTGCTTGTACCTCTCTGGAGAAATGAGGGAATGTGTGACTGGCAGCCAAGTCTTCCAGAGCAATGGTTTTGAAGGTATTTCTCTGTGTACTGCCAGAGATTTCTACACCTGAATACCTCTGGCTTCCTCCTCCCATCACGTCCCTCTGCCTCCACGCCTGCACAATCCCTGGTGTTGAGTTCAGTCCACACCTACCAAGAAAAAATGGCTTGCAAAGGTTAGAAAACAACCCACAGGAACTTGATTTTAACTTTCAAATGAAGCTAGTCTGAAATTCAGTTTTCTGCAGCTTAGTCCCAACCTCCAAAGAAATGGATTCAATGAGTAACTGAACGTGTTTTCAGCTCTGGATCCTGACAAACCAAAACCAAAAGGAATGAAAGAATCTTGCCCCCTTCAGTAATTAAAAAGATTAATATAAGTCCTTAAAGGATGATTTAGGAGCCTAAAGAGCTGCTTTTTTCTTCTTACCATTATGATAAATATTTTCTATTTCATTACAGTTGAGAATTTCATCATGATTATTTCATGGTCATACTCCAACAAGATTCAATAACTAGCTTTTCTTTTTTTAAAAAAAAACAAAAGGTGAGAATGTTGCCAAAATCTTTTCATGATTAACATGGAAATTATCTCCAGTACAACTTCACCTCTGTCAAAGCTGGTTTTGATCACTACAGTGTATCTTGCATAATAGTCTCTTAAGCAATGCAAGGGACACTGTATCACATAAAAATGTGTTTAATGGCAAATATTATGTATTTCTGTAAAATATTTAAAGGCACTAAACATTCTGTGTTTTAAATCCTGCTTCCAGTAAGCAACTGTTCATAATTAAATATCAAAAGATGGGTTTGGTGCATCCCTTGAGTATGTTCAGTGTCTGCTGCTGAATTACACCCATGGGCAGTGTGAGACACATCTGCATGTGTTCCCTTAGCATTCCACCTTCTCCTGCTCTGTGGAGCTTCCACCTTCTGCAACAAAACAGCTCAAGACCAGCCTGGAGAGTAGGAAGGAGGTTGGTGGCTGGTCCATCATGTCTCAATTCTCACCTGAGGAATTCAGTTTTTACCACGTGAGAGGGTGGTGATGTCCAGGGAGATCCTCAGTGCTCTGGAGAAAGGTGCAGGTGATGCAAACTTGATGAGAAGATGGAGAACTTCCCCATTTGGGGGTTCTGCTTGGAGCTGGAAAACATTGAAAACACACTTTCTTCCTAAAAGACTGGCTCAAAACCCAAATATTTTCTTTTGGTTCCCTTGGTCCCTTAAAAGGGGCTTGTGAGAGAAGCTGCTTTGCTTCCCAGCTGAGCAGCCTCATCTCTCATCTGTCCAACCAGGAGACCCTGGTTGGATCTGCTCTGGATGAAGCCGTTCAATGTTCAGTTGGAGAGAATGACTTGGGTCCTCAGGGGAACTGCGGGAACCAGGTGAAAACAAAGTTCAAAGCCTTCAGCTGCCCTTTGCTGTCTGTTCCTCAGAGCAAATGCTGGGATGTTTGTGCTGTATCCAGCCTGAATAAGGAATCCTTCAGCCAGGGGCTGCAGAGAAAAGGGCTGGGGAGCAGTGGAATGTCCTCAGCCTTCCCTGCAGGGAACACAACTGTTATATTTAGGAGCTAAACTCATATTTGAGCCTATGTAAAAGACCTTGTGAGGGCTTTCTAAAACCAAGGAAGAGCCACAACACCTTTTCCCTCCTCTGGGACTCCAGGTCCCTGGATAAGGACCTCTCCAGCACAGACCTGGCAGAGCCCTGCTAGCAGATACGGCACAGCTACACAGCCCCCACTCTCCCCGTGCTTCTCCCTGAGTCTTTCATGCTTGTCTGATTTCATGGGAACATATTCCAACCACAGAGGTGTCAAAATACCTCATTTCAACATCAAATGCATGTGCTTTGCTGCCTAAAATAGACATTCCAGGAAGGCGTGCTCTAGCTTTTAACAGCCAACAGCTAATCCTCCTTCCCCAAACTGAGTGTCTGGAGGGTGATGGTTCCTCCCAAACCAGCAACTCCCAGTGCTTGTTGGGCTCATGGAACCATAGAACTGAGTTGGAAGGAACCCACTAGGATTGAGTCCAGCCCCTGGCCCTGCACAGACACCCCAACAATCCCACCCTGTCCCTCAGAGCGTTGTCCAAACCCTCCTGGAGCTCTGGCAGCCTTGGGGCCGTGCCCACTGCCCTGGGGAGCCTGTTCCAATCCTCCAGGAATGTCACACCTGGGAATCACATCTGCCCCCTGAACTAAACTTCCTGCTCTTTGAGATTCCTCAGTGTAGCACCCTTCAGGCTCCCCCATCTCCTTCTCTCCCTGCCCCTCCTTCTCCCAGCGAGGTGCCCCTGGCCCAGCATTCCACATCCAGGAGAAGGCCCAGGGGGAGTCTTGCTCCTTCCCAGCAGAAAAGACCACAGCTCCTGCAGAACCAAAGGGGAACAAACAACAAGGATGTGCCCTTGTCACAGCAGATAATTTCAAAGACTTCTTGTTCAGCTCTGATTCGGAATGAAGCCAAGTCTGAGGATGCTGAAAACGCCTGGGAATTTGGACTCCCCTGCTCTGCACAGCCCTGAGGCTGCCACAGCACACAAAGAACACCAAGGAATTTTAAAATGCAGTCACTTATCCCTCACATTAAGCTGCTTTTCCTTCCTGCTTCTCCCTTGCATCTGCAAGGGTTTCCCCCAGGTTTCATAGGACAAATAAGGAATTAATTTCTGATGCCTGAAATCTAGCAGAACTTGCTTTCCCTGCTTTTCAGACCTGTACAAACCCTCTTTCTTTTTCTCTTTTTCTCAGATTTCGCACTTTCTGTGCAAAATTTCTGTCAGATGTTGAAGATTTTTGAGGATTTTTAACTGATTACCAAAATGCTTCAGGAAGCAGGGTCAGGGGGCCAAATGAGCCAAAGAAGAAACCACCCTTGTGTCCAGCAGAGTGAGAGCAGCTGGGAATTGGGCTATCCCTGGTACTGTGGTCGAGGCTTTGACATTCACAGAAACAGTCATACTCTTATGTATTAGAATGTATCATTATAATTATTATGCATTTCAGTTAATGATGTTATTTTTATGACTCTTGATTTGTATCAGACTCTACAGCAAGTCACCACAGCAAGACACAGCCGTGGCTCTGAAGGGACACTCTGAAGGGACACTCTGAAGGACACTGAAGGGAGAGGGAAAGGACAGTGTGAAAACTGATGGGAAAAGAAAAGGAAGAGAAGGAAAAGGGTTCATAGAACCACAGAATCGCAGAATGGGTTGGCTTGGAAGGGAGTTTAAAGACCTTCCCATTCCACCCCCTGCCACGGACAGGGACACCTTCCACTAGCCCAGGTTGCTCCAAGCCCCGTCCAACCTGGCCTTGGACACTTCCAGGGCTGGGGCAGCCACAGCTTCTCTGGGCAACCTGTGCCAGGGCCTCCCCACCCTCACAGCCAAGAATATCCCCCAATATCCCTCTGGCAGCAGGAAGCCATTCCGCCTTGTCCTGTCACTCCATGCCCTCATCCAAAGTCCCTCTCCAGGTCTTGAAGCCCCTTTAGGAACAGAAAGGGGCTCTAAGGTCTCCCCAGAGCTTTCTCTTTTCCAGGTGAACACCCCCAGTGGAAACCGCACGAGGGATCCTCCTTGGAGGCTGGTTGCAGACAGAAGAACAAGGTGCAAAGGCTGCCCAGGCCAAGGTTTATGATAAGGTTTCAGCATCCAGAGGTGTTTGGTGTTCCTGTTCTGCCTCCCTGAGTGTCTCCAGGGTTGTCCTCCACGCTGGGGCAGAGGGGGTGAGGAGGAGCACTGTGCACACACAGCATGGATAGGGAGCAAACTTCACCTGGCTGAACCGGCCCAAATGCAAAGAAGTTAGTAAATAAAAAGCAAGTTGTCAGTCAGGCCGAGGCCAGCAGTGCCCCTGGGCAATTAGTCTGACTGTATTTTACGTTTATGAAGCAGAGTAATGAACGTAACGGCTCTTTGGGTGCCAACAAATAACAGAGAAGCGCACACACGGAGCCTGAATTAAAGCAAATGCATCCTTGGAGGCTCATGATGGACTCCAGCCTTTCACACAGCCTGGCAGTGCATTTGCAGGAGCTGTTTTGCTCTTGGACAAGGCTGTGGAGCAGCAGAATCTCCCTTTGGAGGTGCAGCAGGAGCCCTAAAATGCTGGTGAGCTCCTGCTGCCACATCTCTGCTGGGGCTCATCCAGTAGTTGTCCCCTGTGAGGGTGGTGGGACACCTGAACCTCTTGTGCCACCACACGGGAAAGGAGGAACATGCCTGGCACGGGAACATCTCCTTGACCCGCCGTGGCCCTTGGGAAAGCATTTGTTCCCTGCTGGGGTTTTGCAGTGGGCAGGGAAGCCCAGGCTGTCCCAAGGCCCCCAGCAAGGGTCGCCCACCCAAATGGGACTGGCCAACTGCAAGTGCCATAACCAGGTCTTGTAGTCACGTCCTACCCCACTCCTCGACCAAGGGGTCCCTGAGAGGGCAGAAGACCCCTGAGAAGAGCAGCAGGATTGCCCTGGGGGCAGATGACCCCAGGGTTAGGCCACGCAGACTCAGCACTGGCAACTTGTTCATACTGTAGCACATTTATGGAAAAGCCTTAAAAATGGAAAAAAAAAATCTTTATTTTGCCATATATTTGTCAATTCTTAAGCACCCACTCTGTGAAGTTATTGAGCCATTCTGAGTCCACCTTTTTGGAAGTCTTCAAAAATTAAAATTCCAGGTTGAAGGTTGTATTTGCTGTACTATGTGTATTAAATAATCCGAGTTCCAATGTGTTCCGGGACTGCTCACTACCTGTGGTAACTGCAAAAATGATAGCAGGGGAGGGCTTATTCAAAGGTGCTTATCTTGCTCCCTCACTGTTATAGGCTGAAAGTTTTTAAAGTATCTGAATCTTCTCTTGTGATTTTTTAGCCCACAAAATTGGATTAAATTCTGTCTTTACTGTGTGGATCTCTCTGGAAAATACCTGTCCATGCAGAACTCAACAGTGAAAGGTGAGCTGACTTTGCAGCTTCAGGCGTGTCTCTCACATGCACAGATTTCTCAGACAAATATCATAGAATCCCAGAAGGGTTTGGGTTGGAGGGACCTTAGAGATCATCTCATTCCAACCCCGGCCATGGGCAGGGACACCTTCTCCTGCTCTGTGGAGCTTCCACCTTCTGCAACAAAACAGCTCAAGACCAGCCTGGAGAGTAGGAAGGAGGTTGGTGGCTGGTCCATCATGTCTCAATTCTCACCTGAGGAATTCAGTTTTTACCACGTGAGAGGGTGGTGATGTCCAGGGAGATCCTCAGTGCTCTGGAGAAAGGTGCAGGTGATGCAAACTTGATGAGAAGATGGAGAACTTCCCCATTTGGGGGTTCTGCTTGGAGCTGGAAAACATTGAAAACACACTTTCTTCCTAAAAGACTGGCTCAAAACCCAAATATTTTCTTTTGGTTCCCTTGGTCCCTTAAAAGGGGCTTGTGAGAGAAGCTGCTTTGCTTCCCAGCTGAGCAGCCTCATCTCTCATCTGTCCAACCAGGAGACCCTGGTTGGATCTGCTCTGGATGAAGCCGTTCAATGTTCAGTTGGAGAGAATGACTTGGGTCCTCAGGGGAACTGCGGGATCCACTAGCCCAGGTTGCTCCAAGCCGGCACCCATGAGCTCACATCCATCCCTACAGGCAGCAGTGCCACCTAAAGCCTGTGCACACCAGGGAGAGCTGAGCTTCTCGAGGGCTTGGAGCGCTGGAATGGGGCACTGGGAGGTGGATTAGGAAGCAGGGAATAGGTGATCAAACATGTGTTGTACTAAGAAGTGAGTTGTAGCAGCGAGTGCTTTTCTTACTCATGTGTTTTGGTTGCACTGAGCAGAGAGGGGGAAAGGCCTCGTGATCACCCAGAATCTGTGCAGGCACCCGAGCCGATTCCAGCAGTAAGGAAGCACTCACTGGCTGCTGTCCCTGCCCAGCACAGCCTGGGCACACAGCTCAGCTCAGGGATGTGTCCTCCTGCTCCTGCATGTCCCCCTCCCTGCTCCTGCAGCCCCCACCCCACATCCCTGCCGCTCACAGGCTTGCCAGGTGAACATTCCCACAGGGCTGAACAACTCCGGAGCTGCAGGTTTGAAACTCTCCTTGTGAAATCACCTTTCCATGGGTCTGGTCTACCTCATAAGGTTAAATGTATTTCAGAGCTGTGTTGCTGGTGCCTCCCAGCTGTTCCATTGGTATGCTGGCAGTGCCTCACCCCTGTTTTCCCTATTTGTAATTTAACCAATGCCAAAGGGTTATTTTCATCAAATGTAAAAAAAAATGGACACTTATAAAAATGCATAGGTTTTAAATTGCTCAGCAGTTGGAGTAGTTATAAGAACTAGCCCAGGGAATAAATGGCTCCTTCTGACATTAGGCCATTTCCATATGGGCTGCAAATGGAATGGGATTCATTCCTGTCCCCACCACACACAACTGTTTCTCTGCTGTTCCTTCAAGCTTCAGTGTCTCTCTTAATGCTTTATTATCACTGTTGAAACTCCACAGTTTAGAATGTGCTCAGAGTAAATCTGTCATGTTACATTTAAGCACCAATTGCTTCTGTTTTAACGGCATTAATCTTTGCCTTCTTGCTATGTCTGAGCCAGGAGAATGAAAGGAGATAATTCCCCTCTTTCTCAGCCACCGAATCCTTTAAAACGAAAGCAGAACTCTGGTGCTGCAGGCAAAACTGATTTTCCTGCTGCTTCTGAGTGCCCTGTTCCCCACCAATAAGGCTGACCCTGCTCAGCGTTCCCAGGGCATGGAAAAGACATTCCTTCGGAATTTTACTTTGGAATTCACTCCACAGTCCACATGTTGTCAGGATAGAACCTCTTAAAATATGGTCCAAGGCAGCTCACGTGACAGAAAAGGTGATATAACACTGCAACACAAAATGCTAATGAGTTCCAAATTGTGCCAGGAAAATCAATGTTTGTCCTGCAGAAGGTTCTGTTTTTATTGGATAACTTTCTTCTTGACTTGGTTATTGTTCCAGAGTCCTACAAAAGCAGAGGGAAAGGGAAAGGAAATAGGAAGTGCAGTGCATGATAAAGAAGCTGATTCTTAAGTCCAGCATAAAACTTGATGGTTTAGGATAGGCATTAAATATGGGAGCTTATAAAATGGGAAGGTGGAGTTTAGACATAGTAAAATAGGAGGGGGAACACAGGAAATATCTGCTCATAATATGTTTTGTTGCACAATTATGTTTTGCTAACCAAAAGCCAATCCTTCATCCTTCCAGCTTTCTCGTGCAGGACTTTAGTGTTGGTTTCAATGTCAGTGCAGGGGATTTGTCTCCATGATGCCATGATGGCCCATAGACACCTCAGGGATGTTTATATCACGGACAGGGGGCACATTTCAGCCTTTTCCAAGCTGATCTCCCAACCCTACAACACCATTTACACCAACAGAGTCCGTGCTGGAAGGAACATCTCCTCCTTCCCCCTCCCCACAGTGAAGAGTAAGTCTGTCACGAAATATTTCTTTTAAAGGTTATGTTTTTGCAGCCTCTCATCCACCAGAAATTCCATGTTTTGAGGTGCTTTAAACCTTCATTTCTTTCCAAGGCTATTCTTTGTGAGGTGATTTGCTAGGTTTCTTCTCAAGTGGATGGGCAGACACATCATAGATGCCAAGTAACCCCTGCCACCCCCATGGCAAAACAGCCAAGTCTTGTCCCTCCAGGTGTCACAAGTAACAAACAACCTTCTTAATCAGTAGCTCCAACAGCATCTGAACGAGTTGTTATAAAACACATTAGATTATTTACCATGCACAGAAGATCTGTTCCCACTATTACCAGTATTTATCACAACTGAGGATTGCACAGAAATGTAAAAAGGAAAAGCCCAACACAGAGTATCTGATGGCTCCATACACTGCTCACTCAATGCTCTTTTTTAACAAGTCCTTCAGATCTCATCTCATAGGAGGCCTTTCCATTGACAGGTTTAACATGGGAATGACCTCTACAATAACTCTGCTTTCAGCACCTTCTTACAACTTAAGCTTGAATTAATGAGGTTCAATGAACAACATGAGCTGTGTAATGTTGCAGTCAACTTATCATCGTGCAGGCCTTTATTCTGTGCTCAGATGCAAATCCTTCACATCGAATTCCATCCCCAAATTTGGAGGCTGCTGAAGCTTGGACTTGGCTTAGCCTTTGAGAAACACCACCATTTTTGACACTGAGATTAGGAGGGAGTCAAATACAAACAGCACACAAACCTGGCCTGTTTGTTTCCAGTAGAGCAGCTGTGACTTTAAAAGAATTGTGATGGATTTTCCTGGGAATGGACCAAATTCTTTGGAAATCATAGAACTGTGGAGTAGTTTAGGTTGGAAAAGACCTCCAAGGTCACAGAGTCCAACTGTTAACCCAGCACTGCCAAGGCCACCACTAACCCGTGTCCCCAAGTGCCACATCTACTTATCTTTTAAATCCCTCCAGGGATGGGGACTCCACTGCAGCCCTGGGCAGCTGTGCCAGGGCCTGACCACCCTGTCAGTGAAGAAATTCCTCCTGATGTCCAACCTGACCCTCCCCTGGCACAGTTGGAGGCCATTCCCTCTCCTCCTGCCCCTTGTTCCCTGGGAGCAGAGCCTGACCCCCCCCTGCTCCCCCCTCCTGTCAGGGAGTTGCAGAGAGTGAGAAAGTCCCCCCTGAGCCTCCTTTTCTCCAGGCTGAGCCCCCCCAGCTCCATCAGCCCCTCCTGGTGCTCCAGCCCCTTCCCCAGCTCCGTTCCCTTCTCTGGACACGCTCCAGCCCCTCAATGTCGTTCTTGTTGTGAGGGGCCCAGAACTGCCCCCAAGGTTTGAGGTGTGGCCTCAGAAGCACCCAGCACATGTTTTAAACCAAGACTGGTCCTGTAGGATGCTGGGCAGGGCAGTGAATCAGGGATGTCTTCCGTGATGCTTGGTGCTGGATTGTCTTACGAAAACTTTCTCCTTTATTCTGGATCACAGAATCACAGAATCAACCAGGTTGGGAAAGGCCTCTGAGATCATCAAGTCCATCCCTTGATCCAACCTCGCCGTGGTTCCCAGACCATGGCACTGATGCCACATCCAGTCTCACCTCAAACACCTCCAGGGACGGTGACTCCACCCCTCCCTGGGCAGCCCATTCCAATGGCTGAGCACTCCCTCTGTAAAGGACTTCTTCCTGATGACCAACCTAAACCTCCCCTGGCACAGCTCAAGACCAAGCCCTCTTGTCCTACTGCCCTCAACTCACTTTTGCAAGAGCTTGAAACCAAACACACCCCTCTGATATCCAGTTTTTTCCAAGAGCTGAAAATTCAAGAGATAAGTTGTATAGAAAGTTACTGAAAACTGGGAGGAATATTTGATGAGGGAGCAACGATGGATTTAGCACCACAGAGCTATTATGGGACACTGATACCTAGATCTCCACGTCTCTGGGTAAGGCATGTGAGAATGATGCAGGAGTGCAGTTAACAGGGCTGCCAGAGGAATCCTTCAGGAGGATGGGAAAGGTTCTGGTTGGATGCACAATTCCACAGCTGAACTTTGCAGAGATGTAACTCTAAACCTGTGTATGGACTGAAAAGCAGTTTTGCCAATAAGCTGACTCAAATTCCCATCTTTAAACATGTGGAGGTCCTGCAGAACCACGCTGCACGTGGATCTTCCTTCTAAATTTTGTTAATCTTTTAAGTGCACTGGTTTATTTATCTCATTTCTGGAAGGACAAAATGTTGCTCAGCTTTACCCCTCAAAAATTAGGTTTTGGGTCTCATTCGGCCATCCAACTTATCCTAAGTGTCTGGAGAGAGAGGTTGGAACTTCCACAGTGTGATCCAAGGGATCTTCTACTTGACAGGGGAGTTGCTCTCCAGAGGTCCACCCATGTTTTTCATCTCTCTCATTCCTTGTATAGTAGAAGAATTGAGGAATTTAATTCCCTCATTCTCAGGAAATGGCCTTGAGTTGCACCAGGGGAAGTTTAAATTGGATATTAGGATTTTTTTTTTTTTTTTGAACAGAAAGGGTTACAGAACATTGGAGCAGCCTGTCCAGGAATCACCATCCCTGGAAGAGATCAAAAACCATGTGGATGGGGAATATGGTGGTGGTACTGGGTTGGTGGTTGGACCTGATGATCTTGGAGGTCTTTTCTGTGATTCTATGGTTATTATGGTCTGCTGATGATCTGTGAACAACCTTAAGGAGACAGGGAGAAGGAGTTGGGAAATGGGGCCTATTGTCAAAAGGCTGATTAAAACAGTCCTGTGGGATTGGAACGTGCCCTGGCAACATTTAAGGGTCTGCAAATCAGAAGAGACTGAAAGGCACAGCCCTGAGCAGTTGCTGTTCTGGGGAAGGAGGGCAAAGCAGAGCACAGCAGAGCAAAACTGGTGCTCCTGGCACTGCAGACACCCAGCTCTTCTTGGTTTGCAAGTGGCATATTAGCAGCTTCTTCCTATAATTTACCAAAGCATCCTTTTTTTTTTTTTTTTCCCTCACAAAGAGAATAAAAAAATGGTTAAAATAACTTTGAAAGTCAGGTTATTGCTGTGCCTTAACACCTTCTAACAGATGTTGTTCTTACCCAAAGCAGAGTTCCTTGAATTATTAATGGTTTCCAACAGCTCAGCTTGAAATAATTTAGCATTTGAAAGAGAAAAGTCACTCTCATTATTCCAAGTGCAGAAACATTATGGTTATTAAAAATATTCTCCACAAAAAGGAGAAATCTGTACAATTTGTATCTTTTCCTCCAGATGCCAGCGGGAGCACCAGATCTAGGGAAAGCTCTGTGCTTGGTGAAGGTTAATTGATAAAATACAATGGAAGACAGAAGACACCCTATTCCTCTTAAATTGAGAAGCTCTTATCTGATCTTTGGTGGCTTTAACTTCACTAGATTTATAGTGTTTGTTGTTGGAGAGACACCATCACATTCTTTTTGAGGCTTGAAGTGACCAAATTATTCAGGGCATCCAAACTTCACAAGGGACATTGGCCAGGTCAGGCAGGGCTCTGAGCAACCTGGTGTAGTGGAAGGTGTCCGTGCCCATGGCAGAGGGTGGAATGAGATGATCGTGGAGGTCTTTTCCAAGCCAAACCACTCTGGGATTTATGGTACTGAACAGCAACAGGCTGTTGAGGATTGTGCCGTGGGTGGTCGCTGGGAGAAGACCTGTGCTGACACCACCCACAGCCCTGAGCTCTCCCCAGCAAGGCCTGTCAGCTGGTGGTGACATTTCTGTGCTCAGACCTGACTTGGAGTCTGCAGAGAGGACTGGAAGATGTTCTTGGGGCTGTGTTGTGCTCTCAAAACCAGCACTGATTCCTGGAAACATGAACCAGGCTGGGCCACGTTTGTCCTTCTGGCAGAGCATCTCAGCTGGTCAGACTGTGGGAGGTGCAAAGAGGAGCCCTGGGCTGGCTGGGACAGAGTCTTTGAAAGCACAGACAGCTTTTCCCAAGGATTCTGCAGAACAAGCCTGGGGAAGAAGTGAGCTGGTGTTTGATTAGCATTTAAAAGCTGGACAAAATACAGCCTACAGGGCTCCTCTGGGGACTGAGAAGATTGTGAGCCTTGATAATAGCAGGATGGCTTTCCCTTTCCAGCATGGATTTCTTAGGTGGGATCCACTGGCACGTGCCCAGGAGTCATTCCTGGACAGAGCAGCTGCTGTGCCCAAGACAGTGTGAGCTGACAGTGCTCTCTGACAGGCTGTGGTCCTGTGCTCTCCACAGTCTCTCCAGCTCATCACTCACATTTTTACCAAGTTCTGATATTTTATCAAAAGGGAGGGGAATGAAATGATGATTATTGTGATTACTCACCGCTGTAAACAGCACTGTGCTCCTGCCCTCAGCTGCTTTTCAATCACAGAATCACAGACTGGTTTGGGTTGGAAGGGAATTTAAAGGTCATTTATTCTCCCCCCCTGCCATGGGCAGGGACACCTTCCACTAGCCCAGGTTGCTCCAACTTGGCCTTGGACACTTCCAGGGATGCAGCAGCAGTGAGATGAATTCAGGGTGTCTGTGTCTGTCTCAGGGCTCTCCACCCACACATGTGCACTTAAATATTGATCTGCTCCTGAACATCTCATAAGCACTATTTCAAATGAATAACTTGGAGTTGCACATGGTTTTCTGATGACTCGTCAGAATTATGACCCAATTTATGCTTTCTGTAATGATCAGCACAATAAGGCAGTAAAGCTGTCGTTGCTGAATACACCCAATTTGTATTTTAGCCCTGCAATATAATCAATACAATAAGAAACCAATACTTCAGGAGTTAGTATTGTCTTGTCTTGTCTTTGCAGGGACACGGAGTCTCTTTCCTCAAGTCTACTTTGGATCTGAAGGAGGTTCATGTACATATTAGCTATTCCTACTGCTGTTCCATGATAAATATACCTTCCACTGCTGCTGAGATCTCAGCCAACATGCTCTACAGTAATAAGAAAACATTTTCTTTTCTTTTTAATATTCAAAGCAAAACCATCAAGTAAATAAAATTTTCTCTCTCCCCCCCAAAAAAATGTAAAATACAGTGTGTTGCTGTACTTCCCCCAGATTATTAAAGAGTTCCTTGCACTGCAGAAGGGGCTCTGAAATGGTGAATAATGCTTTACATTGCTTCAGCTTCTGTCAACAACAGAACTGGAAATGCTTTAAAAGCGCTCATTCTTTAACTCACCACACTCTGAAATATGCTTATAAACACAATGCACATACAGACACACACACTTGCATTCCCGTGAATGTACACATTTTCACATTTATTTCTGTTTCCAGATGACAAAGAAGAGTCCTTAGACGGTTAAAAACCATTTCCCAGTGCAACAGAATGAGCTAAGGGGAGAGCCAGACCCAGGATTTCTGATTCCCTCTTGCTTTGCTTTGATCAGAGAAAACCTCTCCCCTGTTGAATTAGCAACCATGGGCATCATTAACTCTTTGCAGACAAACATTTCCAATGTCATTTCTGTCCCCTGACTGGAGGGGGAGGTTAGTGAGGCTTCACACGAGCATCACTGGCAGCAGAGCTGGGTGTGCAGCTTTGATCTCTGTGGAAGAGCAGCCCCTGAGGGTGACAGTGCACCCAGGTCCAAATCCTTAATTGTGCCCAACCTGGGGTGGGTGGGGGAAGGAGAAGTGTCTGATCCAGCAGATCCTTCTCTGTTGGTGGTTGTGCCTTTTGCCCGGGCAGGATGGAGCCAGTAATTGTATGACATAGTTTTGAGCTCTACCAAAACCTGCTCTCAGTAATCTCCAGATTTTCCTGTCTGCCCTGGTGCCTGAGCACCTGCCAGCACACTTGTCCCCAGCACGTCCCTGTGTTGCCTTTCATAATGTGTACCCTAAAGAGAAAAAGCTTTTAAATTCCCACAATTAAAAGGTTCTTTACTTCCAGCAAAGCTTTTATAGCCACTAGTTTCCTGGTTTTCTTCTCTCTGCAAAATAACAATTTTTCCTCTTAGATTTGTTGCTCTTTCTCCCCTGTTAAATTGTGTGTGCTCCCCCTTTCCAGTTAATATAATAATTTAGATGAGCAGTGGTTAGCATAATTCTAGACACTGATGTACGTGCTGTGGTTTAGGAGAACTCTATTTCTGAGGGCAATGCAGCATGTAAAGCTCTCCAACTATCTGAAATTGCACAAAGGGGAACCCAGAGAACAGTCTAGAGGGATATTGTGGAAAAGGTTGTTTTATGGGATATTTGGGAGTGTTTCAGGGCTTCTCAGAGCAAAGTGCTCCAAGACTGAGAATGAGAAGCAACAGGGTTTACTGGACAGTCAGAAATGCTGCATTGAGGGGATGGAGTGTGCAGGGAAGGGAACGGAGCTGGGGAAGGGGCTGGAGCACCAGGAGCAGCTGAGGGAGCTGGGCAGGAGAAAAGGAGGCCCAGGGGGGACCTTCTCACTCTCTGCAGCTCCCTGAAAAGGAGTCAGGAAGGGATTGGTCTCTTCTCCAAGGGAAACAAGTGACAGGACCAGAGGAAGCAACCTCAAGTTGTACCAGGGGAGGTTTAGACTGGATATTAGGGAAAATTATTTCATGGAAAGGTTTGAAAAACATCGGAACAGGCTGCCCAGGGCTACTTGAGGAGTCACCATCCCTGGAATTGTTCTGAAGGCATGTGGATGTGGCACTTGAGGACATGGTTGAGCGATGCTTGGACTTGTTGATCTGAAAGGCCTTTTCCAACCTTCACAATTCCATGTCTCTGTGATTTACGCAGTGCAGCCTGTGAGCTCCAGCAGACGTATCCCACACGACTGTGGGTGATGCAGAGACGAGTTGGACACCCAGGGCTGTGTTCAGGGGGTGCTGTACCCCGGCAGTGTGGAGATGGTTTTAAAAAAACGGGTATAAAAATAATCTATTTATTTGCCTCCAGCTTTCTGGGCTTTTTCAATACACACAACTTGCATTTTTCAACTTATCTCTGCAATAAGAAGGCAAACTGGTTACTCTTCATTAAATATTAAGGCTGGGATAATGGAGTAATCCCAGGAATCCAGGGGCTGGGGCTTTACACCAACCTCTCACTGCAACAGAGCTTTTCATGCCAGCTTGGAAAGGATGATTCAAGGATGGAATTGCCCAGCTCCCAGCTCTGATTCTAAAAGCCACAGTGTTACAGGGATGAAAGGAGGGGCTCCTGACTGAAGTCAGGAAGACAAAGACCCTCCCTGTTGGTGGAAAACACTCACACCCTCACTGGAGGGAGGCTTTTATACCTATATCAATATCTATATATCAATATCTGTCTCTGTATCTATATCTATATCATCTACATAATCTAATATTGATGTATGTGTGTATATATTTTTATAAAATATATGCATATTCCTTGTGTAAATTTTGGCGTTGATCTTATCCCAGCAGCACAAAGAGTGCCATCAATATCTGTCTCTGTATCTATATCACCTATATAGTCAATATCTATCTAATTTGATATGTGTGTGTCTATATTTATACCAAATATGTGGACATCCCTTGTGTTGATTTTGGAGTGGATCTCATCCCAGCAGCACAAAGTGCCTCACATCACTATATGCCCATTACCAGCAGACTAGAGAGGGTTCCCAACAGCAGGGAAGTGTTTCCAGTTTAGGCAGAGCCTACAGACAAGTCTCTCAGCAGCAGGAGCAGCATCTGGGTTTTTGTGCTTCTCTGACACAACAAATTTCTCTGTATATTTGCTCAGCTCTCCTGGGGCTGTGGGAAGGCATTTGGAGGGTGCTGGGCATGGGGAGATGGGTGTTTAAAACCTGCTAAGAGGACTCTTAACCCTGAGTATAAGCAGAGTTTTCTCTGTGTCTCTGTCCTGATCTCAGCCCTTGCTGTCACAAAGACCTGCTCTGCATCAGTGCAAAGCTGTTTGGGGGGTCAGGCAGAACATCCCCCAGCTGTTCCCAGGTAAAAAGGGCAGGACAGAGGGCTCAGTGTCCAAATATCCTGAATATGAAGGCTATGAATCTTAGGTTTGCCACAGCCCTCTTGTGTGTGAGATACTCCTTCTAGGTCTTAGTTCCATTAAAATTAAAAATTAAAAATAACCAAACCAAACCAAAAAACACTAAGAAAGAAAAATTTAAAATGTTTCTTGAAAGTATAGAAATTTAAAAAATAAAAATTAACTATTTTAAAATTTAAAACATAATTTAAAAAATAAAATTAAAAATATTTGAAGAATTATGGCCAGCCTCTCCATCTGAGGGGCATTTAATAGAGGAAAGTACCACTCTAACACCAGGGAGATTGTCAGGTGGGATTCTGGTGACATCCCTGGGTATAGAATAGAAGGCACACAGCATGTGCATCATTAGCTGTACACTTGTCTAAATGGCCTGGCTGGACAGACTAATTTAAAATCCACTTGTTTTTCTGCTCTTTAAAACACCCCTGTCATTAGCTCAGGCCGGAGCACTGAGCAGCCCAGGAGGTCAGACTGCCTGGATGGATAAAGAGAAGTGAGTCAGCAGTCCAGAGGAGAAAACACACTCCTTCACTCTGCTCATTCAACAGCCAAGAGTGAGGGATGGAACTTAGGAAATCAGGAATGATTCACGAACAGGAAACAGAATTCACTGTGCTGAAATGGTAGAGGAGGGGGGAAGAAAGTGATTGAAGTCACCAAACCTGACTCACTGGTTCAATTAATCCCAGCACGTGATTTCCATCTTCTGTAACGGTGAAGAAAAGCTGCACAAATGGGTGGAATCATTCCTTGCAAACAATTTGCCATAGGATTTTTTGTGTGGTTGGATTTTTTTTCAGACCTCTTTCCATCTCCCTAGTCTTCAATGAGTCAAGCAGGATCCTGATGTGAGGAGTAAAGGACCGGT
>VXAY01000875.1:0-62764 GCA_013399855.1 Oxyruncus cristatus
TTACGGGGCTAAGCGAGCTCCATTCTTGACCTAACGTATCACAGAATCACTGAATATGCTGAGTTGGAATAGATCCACAGGGATCATCCAGTCCAACCCCTGGCCCTGCCCAGGACACCCCAACAATCTCACCGTGTGCCTGAGAGGGTTGTCCAAACCCTCCTGGAGCTCTGGCAGCCTCGGGGCTGTGCCCACTGCCCTGGGGAGCCTGGTCAGTGCCAACCACCCTCTGGGGGAAGAACCTTTTCCTGAGATCCAACCTGATCCTGTCCTGACACAACTCCAGCCATTCCCTCAGGTCCTGTCCCTGATCACAGAGATCAGAGATGGGAACTGTCCCTCATGATGAAGCCACAGGCCCTGATGAGTTTCCCCTCACTCTCCTCCAGGCTTCTCCAGGCTGAAGGTACTTTGTATTTCAAATACGAAAGTGAGATTTCACTCCATATTCAGAGCTGGGAGTGCAGGAACAGCCTCCATAAGCACGACAGGATGGAGAGACAGAGTGGCCCCTGGACTCTAATGGAACCTGATTTTAGTCTGGCAGAAACCCCTGGTGCGGTAACCGCCTCTGGCATTTTACCTTGATAATGCCATGGGATTTACAGCCTCTGTAACACAGTTCATGACATACTGCTGCTTTGTACCTGGTGCTCACAAGGCAGTGAGAGGGGATGAGGACCTCCTGTCATTTTCTACCATCTCCACAAGTTCCATATGCAGGGATTCAGGAAAATGGGGTTTGCATCTTGCCAGATGGGAGACACAGACCAAGAGTGGTGTAGGGTTGTCATGATCATAGTTATGGAATCACTCAGGTTGAAAAAGCCCTCCAAGATCATCGAGTTCAACCATTCCCCCAGCACTGCCAAGACCACCACTAACCCATGTCCCCAAGTGCCATATCCACATGGCTTTTAAACCCCTCCAGGGATGGGGACTCTAAAACTGCCCTGGAGAGCCTTTTGGGGAAGAAGTGTTTCCTCACATCCAATATTAACCTTTGCTGGTGCAACTTGAGACTGTTTCCTCTGGTTCTGTCCCTTGTTCCCTGATCCCAAGGAGCAGAGGGCAGCGAGGAACACCCAGGTTTCTTGTCCTGCTGCATCTCAGTCCAATATTGGAGCTTTTTGTCCCTTCCACTGAATACAAGCACTTCCTGCTCCTCAGCACTGCCCATTGGGCACCAACATATTTTCATTTTGAGTAAAATCCAGCAGAATTGTGTCTTAAGGTTGGAAGTGGGCATCCCATGGGTGGTTTAGCTGCATCCTGGCTGGCTGAAGCACTGTGCTTTCCTGCCTCCCTTGGCATAGCACAGCTTATATGTGTTTGTTAGATGGGCTTTAATTGCTAATTTTTGGCACAAGCAGCCATGGGCAGCTTCTCCCTGGTCTGAAAGGGCTGCCAGGGCAAGGTGGGTCACTGGCACACAGCCCCAACATGGAATAAAGTAGGGAACATGGGCATAAAAGTCATGGGAGAGTTTGTTATAGATGATGGAGCCCATTCCTGGGTCTCATTCCTGGAATGAAAATAGGGTGTTTTATAATGCTCCATGTAGCAGTGTCGTGGCTTAACCCCAACTGGCAACAAAAAGGAAGCAGGCAGCTACTAACTCACTACCCAGCCTCCCTGGTGGGGAGAAGAATTGGAAAGAAAAGATAAACTTTGCAGGCTGAGATAAGAACAGTTTAATAATTAAACCAAAATAAAATATAACAATAATGATAATGTAATGAAAAGTAGAGAGAGAGAAAATTAATACCCCAGGCAGAGAAGTGATGCCCAACACAGTCTCTCACCACCCACTGTCCCTTAGCAGCCTACTGGCAACCTCCCCAGTTTCTATACTGGGCATGACGTTCCATGGTCTGGAATATCCCTCTGGCCAGTTTGGATCAGCTGTCCTGGCCATGATCCCTCCCAGTTCTTGTCACCTCCTCGCTGGCAGAACATGGGAAATGGAAAATCCTTGACTTAGAGTGAGCACCTCCCAGCAACAACCAGACCATCAGTGTGTCACCAACACTGTTCTCATCCTAAATCCCAACCACAGCCCTGGACCAGCTTCTGGGAAGAAAATTAACCCTATCCCAGCCAAAAGAAGGACAGGGAGCCCATGCCTCTCCTGGGGGCTGTGCATCCCACTGCATCCCTCCCAGCCCTGAGCCTGCTGGTGAGGAGGGTTTCAAAATGATCCCTCCATCTGTGCCAGGACATCCTCCCCTGGAAAGTGACCAAAACAATGCCCTATTTGCAAATGTTTAAGTGGTGGGCTGAGAGGGGCACCAGGAGGTGTTGAAACCAATCTGCCTTCAACCCCAAATCAACATCCCGATGGTGAGGCAGCCACTGGGGTCCGGTGATTGTCAGTCAGTCAGTCACTTTATACCCTGAAAGTCCAGTCCCCTTTCATACAGGCAGTTCTTCTAACATTCCTTTCCTTGGGGTGTATGAGTGGAGATTCCTCCCTCAGGTGGGGATGCCCCTCAAGGTCACTCCTCGAGGCTGAGCAAAAGAGATCTCCCCACAAGCCTTGGTCTGGGTAACATCAAACCTCTAAGTAATAATTATATCTTTTTGCTACCTTTAATATAATTGCTTTAAGATAGTGCACTATTTTATCCTATACTAAACTACTACTAGTTTTAACTTTCATACTGTGTAGTAAATAATTCTAAGATCTTTCGGCCGTTTATTCATCTGATCATTTCTAACAATAAATTATTTGTTATACATAAACGTTCTCAGTTTGCCATCATTAAAACCTAAGTGACAAAGGGGTTCAATCACACCTCTATAATTCCTCAAATTTAAACCATTGACAAAATCCAAGGCTGAGGTTGGATCCAGCTGCACCCAGGCTCCTCTGGAGCATTTTGGAAAGCAAAAGTGTCCTTTCTGCACCTTGTGACTCAACAGCAGGGCTTCTTTAACAAACTTTGTCTAAAAGCCTCCACTCCCGCCATCCTCCTGTGGCAGCAGGACCACAGCCCGGCAGAAGGAGCCACCTGTCCCTGGCGGGTCCTGGCACCGTGTGTGGCACCGGCGGCTCCGGCCCATCTGCTCCTCGCCCTGGCGGGTGGGACGGCAGGTGGGACGGCAGCAGGGGCTGGATGTCCGTGCTGAAGGATGGAGGGGTTTGCCCCACTGGGGTCTGGCTGGGCACGGTGCCACTGTGTCCCTGGCAGCTGCCAAGCACAGTGAGTCCTCTGCCATCCTCTCTTCCTGGCTGATGGCAGTCCTGGCTCAGGCTTCTTCAGCTCCCTCAGCCTTGGGGCCGTGCCCACTGCCCTGGGGAGCCTGGTCAGTGCCAACCACCCTCTGGGGGAAGCACCTTTTCCTGAGATCCAACCTGACCCTGCCCTGACACAGCTCCAGCCATTCCCTGGGTCCTGTCCCTGGTCCCCCCAGAGCAGAGCTCAGTCCTGCCCCTCCTCTGCCCCTGCCCAGGCAGTTGGAACTGCACTGAGGTCTCCCCTCAGTCTCCTCCAGCTGAACACACCAAGTGCCCTCAGTGTCCTCACACGGCTTCTCCTCAGGGCCCTTCACCATCTTTGTGTTCCCCACTCTGTAATGGCTTCATGTCTTTCATCTTTCCTATATTGCAGTGCCCCAAACTGCCCCAATAGTGCAGGTGAGGCCTCCCCGGGGCAGAGCAGAGCGGGACAATCCCCTCCCTCAGCACAGGCGCAGACACACTGTCATCCACAGCCAAGGGACAGGCCTGTGGGGTCCTGATGAACACAACCCCTCTGGGCCTCTACAGGCACCAGCTGCTCGACTCACAGAGAGCTGAGCTCAAGCCTCAGCTCTGGCAAATTCCACATGAAAAATGGGACCAAATCACAGGGTTTCTGTGCCTCAGTTCCCTTCCGCCCAGGGAAGAAAACACCTCCCTGTTTCCTTCATAGCATGAGCATCTCCAGTGCAAGGTGTCCCTGCCCATGGCAGAGGGGAGCAACGAGATCAGCTCTAATGTCCCATCCAACCCGAACCATTCCGTGATTCTATGATTTTCAGGTCTTGCGTCAAGGCTGAGGCTCCGGGCACTGCTCCAAAAGCCTTGCAGCCAGCAAAGATGTTTATGAAGGGTTTTTTTCAGCCTTGTGGTAAAACCCACATTATTTCTAACCCCCATCTGGGGGACCTGCCATCCAGTGTCACCGGAGGTTTGCCCCTTGCTATGGAGAGAACACACCACGTGGTGCCACGATGCTTTGCAAGAAGCCAGTCACTTGAGATGTGCTCTGAGGTCCTGGTGCTCCGACAAAAAAGGGAATAGACTCTGGGCTGATGCAGGACATACCTTGAACAGGAAACACAGCTGGCCTTTTCCAGGGCTCTGGAGCAGTCTCTGAACTGAGACTGTATGTGGTGACACAGGGAGAAGCTGCCATTCCTCAGCATAGCTCTGGGGAGGGATTAAAACTGCTTAAGAAACTTCAGGAGGAGCATTTCAGAACCTGGGGATAGTTCTGAGTCACAGCATTTGGAACCAGAACCAGGAGTGCAGAGGAATGCAGGCCCATAGATTCGTGAAATTATTTGCGTTGGGACATTAAAGCCCATCCAGTCCCACTCCCTGCCATGGGCAGGGACACCTTCCACTAGCCCAGGTTGCTCCAAGCCCAATCCAACCTGGCCTTGGACACTTCCAGGGATGGGGCAGCCACAACCTCGCTGGGCAACCTGTGCCAGGGTCCCCTCACCCTCACAGGGAACAATTCCTTCCCAGTATCCCATCTAACCCCGCCCTCTGGCAGTGGGAAGCCATTGCCCCTTGGCCTGTCAAGCTTTGGCCTTTGACCACCACCAGCATCTCTGTTGTGCTGAGCCCCCATCTCTCTGTGATACTTTTTATGCTACAAGATCTCCAAAATCCTTCTGAACCTTAATCCATGCCCTCAATCCACGTAAAAACCCCGTGGGAAGGTGATACAAACCCAAACCAGGGCTCAAGCAAGCAGCAGTGAGAGCAGCTGATTCTCTAATGAAGGAGACACCTGGTGATCTCATTTTGGAGGTGAGCAGTAGCCTCACCCCTCTCTCCACCCACAACCCCCAAGGCTCCCCCTCCCTTCCTGCAGCAGTGACAGGGACCTCACCAGAACCACGGGGACCTTCCTCGGGGCTGCTGGAGCCACCAAGTGCTGCAGCTCCATTTTCTGAGGGGGAACCCCAAATTTAAGAGATGGCCATGTTTTGAGGCTTTGAGCCTTGTTCAGAGTTCCCAGGAGAAGCTGTAGCTGGTGGGCCATCCCTGCAGCATGGCCACAGGGCTGGTGCAAGGACATGTCTGTGACAGCAAGTCCTGCACACACACAGACCGTCAGAAACTGCATTTACTTGGAAAAATGTTCTCTAATTGTCCATTTGGGGCTTCCTAACCCAAGATTAGAGCAATCCCATGGGAGGGAGTGCTGAGTTAGATGCTCTGTTGGTCATTTTCATGTTCCCAAAATCCTGCTCCCAATGCCCACTCTGTGCCTGCCATTCCACCCTTTGTCCCTGCCCTAGGGAGACAGAATTTTCCATGCACTGCTAGGGAAAAAACCTGTTAAAATTTCCATTTGTGTCCCTGCACAAAAAATAACTGTCAGAGGAGTAAATAAATTAGTTGATTAGCCACGAATTCAGCCCAGCTGTCTCAAAGTTACTCATTATTTTGCTCGCGGCTTCAGAGTGGAGCCAAGTAGCCAGACTTGGCCATTCCTGCACCTCCCTGGGCACATGGACTTGTTTTGAAAGTGCAGGGAATGGGGATTTTTGGTAGGGATGGATGTCCCAGGCTGTGCCACGTTGTCTGCTCCTGGCTGGGATATGGAGACCAGCACTAGTGCTGAGAGCTGTGGAGGACAACGGCGTGCCTGGACCTCTCCTTCTGGCTGGGGGAGCTTTGCTAGTCATGCCTGGGAGTTTCCAGGCCCAGCTGATACCTGGAGAAGCAGCAAAAATAAATGTGTTTTTAAGTCTGTATTGGCTTGTGTAGGAGGGCGGAACATGTGTCTTTTTTCAGGGGGTGCAGGCGCAGCTCAGACACGCAGTTGTACAGGAGCTGGATCACCTCTTCCTCCAGCTTGCCAGGAAAGGGAACACAGCATATCCCTGGCTGATGGCACGTGTGGGGACCTCAGGTGCACACGCCAGCCCAAAATCCTCTCCCTTTGGACAGGTCCTTCCCTGCCACACCAGCCATGGCAGTGGGAGAGTGGAGTGGGAGAGCAGGGAATGTCCCCCATCACAGGGCAGGCACCTTCCCTTCTGGGTTCAGGTGTCACCCCAAGGTGATGTGGTGGCTCTGCTTCTCTATTAGATGTGCTGGGATCCTCCAGCAGCCAGAAAAAAACAGCCTCTCTGGCTGTCCCTCTGTCACTGCTCCTCTGAAGGGCTCAAGGCTTCAGGTTCCTCAGAAGGGAGTGGGAATAGGAGCCCCCATGGCCTGATGAGGACTGGAGATGGGGTACCCTGGGCAGACTGGGGCTCTGGTGGGAGCTCCACCTCCATCCTCTGCAGCCAAACCCAGGCAGTGGGAGCGGATTCACGTGTCAGCCAAGACAAGAAACAAATGTCAGCCTTATTTTAGGGATGCATATTTTTATTTTTATGTTTCCCTTTTGTAAGTGTTCCCAATCTGGCAGCAACGATTTTTAACCCTTCCCTTTGATGCCACAAAACCTGTGCTTTTCCCTTGAAGCCTGGTCAGGGTTGAAAGCAGATTTGGGTTGATCTGGCAGAAACAGGGCACAGAACTGTCACAACAGCTGAACACATGGATGGGGATGAGTTGTTGTTTGCAGAGAGTCTTGGGGAGGCACTGGAGGCAAGGTGAGGGTCTGCAGGATAGGGAATATCCCTGCTATACTGGAAGAACAGTGCCTGACAGGCAGTGTTGGTGCAATGCAAGGGGCAGGTGACTTTGGGAAGCAGGTGCCTTGGCACAGCCTTTGAGCCATCTTTCCTCCCTGCATAACTCCTGCCAGTGGCACAGAGGTGTCTGTCAGGGGCAGGTCTCCAGGCAGCAGTGCTGTGCAGGGTGGCACGGCCAGGCCAGGCTGCGGCTCCAGCACTGTGATGGTGGGGAAGCAAAGCAGATGAAAACTGGGGTTTGAGTGAGCTTGACAGGTTTATTAATTTTTGGTTCTGTTCCCCTAGGAAGGGTGAAGAGTTTCTCTTAGCCCCAGACTGTGGTAAGAGAGCCACAGCACCGCCTTCCCAGGGTGCTCTCCTGCTCCTGGAGACAGGCAGATCCGGCTGTGCACCGACGGCGCCTGTGCTGACACCTCAGCTGGGGTGGGAACACGGCATCCGAGTGAGCCACCTTCCCCAAAACAGTGCTGGGGTGGGGGATCCAGCCTTTGGCTCTGCCGTGATCCAGGGCTGGGGCACCCGGAGCGGTGGGTGGCTGCTGGGCACTGCATCCCAGGAAAAACACCATGGTGTGCAGGGGGATGCCTGGGTGGAGGAGACAGATGCGATACATGGGTGGGATGGATGGGTGGGGTGGGTGAGATACCCAGGTGGGATACCCGAGTGGGATGCCTGGATAGAATGTCCTCTGGAGCCTCTGGAGTTTGCACAGGGAAGGGAGCCAGGCAGCTCCCACACAGCTGTGATGTGTGGCACCAGATGCCACTTGAGGAGGAGGAGGAGGAGGAGGGTGAGGTGGTGGTGGTGGTGTCTGCCAGCAAGCACAGACCCACCCGCTCCACCCTGCACACTGTCTGAGAAAGAGCAACGTGGGGTGGTGCCAGCAGGGTGGCAAATATTCCAGATCCCTGGGTCCTCTGTGAGTATGAACTGACCACGGGGGGCTTTTCAACTTTCAGTTTATTTGCTGAGCTGGGCATAACTTTGCCAGCCATCTATTTCTGCAGTCAAAAAACCTCCTTGATACTGTTTAAGGAGCTGAATTTCCCCAGGACTTGCCCTTCAATCAGCCTGTGCAGTGGCCACAGCCCCACAGGGGAACCTCCCGGAGTCTATCCCTTTGTCAGCAGGAGGGATTGTGTGTCTGTGTCTCTCACTGCACAACTCAAATCCCTTAAAACTTTTACCAGAAACAAAAGAAAACCTCAGTCTGTGCAGGAGTGGGCAGGGTTGGCACTTGGACCCGTCCAGGCTGTCTCTGGGATGGGCTCCACCTTGGCACCACCCTGCCGAGAGCTGTCCCGAGGTCGTTGGGAGCAGCAGAGAGGGGATTTGGCTCTGGGGAACTGGACTTGAAGATCTAGAAGGGTGAGACATAACAAGGCCTGACACCAGATATTTTGGGCTGGCTCCAAGACTTTCCTTGGGTGCACCTGGACAACCCATCTGCACATTCAGAGGGGGGGCAGAAGGGCTGAGCACTTTAAAAGTGAGATCAGTTTGGGCAGGAGCAGGAGCAGGGATGCTGGCCCTAGTGGTCGTGATAAGCAAGCTGAGAGCAGAGGGATCTGCAGGCAGCCACCAAACTGCTTGCTGAAACATTATAGCAAGAAGAATGTACTAAGTAGTAATGATAAAACTGAGCTGGCACTTCAAACCCTCAATACGTGAGTGCATCACTGAGCACCCCCACGCACTGCTGAGCCCTCCTGGCAGGAAACCCCTGGTTTGCTGATCCTGAGAGAGGCTGAAACCAAAAACTACAGATATTTAAAGACCCTAAAACAATGGCCAGGCTTAAAAACAACCTGGGCTCAGAGCCTGCTAAACTTATCACCTGCCACAGAGCAGGGCTCTGTGACACTGTCTCATCTTCTGATTGCTTGTGGAAGTAAAGCTTTGATCAGAGCTGAGTCTGAAAGTGTCTCCAAACCTCCCAAACTCCATGGGTGTTTGAGCCTGGACTCCAAGCCCTGGTATCCCACTATCCCACTATCCTGAGAATGGTGGCTCCAGGCCATGCCCACTGTAACAAGCAGCAGCTCCCAGGCTGGGGAGCACGAGTTAATTATGGAACCAGAGCCGTCAGGATCAGAGCTGTGGGCAGGGAAGGTGGCACGGGGCCTGGCACAGTCGGCTGTGCCCCCGGCTCCCCGGGCACTCGGCACAAGCTCAGCTTTGCTCCCGTGTAGCCCTCACTCGTGGCTTTTGGCCTTATTCATTGTCTGTGCTGTGCATGGAAAGCCTCCAGCTGCCGCGGGCCGGGAGCGTGGCTGCTCTGTAGCTCTTGGCAGCGCTGCCCGTGAGCAGGAGCCCGGAGAGGGGCTGGTTTCGGGAGGCCCCTCTGGGTGCGGGGTCAGCCGGGGCAGGGCAACAGCGCGGCTCTGCTGCAGCCTCCGTGTTGGGGCACCAGGGCATCCGGAGAGGGATCCTCCTGCACGTCTCACGCTTCTTTTTTAGGGTAATGAGCTCAAAGCTAAATTCAAAGAATGAGAACACGCACTTCTTTAAAAAAAAAAAAAAAGGCAAAAATGTATTTGCTCCTTTTTGCTGCACCTCCAGCTACTTCTCCCCAACAGAATTGCTCTCAGACTCCCACCTAAGCCGGGGGATGTTGCTGCGAGCTCACAGTACGATCCCCTTCCCCCTGGGCATCCCTGCAGAGGGGACATGTGCCCCGGGACGCCACCGGGCTGGCTCACCCACACGGAGATGGGAAGAGCCCGAGTTCCTCCTCTACTTGCCGCGCCGCCAACAACAAACCCCCAGCAGCCGCTGCCCCCTCTAGCCAGAGCCCCTCTGCTCCCCGCATCCCCCCGCCGGTGCCCAGGTCCGCTGTCCCCGCCACGCTCAGCTCCCGCCCTCCCTTGCCCCCCACGCTGTCCCGGGGGCTCCGTGCCAGGCCGGCCCATCGCTGCTCGCTGCCTCCCGCAGGCCCGCAGCCGACCTGCCCCGCAGCCCTCCGGGTGCTCCCCGGGTGCTCCCCGCACCCAGCGAGTTTCTTTCAAAACTCCTTCTGTCCTGCGCCACAGGGGAAAACCACCAGAGGACAGAAGTGTCGCTGGACTCCTCCGACACCGAGCGGGAGTCGCGGGGCTGCCTCGGTTTCCCGGCACAGAGCAGCGCTGGGGGCTCGCTGCGGCTGCCGGGCCGTGCGTGGCAGGGACAGGCAGCAGGTCCCTCTGGGGTGACTCGCTCCTTGGCCACTCTCCGGGCTCTTTCCATGCCGGTCCCGGGCAGGCGAGGCCGGGCTGCTCCTGCCCCGTGCCGGGAGCGGGGATGGCCGGGCGCTGGCGCGGGTGGCTCGGCGGGGTGGAGAATGACGACAAGCTGACCTCGGGCAGCGTCCGGACCTCCTCGGGTGCGACAAAGCCGGTGCTGTGACCCCTCTGCTCGCGGAGGGGGGTGTAGAAGCAGGGGGCTCCGGGTGGAGCTGAGCCACTGCCCCCAGCCCGGGTCAAAGGGCTCCCTGCTCTACGGCCACCGGCTCCTGCCGCTGCCGCTTGCGCTGCCGCTTGGCCCGCCAGCACACGTAGGCGGCCACCAGCAGGCCCACCCCGAAGATCAAGGTGGCCACCGAGACCACCTTAGCGATGTCCATCTGTGGGCCATTGATGATGAAGGTGATGCACGTCGCTGCGACGCCGATGACCACGGAGACGATGCCGAAGGGGAAGATGCAGCGGTACCAGGACTTCTCGGTCCCGCCTGTGGCCAGGGCCAGTTTGTTGAGTGTGGCAGTGGAGTCGGTGGCCGTGGCCAGCGGCAGCCCTGTTTTTCCTCCCTGCAGGCATGTGAGTGAGTTGGACTTGCAGCCCATCATGCTGACGAGAAAACCCAGGACGGAGCAGCACAACGCGCGCGGGGGATGGATTCGAGTCGCTGTCCCGCCACGAGCCGCTGCCGTGCCGGTGACAGAGGGAAGATTCCGGATCCTACATGGTCGCTTTGTCCGGCGGCTCGGGGTGCAGACGGGCCGGGGTCTTGCCTGCTGCTGCTCTCACTCCGAGCTTTGGCTCCCGGCTCCTTTGCTGCCAGACTGAGCGAGGACTGGAGGAGGACTGGAGCGAGGATTGGCGGTGGCAGCGGTGATCTCATGCCGGTGGGAGGACCGGCTCGGCCTGGCCGCCTATTAACTGTTTCGGGCTGTGAGCAGGCAGCTGCCTGCAGCCCAGCCGGGATCACTCCTAAGACGTGTTTTTCCAATCTGCATCGCCAAGCAGCGCTGGGGCAGGGACGCTGGCCCAGCTGTCCGCCGCCCCCAGGGCCACGCTGCTGCTGCTGCCCCACGGCAGGTGAAATCCCAAGGGAACGGGCACTGGGACTTCCAGACACTCCCCAGGGCCCCTCAGGCTCCTCGGTGTGCAGTGCCAACGCCACCTCCTCCTTCCAAGTCGCTTTCTCGCCCTGTGACAGCTTCGTCCCCTGGCACAAGGCTTGGGGACCCTCACTGGGAGCCCATGGTGGAGCACCTGGAAGTGACACTGGGGGGGACAGAGGGTGACCAGTCAGGGGACCTGGAAGGAAAGAAGTTGGAGCTGAGGTGCAGGGGGATTTGGGGTTTGAGATGTTGCTGTCCAGGCAGGGCATCAGCAAGGTAAGAGCCAGGAAGGCAGGATGCTGAAAGGCAGCTGGGAGCTGGAGGAGGTCAGCAGACCTGCAGGAAGGACAGGTCACCTGGGAAGGAGAGCCGGCGCCTGCCACAGGCCAGGCTCTGGGAACTGGCACTGTACCCACCAGGGTCCCCCAGGCACTGTTTCCTTTCCCTGCAGTGCCCAAATCCTGACTATCAGGATTAAATATTTTTAAACAGCAGTGTCAAGCACAGGCAGGTGATATTGGCTCTGCACTGCTCTGGCACTGAATCACACAATTGCAGCACATGGCAGAGCCCAGAGATGCCACCCAGGGCTCCTGGGCAAGGACAAGGAGAAGGAGGAAGGGATGGAGACACAAACGGCCTGGAGGAGGTTGAGCACAAAATCCTCCTGCCCAGCTCTGACCAGCAGCAGAGACTTATTTTTGTGGGCAAAACCATTTTGTGTCACCTTTACCATGAGTGGATCAGGGAGGAACCAAGACCAGAGATGGCATAAACAGTTCCCATCTCCTCTGGCTTCTCCTGCACTTTTTTAATTGGTTTTCCTGAAGGAGAGAGGAAAGGAATGAGCTATTGCAGCAAATGTAAGAGACCTGGAGCCTCTCCCAGGTTAGAGCTTCCCCTGAGCCGATGGGGTCCAGCTGTTTCTGCATCAACTGAGAGAGAGCCAAAAATAAGGGAAGAAATCCACACCGTTGGACAAGCAGAGGTGGGCAGTGAGCGGGAGGCTCTGGGGCAGGTGAGATGGAGAATCAGAGGAGCCAATGGCACTGACACAGGAAAGGGGAGGTTTGGGCATTAATCTGGACATGGGATGTATTATCCTCTCCTTTTTTGTGGGCACTGCTCTTGCTTACAGCATCCCCAGGGAAGCCATGCCACTCTGGGGAAGAATACAGCTGGTTTGGATCAGACTTTGCCCCTCTTCAGGCTTGCTCTGGAAAGCTGTGTGAGACCCGTGAACACCAAAAGAGAGGGGGCTGGGTCTGCAAGAGCCCTGGCATCTCTCCTTGCTCCCAGTTTCTTAAATAACATCCATAAATAACAAAAGTGGAGGTTGATCAGGTATCAGATGAATTCCCAAACTGTGGTACCATGGTACTGCTGGAGGCAGGCAGCTGCAGACACCCAGGACCTGGACACAGGGGTTTGGCTATGCACAGAAATAGCACTGGGAAAATAACTCCAGCTAAGGCAGACATGCAGCACACGGTGCTCTGCAAACCCAGTTTTGTTATTTACTCTCCTGATTGCTCATTAGAGGGGAAGAAGAGCAGCAGAACTCCATGAGTCAATGCCCTCTGAGAAGGGAGGGCAGAACCCACCCTGGAGGCTGATACTGCCCAGCACAAGCTCCATCTTCAGTTTCATGAAGCTTTGTTAAACCTGAAACTGTTCAGGCTTAAACTGACCCCAAACTGAACCCCTGAAGCAAATTTCAGCTAAAACAGTTCAGCTGCTGCTGAGAGTGGGGTCTGGAAGAAAATACCACAAGAACGAGCCTGGCAATGGGCCCAAACTGCTTCTCAGGAAACCAGTAATGTGATGCCACCCCTAAACACAGCTCCAGTCCCCCCGTGCTGGACCTACCCCCCCAGCATCCCCACACCTCCAGCCTCCACTCGTGGGGTTGGGAAGAACTCTTGGTTTCCCTCGAAACTCAACCATGTTAGTGAGCTGACAGCTGTACCAGCTTTAAGTGGTGCTGAAGAGCAGTGACTGGCCTTTAAAAAGCAGGAGGTGAGAAAAACAAGCTCCAACTGGTTAGAAAACCACAACATATTAATATCTCCTTTCTGATCCACGAGGGATTTGAATATTTGACTCATCAGCACTGATGTGATCCTGCTGTAGCAACCTCGTGCCTCCTGCACCAGGAGCAACCATTGCATTTCCTATTGCTTCAATTATACAGGAGTAAAGCATGATACATGCACATATCAAATTCCTCCAGACATACACCGAGTTGTAGCTCACCAGACAGTGTTTCCCAAGCAGCAATGCCTGCATGTCTGACCAAGGATCTCTAGAACTCCACAGATGCTTTAAAAGGAATTACCTGCAGAGACCAGAGCACAGGTCACATAGCCCTGCTGGCTTTGCAGGTTTGAAAGGAAAAGCAGGACCAGCACAACCCTGCACAGGGCTCAGGCGGGGACAGGGTCACCACCAGGAAACTTCCCACACTCACGTGTGGATGAACTTCCCCTTCTGCATTCAAAGAGGCCAAATTCAGACAACTCTTTCTCTGATTTTGCAGTGGGTTTCTGTAAAACTCACAAATGCGCTCAGGGAGAGAGGAAGAGGCTTCAGGATGGGCTGCCTGATGTGAGGCCATATTTTTGGGCACTGAATCTTCCACCTTTGGTGGGGCTGACAGGCCTGGGTGCTCTACTCCTTCCCTCCACACTCCTACAACTAACAAACATAAGGGTGTAATTTTCACAGCAGAAATAGAGACTTGTGTGTCCTCCTCCCTCTTCCCACAGGAGGAGCAGAAAGTGCAGCTGGGCCTGGATGAGTCACGGTGCAGAAGCAGAGATGGATGCCATTCCCTGCACACACAGACACCCACAAGGACCCATCGGGGTGATGGATGGGGCAGCAGGAACTCTCCCTGCTGCCGGAATGCTGCCCAGAGCCAGCAGTGCCCTTGGATGGGGAAGAGGCTCTGGAGCTCTCAGGATTGCAGCAAAGTTCTGGGAGTTTGCAGTTTTGTTCTGGGAACAGAAACTCCCGTTGAAGACGAAGAGAAAGAACAGAGAGGGTGAATGGCTTTGATGGGTGAAAGAAAGGTGGTGTTTGGGCAAGAAACCCAGATTCCTAGGAGGGAATGGTGAGGAAAGAAAGGATGAGGAAGCCAAGATTCTTCTAAAACAGATCAATTACTTTGATTTTGAAGCAAGAAAGCCCAGGATCAAATATGATGCTGAGCAGCAGTAGGGAATCCCAGGAGAAGCAAGGTGTGGGAGGAGATCCACGTTCCCCAGCACCCAGTTTCATGGTAGGTCCATAATTATGTGGGTAAGCAGAGACATCGGATTTTCAAAATAGATGTTAGAGAGCTGAAATAATTTGGAGACCACATGGAAATGCTAAAACAAAGAAGACAAGGCCAGGATGCAAAGACTCACATGTGCTGCTTGCTCTGCTTAGGGCTCCCCCACATGAGCCCATCACTGCCAGGAATTATGCCTTATTTTCTCCAGAACTTGAAAGGAATGGGGCCGGAAACAAGAACAGAAAACAACTTATCTTAAATAACAATTTTGGGCAAAGACAATCAAAGACAATCTCTGTTATACAATTCATGTATATCCCTGCACGAGTCCAAGGAGTAATACTCACTCCTGCCCACCTCACTGCTCATTCTCCGGACACACAGCTCAAAACTGGGCTCTGAGTTGTTGAAATCCAGCAAATGGCAGCCCTGAAGCCTTCTCACACGGAGAACAAGTGACCCTCACTCGGTTAAAAGGCCAACAGACCACAGGCATTGACTTATCACACAGAGGAACGGTAAAAAACCAAACCCCAGCAGTTTGTAAGAACTAAGACATCCCCACAAGGTTTTGTTTCCTGTGGCTCTGTGAGAAAAATTGATAATTTTGCCTTTGTTTGGCTGATACAGAATCATGGAATTGTTAAGGTTGGAAACACCCCTAAGATCATCAAGTCCAACTGTTAACCCAGCACTGCCAAGGCCACCACTAAACCATGTCCCCAAGTGCAATGTCCACACATTTTTTGAACACTTGTGGTGATGGTGACTTCCCCACTCTCTGGGCAGCCTGTGCCAGTGCCTGACCACCCCGACCATGAAGAAAAAACAGTACAGTCCATGCAGGAGCCACACATTAGATTAAGACAGGGGCAGGAAATTGAATATTTACTGCACAACAATCCCCCATAATAAACAAACTCTGACTGCAATGAAGAGCTGCAGTAAAACAAGAGCAGATGAATATGGCATCAACAACCACAGAAGACTGTGGAATAAACCCTGGCAAAGCCAGTATTAAGTTTTGAGCAGCTCCATTAATTTTAAGGTAAAGAGCAGGGATGAAACTCCTCACGCAGCAAGAAAGCGTCATTAAGGAAGCACAGGTGGCATCTCATAGACCATTTTAAGCTGCCTCGTGCCATGTAAAACTGGAAAATAGGCAGCAAAATAAATCAGGAGGCACAATCTTGGATTCTCAGTGACCTAAGAAGTATTTTCCAGGTGTATGATTCAGCAAAAGGGAAATAAATAAATAATCAAAGCAGGGGAATACAGTGCCAACAGCCATCAGGAAGTGCTGGTCTGAAAATAGCAGCCAAGTGTCACTTTGATCCTCTCCAACAAAGACGTCGGCAACAGTGACAAGTTGCTGGGTGACATGGCCCTGCTATTTTGGGCCCGTGGCAGTGGAGAGCCCCACCAGGGCATTGGCACAGGAGGGCACACCAGCACAGCCCCACCTTCCAAAGGAACTTCCAAGCCAGGGATGGTGTTTGAAATGCGAGATTCACGTGTCTTACAAGAAGGACGCTTTCCTTGGACTCAAATATGGATGGGAGCAGATGAAAAAGAATTGTCATCATCATCATCTACCTGGTGGTAGCTGTGTTCCTTCCCAATGTGGGGCAAACTGAGCCTGTCCAGACCTTCACACCTTTTGCTGCTCCTCTCCATCACCCACCAGCCCCACCTCAGGCCACAGCAAATGTAAAGGTCACAACACCAAGGCTGACAGAGCTCAAGAAGCATTTGGCTCATGGTGTGACTCTTGGGGATGGCCCTGAGCAGGACTAAGGGTTGGACTCAATCCTCGTGGGTCCCTTCCAACTCAGCGTGTTCTGTGATTCTGTGAAGTAGTCAACACAAACAACACTGAGAACAAGGTATGATCCAGAGACAGGGAAAAACTCCTAACCAGGGGAAAAGCTGATCCACAGCAACTTTGGTGGTGTCCTCTGCCCTTGAAGATGCTGTGGATTCTCAGGGCACTGCCTGGAGAGCTGGGCAAGGCACCAGCAGAGCCCAGTGACTCATAGGCCACACACACCAGTTTTAAAGCTCCCAGAAAAGAAATACACCTAGAACATAAGAATAAGCTATTTTACTGTAATTACTGCTTAAAAAAAAACCAAACAAAAGCCCAACCCCAAAATAATGCCACTTGCATTGTCTAAGCAAGGCTCTGAATTCCTCCCTGTGGTAGGAGGGAGATGTGATCACACACGATTCAAATCCCTTCTGGTTTGTTCAGTCAAACAACTCCATTGAATCTGGCAAGGTTGCTTTTGCAAGGACAAAGGGCTCTCTGCCGAGAGCTCTGTCACCTTCAAGGAGAAGATTCCAGAGCAGCACAACACAATAAATACCATTTAAAACTCGACAAACTCAGGTAGTTTAGACTGAAAATAGTTGCAAGGATACTGCCAAACACCCCAAATTTCCTAATGACACCAAAAGTGAGCCTGGAAGTCTCACAGAAACTCATGGATATGTTTAAATTGATATGATCAAACTTGTTTAAATGTAAAAAATACTTTGTCTGATTCATCCCTGCATCCAGTAATTTGAATTCTGTTCCATTATGCAGTCAATACCATATTGTAATTAAAGCACTGTAGCCTATTTATGGTTTCATTAATTTTTTAAAGGTATTTTTTTGTTTAGTCCCCATCCCTGGAGGGATTAAAAAGCTGTGTGGATGTGGCTCCTGGGGACATGGTTAGTGGTGGCCTTTGTAGTGTCAGGTTAATATTTGGACTTGAAGATCTTAAAGGTCCTTAATGATTCTCTGATTCCTGTGCTCTCCCCTGCACCTTCCTGTGCCTCGTTGGTACCCAATCCTTCGGTACTGGAGGCAGTGAGATGCCCTCACCTTGCACGACAGCACCCAGCTGCCCAACAACTTCAAAACCAAGATTTACTGCTGACATGTCCTCTAAAAGACTCCACCTCCAGAGAAAACTCTTGTATATTCTGGAATTTAGAACCTGAAACAGGAAAACAAAACCCCAAAGGGTGAAATCCTCAGATAATGCACTTTTCCAAACTGCAGAGCTCCAAGGCTGTGCCAGCTGCACCAACAGCTGGGGCACAACAGTTTTAACAGAGGGAGAAGGATGCTGAGGTGCTACAGAATGTTCAACCCGTGCCATCTGCTGAAGTTTTACTGATCTGGACCCACACATTAGGCCTCCCTTATTTCTTTTTTCTAAGCTGGAGCTAAAATGAGACCAATAAATTGTTTCCCACTACAACACGTAAGGGCCAAGGACAACCCTAAGGCAGCGTTGGCACAACTGGGAGCTGGTGTTCTCAGAAAGCAGGAGGGAAGACTCCAGAAAGGCTCTTCTCCAGGGCCAGGCTCCTCCACTGACTCACAGCTTGCTTCCATTTGCTTTTTTCCTATCCAAACTCCGGATCCACTGATTATCTTTCTTGTTCTGGCTAAAAATAAGTCAAACATCTCCGTTTGCCTGCCTAAATAGCCCACTGCTGTAATCTCTCGCCTTCTGAAATTACAGTTCAAAACTCCCTTTTAATTTGTCCCCCCTCCCATTCCCAGCTCTTTATCCCCTGGCAGCTTCCTGCCCTCTTCTTTCTAACGGAGCTCAGATTGATTAACGAGATTTTTCTAGATTAGAGTGCTAAAGCCCTTCTTTCTTCCCAGATTAGAACCAAGAGACAGACCTTTTCTTCTGGGTGGTAGTTACAAAAATAGTATTTTTGTATCTGCAAGGTGGATGATAGAAAATTTAATATCTATTTAATGAATTGTTTTTATGTTGGACTGAGTCACGATTAGGGTTTTTCTTTTGTGAGGTTGTTTTTAATGGATGTGAAGGAGGATTAGGAGGCTGCCAGTGAAAGCAGATGTCAACTGCACCAATCCCAGTGTATATGCTCAGTCAAAACCCACCGAAACAAGAGGCCTTGCTCCAGAGAGCACAGACTTGCAAAAGCAAGCTCATGAGCAAGTGAAATAATCTCAATCTCCATTTTACAGGTAAAAAGTGAAGAGTCCTGGTGTCAGATCCATCATCTGCTGCAGCCTCTCAGTGACCCCATACGGTGACAGGACTCAGGACTGGGAATGCACACCCATGAACTGGCTGCCTGCCCACAAAAAATCCCAGTTGGCCCCTTCTCCTGGCTTTCACAAGGCTATTAAAGCATTTCCCACTCATTGCTTACAGTATACTGAGAATTAGACACGCTGGCAGTGTCTGGAGGAGTATTACACATCCTGCAGTACCCACATCCAGCATCCTCAGCGTGCTCTGCACTCACATGGAACCCAAAACCATCCCTTTCAGATTTAGCAGAAGCAGACAAAATTTCTCAGCAAAGCTTCAGCTAGAAATCCCAAGCTCCCATTGAATTCTGGAACTCAGGGAGAGATTAATTGGAGTAAAAAAAATCTAAAAACTGAAGGATGTGTGTGGAGGACAGGCAGCTCTCCCCAAGAGCTCTTCTAAAATCCAGCCTCTGACTCAGCATTTTGCAGCACCCTTACTCCTTCTAGAACCCCCTGACTGGCACAACAAGTTGCTGAGTCAGGTGTTAATGCTTCAGGCTTGACTCACATAGTGCTTTAATCAAGTAACTTGCTCTCTGGAACTCACAGAAAGCTCATTTAGAGAATAACACCACCAGCAAATTTGTCATATACAGAGAGGGCTGGGAGCTTTCCTCCCACCTCAACATGTACCATCTTAAACTGCTCCTCGATTAAATTCCCTTATTCCTCACACAGCTCCTCAGGGTTTGTGCTCCTGACCCAGGGAGCTCCTCCTGCCCTTGCCCAAGGGCTGTGGGGTGCACACAGTCATGCCAGCAGGTTCTCATTGCTCACACACTGCCAGACCCCTCAGAAAGGCTGGAAGAGGCAGAACATTCCTCCACACCACTCCTGGTGCCTTCTTTCTTACCAAGACTCAAATTATTTCTGGTTTAAATGGCACCCCTAAAGCCACATGGTTGAGTCTCTACACGAGGTAGCTCCCAAGGAGGAGCTGCAGCAGCACCTCATGTAGGATCTATATGATAAACCCCTCTGAGGGTTCAACATGATGAACATTCAGAACTAACGACAACTCAGGTTGTGGCTGCCCCATCCCTGGAAGTGTCCAAGGCCAGGTTGGAGCAACCTGGGATAGAGGAAGGTGTCCCTGCCCATGGCAGGGGTTGGAACGAGATGAGGTTTAAGGACCCTTCCAACACAAACCAGTTTGGGATTCTGTGATTGTCTAATTCTAACTCAAGACAACTGGTGCATGTGAAATCACAGGAGAAGGTCTGCTGACTGCAGAGTGCACCAACAGAAGCACTTGCAAAACAAAAACAGTCCATGGAGAAGTTACAGATGGGAAGGAGAGAAGAGAGCCAGTGGAAAGGACAAACTGTAGCAGTTGGAAATACTTAAAGCCACAGATTCTGGAAAGAAAAGGAAAAAATCTGTCTCCTCCCTAGGATCCAGCTTCACACACTTTAGTAGGATAAAAACAAAAACCTTTTAAAACTCTGCTGTAGGGAACAAAGAAGGAGTAAGAGCTGTTAATCCTCCCTGACCCTCACTGCGCTTTCTCTCAGCTCATGTCTACACAACACTGGGATCATCTATCACTTTCCAAAAATACTGCTCATTTCCTGTATTTCTGTAATTCTATCCCCTGGCATCAAACACTGCCTTTTGTCTTTGTCTCCTCATCTCAGTTTGATGTACCAGGATAATTCTTTCTGTAACAAAGACACATTTTATAACAAAGACCCCTCAACCTCTGAATTCAATTGCTATTGACTCTCAATCTCTGCTATAGCACAAGACTTGTTTGAAAAAGTGAGTCATTCAAATTATTTAGTCTTACACATTTATGAAAATGATAAAATGTAGTGTAGGAAGAGTAATAAAACTGCACCCAGAGGTACAGAACAGCCAGTCTGCACCCCGTCTGCACCCTCCTACAGTGTCAGCTTGTATTTGAGTTTCTAACAACCCTTGTGACCCCATTTTTATGGGCTCAGTCTGCTTTTCCCGGCACTTTCACACCTCTGCAGCCCTTGCTGTGGCACTGAAGTTGCTGCCAAGTTCCACTGGACCGCTCACTGCCGAGAAGCAGATGCTCCATGACTCATGCAGTGCTTGCAGACACAAGTTATCCACAACAGCACCATAATTAACAATACCAAATGTCAGCTCTAAAATTCAAATGCAGATGTTCATGCCCACGGCCTATGACCACGCTAATTTAGGAGACAGTGTCTGATCCTGCAAGTGTTCTAGACTAGCTTGTACAGGGCTTGGAGCAACCTGGGCTAGTGGAAGGTGTCCCTGCCCATGGCAAGGGGGTAGAATGAGATGAGCTTTAAGGTTCCTTCCCACCGAAACCATTCTGTGATTCTGTGATAAAAATAAAAAGTGGAAGAGGTGCTGTTTTTCATCTATCATATGAATGACTTTTAGTGAATTTCGAGTGTCAGAAAGAGCCAGACATTCTGAACAGACAGCAAACTCTGGCCGTGAAAAAGATATGGAATAAATAATGACTGTCTTAGCACTGCTAAGAGCTAAATCTCCCTTCCCCACAAACAAACAGTCCTAGTCCAGCTAAGAGGTACGGTCTAAGCAAACTGTACTAAGCTGTGGTAACTGTGGTCCTTCCTAAATGGAGTTTTCAGTGCTCACAAGCAGAGCTTTTCCACTTCACTCGAAAGTTTTAACTGGCACTGAAATTCCGGGGGATTTGGGAATTTTAATGTAATACCTCATCATTCAGGAGGAAACGAAGCCGGACGTTTCGCAGGGTGACAAGGCCGGAGCTGCTGCAGAAGTAGCGTTTTCCAAGGCCGGGCGGGACATTCCCAGAGTGGCTTCGGCTCCAGCGGCACCTGCGCAGGTACCGCCGGGGGCCCAGCGCCACCTGCGGGGCGAGCCCGGCCACTGCAGCGCCCGCATCCCGACATCCCGACATCGTCCCGCCCTTCCCAGGCCACTGCAGCGCCCGCATCCCGACATGCCGACATCGTCCCGCCCTTCCCAGGCCACTGCAGCGCCTGCATCCCGACATCCCGACATCGTCCCGCCCTTCCCAGGCCACTGCAGCGCCCGCATCCCGACATCCCGACACTGTCCCGCCTTTCACAGGCCCCTGTGAAAAGAACAACCGCCAGACATGACAGAGCAAAAATCACACAGTCACAGAACGGGCCGAGGTGGAAGGTACTCACAAGGATCATCCAGTCCAACCCTTGTCCTGCACAGGACCATCCCCAACAGTCCCACCCTGTGCCCCAGAGGATCATCCAAACCCTCCTGGAGCTCTGGCAGCCTTGGGGCTGTGCCCACTGCCCTGGGGAGCCTGGTCAGTGCCAATCACCCTTTTGGGGAAGAACCTTGTGCTGAGATCCAACCTGACCCTGCCCTGACACAACTCCAGCCCTTCCCTGGGTCCTGTCCCTGGTCCCCCCAGAGCAGAGCTCAGTCCTGCCCCTCCTCTGCCCCTGCCCAGGCAGTTGGAACTGCACTGAAGTCTCCCCTCAGTCTCCTCTTCTCCAGCTGAACACACCAAGTGCCCTCAGTGTCCTCACACGGCTTCAAACCAAGGCCCTTCCCCATCTTCACTGCCCTCCTTTGGACACCCTCTAATGGCTCAACATCTTCCTTACGTTGCAGTGACTTGGGCAGTGAGGTGACAGACAGGCCACGGAGAAGGGACAGCTCCAGCTGCACCCCAGCCCTGGTACCAGCCCAGCTTGGAGCAGGCACCCATGAGTCAGAGTAGCTCCACAGAAGGCACTTCTGCTCATGGTTTGGGCTGCTGTGCATGAAGACATGGAAAACAATTAGCCAGTGAATATTAAATAGTGAGCACTTTAATGCTGGTTATATGCCAACTGGTGAACAGAGCAACAGGGAACCAGTTGCTCAGGTTCTCTGGATTTTTGGATGCTGGAAGGCTGTGGCTACCTGAGCAGGATAATTCATTTTTTATTGCTTGCCACACTGCCTGCAGAAAGGAGCCTGGTGTTCTGACTGAGGCAGTCAAGAATCTAGAGCTGGGCAGAGACAGAGCTTGGAAGATAAGTCAAACCCAGCATCTCTGAGGGGCTCACAAAACCTCAAGAGTCAGCAGGTCAGGAAAGAGATATGGAATGACAGAATCACAGAATGGTTTGGGTTGGACCTTAAACATCACCCAGTTCTAACCCTCCTGCCATGGGTAGGGACCCCTTCCACTAACCCAGGCTGCTCCAAGCCCCGTCCAACCTGGCCTTGGCCACTTCCAGTCATCCAGGGGCAGCCACAGCTGCTCTGGGCAACCTGTGCCAGGGCCTCCCCACCCTCACAGCCTTCCCAATATCCCATCTCTCCCTGCCCTCTGGCAGTGGGAAGCCATTCCCCCTTGTCCTGTCTCTCCATCACTTGTCCCCAGTCCCTCTCCATCTCTCTTGGAGCCCCTTTAGGCCCTGGAAGGAGCTCTCAGGTCTCCCTGGAACCTTCTCTTCTCCAGGTGAACCCCCCAGCTCTCCCAGCCTGGCTCCAGAGCAGAGGGGCTCCAGCCTTGCTGATAGAAAAGACCTGTCACGGGTTCACTTGTTCTAAAAAACTAAACGTGGAATTTTCCCCTTCTCCCTGCCCCACTGTGTGGGGGGGAGGTTCTGAATGGGCAGACTGGGTTTGCCTTGGGTATTTGGCAAAAGAACTGGCCAGTAGACTGACATTCCAGCCTAACGGCCTGGGGAGGGACTAGGAGATTCTTTTGTTGGTTTTTGGTTGTTTTTTTTCCCCTCTCCCAGAGTGGGGGGGAGGAGTGAGACACAGCTGATGGTTGCGGGAAGGAGGGAAGGTGTGTGCTGCAAAAGCTGGGAGGCTGCTTTGTTCTCAGCCTGGCTGCCTGCCTTGCTGGCACCCTGTTTTGTGCCCCTGCCCCGGCCGGGTGGACGGGCTGGGACTTCATCAGAGAGGAACTGTTTGGGAAGAGAGAGAGCCACCTTTGTTTTCCCTCCCCGGCTCCCGTGATTTTGGCAGCGGTTTTTGTGCACCTCAGCGAAGGAAGGGGAAGTCCCAGGGCCAGCAGCAGACACCGGGAGTCCCTTTGGGAAGAACTTCCCTTTCTTCTTTTTTCCCCTTCCCGGGGAGGGGGAGGGAAGGGCTCCATTTGGGCCCCCCCAGCACACCCGGGGCACCCACGTGGTGACTGCCAGAGCCCAACAGCGCCCCCTGTCGGCCACCCCGAGCACTGCGGGCTCTGCCCCTCCAGCGATCCAACAGCGCCCCCTGCTGACTGTGGTTGGAATCGCACCAAAGGCACAAACTGAACTGTTCACTTTTCATTGAAAGGGATTTTGGGGTGTAGGGTTAGTGTTCAGTTGGGGTTTTGTTTTGTGTTCTTTTGTTGTTCTGCCAATACACATATATCCTTTAATAAAGGGCTGTTATTTTTCCTTTCTCCACACTTTCTCAATTGGAGCCTCTTAATTTCAGATTTACAATTGCTTGGAGGGAGGAGTTTTGGTCTTCCTCATAACTCATCCTCCTTAGCAAAACACTTCTGTCTTGTTAAACTGAGACAAGACCCAACCAAAATTAAGAAAAAACCCCATAACAAAAAGAACCCCCTGAACTTTAGCTGAACAAACAGGCAGAGTAAAGAAGTCCATGTAAAAGATTTATTGCTCAGAACTGTCTCTGTTTGTGTGAAGGTTCAGCAGGAGGCTCTCCTGCTCAGTCGCCCAGCTCGTCCCTCACCAGCACAGGGAAGCTCCTGCCCCCCTGGCAGAGCTGAGTGTGGATGGCCCGGAACAGGCGGGCAGAGCCCTCCGGGCACGGGCTGGGCTCCAGGACAGGCAGGAGCTCTGCCATCAGCACCTGGGCAGGACAAAGGAGACGTCACCAGAGCCAGCACACACTTCCAAGATTCCCCGAAGTGAAGTGGCTGCATAACAAGGGAAATCTAATCAGAGCAGTATGACTAACAACATGCTCACTGATCGACAGATACTTTCTTTTGTCATATTTAACAAAGGCAGAGTTGTTCATCCTCTGCTTGTGAGCTATACCAGCAGCCACCCAGTGTTCCTGAGCAGTGAGACAAGTGCAGATGCTGCTCCTGTGCCACAGGGAAGGCCCAGCACTGGGATGAGATCATATCCTGCAAGAAGTTAAAGCTGGTGTTGGCTCAGGAGCTCTGCAGCCACACAGTGAAATGCTCACTCACCCAACAGTCAGTTCAAGCACTCAGGACTGTTCCTGTCACCTCCCAGTTAATCTAAGACACATGGGTAAGTGCCCAACTCCAGCCCAAATGGGCTACACGAGCTGCTCGAGCTGCCAACATTCCCTGACCTGGTCTTTGGTCCATTAAGCCTAACTCAGGATCTCAGCCCATCTCGGCTCAGGTCCAACACCACCCTGGTGCAGCATCATCAGCTCTGGGATTAGGACTGTGACACACAGCTCAAGCACAGGTCACTTCCAATCAGAGGACAGAAGCTGGCCTTTGGTGCTCCACTCTAGGCAGACAGCTTCCCTGGGACTTTCATACTTCTCCACATACCTCTGCACAGGGACAGGGAAGCAGGACACAGTTGCTAATCTCTGGGAAGTCTCTTTCTACAGACATGAAAGCTACCTAAGGGGAAAGCTGCACATGAAGGAATGCTGCCCTGCTCCATTTCCTAAGAGATCCTTCTCTTTTCCATCCATCTGCTCTGCTCCTGATGTGCAAGAACAGAGGAAACAGACCTTCACCATCAAAGAGAGTCTAAGAGCTACCAGGAGTTTCTGTGATACTTGGCATTCCTCTATAGAAAGGCAATGGACAGGCTCGGCCCAGAAATAGGTACATCCTTTCCCAGGGTATTTATCTTGTACCACATCCACTCATTTCACCTGTTCCAATAATTTCACTTATCTTCACCCTGAAGAGCTGCTTCAGACCCTCAGAGCTCACCTGGCACAAAACACCTATTTGGATACATGTGCAGAGGAAACTGAGTCAGTCAACAGAGCACTGGCTTTGGTCACCACTCCATTTTGGGCAGATAAAAAACCCAAACCCTCCACAATCCATATTTCAGGATTATAATGCTGAAGTCCCATTTGATGACAGGCAGCAATCTGTCTTCAGCCAGAGGAAGGAGTGCAGCCAGTTATTAATAACTCCTCTGTGGCTTAGAAAAACTGACTTTTCCAAAGCCTTTCAGGTCAACAGTGGATGTGATTTCACAGATCTTCTCTGCCCTTTGCTGCTGGTTGAGAAGAACAAGTGATCCCTGTGCAGCAAGCTCTCTGCTCGGGCTGCTGAAGAAGCTGACACCTCCTACCCTGTTCTCACAGGCTCAGAATGGTCAAAGAAAGATTAGCAGCACAGCAGTTTGAGGTTTAAAAGGAAAGGAAGAGAGAACAGAGGAGTTCACTAGCTGGAGGTCACAGAGGAGAGAATGACACAATGGATGCCCTAGTGGGACTGTGAGGGGCTGACAAAAGGGGCCTTCAGGCATTCACCAACATCCTCCACTGCCAAACTCTTTCAGAACAGCTAAATAAAACTTTATCAGCAGAGGGTCAGACACATAAAGGCCTCTGCTCTGGCCCTAACAACAAAAAGTCAGTTCCATTCACCTACAAAGACAGCAAGGCACTGATGAGACTTGGACATGAGGCATAAACACAGAAACATGTCTGGGGGAGCTTGCTGTGCTGCTGCTCCCCATCCACACCCCATCCAGCAGTTGGTGCCCCACAAATGCCCCTTCCTTTCCCTGCTCCAGGAGCATTAACACTTTCCCAGACTCACCTTCTGTAAGGCAACCTCTTGGTGCAGCATTGACACTTGCAGCTTCAAGGCAAACAGGTCCCTCAGCTCCTGGAAGCTGGAGTAACACAGGAGAGGCAGAGCCAGCACTCCTGCAGTGTCACACATCTGTCCCCTGGCAGGGGCACAGGCTGGGGAGCAGCTTCCCACATCCCCAGTGCAGTCTGGGCGCAGCCTCAGCTGGGACTCCAGAGCTGCCAGGGGGCAAGAACAGGCAGGAGACAAAACCACACAAGTTAAATCTGTAATTGCAGAATTTATGATCTACTTACTGTTCCCAGAAATGAATGACTAATGACAGTGTATTAATCAGGGTTAGCTCCTCACACATGGCACAATCAGGACATCCTAAGTTATGGCATCCAGTGTCCCCAGCAGCTCCTTCCCCACCCCTCCTGAACCGCAGCAGTTAAAAGCTCCAAGCCTCTCCTGAACAGAGGGGTGGCACACAGGTACCATGGCTTTGTTTGCCACCAGACAACTTCATGTGCTCCACTGCCATTAAGGATAACCAGGAGAAAAATTACCTTGTCCACAGTGTCCTGCAGAGATGGAAAACAGCTGTTCCAGCACATTCACACCTGACCACAAACACAAGGACTGACTCACCTGCTTGAAGAAGCTGCAGCTTCTGCAGGCACTGAGCAACAGTGGTTTGCAAACCCTCTAAGGTCAGAAGGCTTTCATACTCCCCTTGCAGAGTAGGAGGGTCTACAAGAGAAGCAGAGGAAACCCAGCAGGCATGAGCATACTGGAACCCTCCTCCCCAAACAGCAGTTTCCAGAGCAGCCTTGGGTTCACCAGCCCTCATTTTAGGCAGGCAATGCTCCTGTCCCTTAAGTCCAGCACATGGCAAGGACACGAAACAGATGGAACTGGAGTCCAGACCATCCTTATTCCACCTTCTGCCCCTCCACCCCCCTTTTTTCCTCCTTACCTGTATCCTCAGCTTCCACATACTGCCTCAGATGGGAGGGGACATCCTGGAGGACCCTCAATTCCTCCTCTATCTCTGCAGGACTGAAGTCTGCCTTTGGTGAGCAAAACTCAAACAGCAGCAGCTTAAGGAAAGTGTCACACCACCAGCTCTGTGCAGCATCCCCGGCCAGGCCAGCTGGGACCAGGGACAGAGGGAACAGCCCAGGAAGTGGCATTGCAGGGGGAAGGTGAGGACAGCACAGCACAGCTGTGTAGGGCATGTTTGCCTTGTGGCCATGGCTGGATCAAAAGTTGTGTAAATGCTCAAGAGCTGTACTATGAAAAACCCCACTTCCCAGAGACCCAGCTTGAAGTGCTGATATTGGAGGCATTACTCTCTCCAGCTGGGAGCTCACTGTGGAGCAACTGTACCTGGAGCCTGCTGGGAAAGGATACAGTTGTCTGGATCCTCTCCATAAAACGGGCCCTTGCAGCTGCTGCATCTGCACTTGTTTGGCACAGATGACACTTCTCCCATGCCCTGAAAATTCCAAAGGGGCAGGAGGTGGAAGTTACACTCCTTTGTACCAGACAGTGCTCACACTGAGCTGTGACACACCAGTGTGACACATCAGTGCTTTAATTACAAGCGTCTCCCTTACCCCCCTCTCTCACAGGTTATTTACTAACCATTCCCAACTCATTCCCACAGCTGGTATTAGATCAGCAAGGACACCCTGCAGAAAGCATTAGACACTGCAAAACACCTGTTCCTCTCTCCACTTGTTTTAAAGGGATGGATTTACAGCCATCAGAAGACAGACAGCACATTTCTGAAGCAGAATTTGCTTTGGAACTTGCAGTACACCCCTAATTCTGTTGTATTGCCCTGCCGATGTTTCTATCTCACAGCAAACTCCAAATCTCCCCTTCTTTTCTTGGGAGTAAGTCATCTGCATTTTTTTTTCTGCACATTTTTTCTGTTAGTAAAGGTGCACAAAAAGAAGAGCAGACAGGACAAACTCTCACCCCAATTCCTTCATATGCCAAACTTCCTCAAGATTCTCCTTTAATCCTTTCCTGGGGGGACAAAGTGCTATGTTTGGCTAGCAGTGTGCCAGCAGTGTGTCAGCATCAGGGAGGCAAGACAGAGGTTTAAGGACAGTACCATGAGGAAGCTGGCCAGGAGTTCACAGCAGAGTCCAGTTTTTTTAAATAAAGCATTACACAAATAACAGCATTACCAGAGAGACGCATTTCACTTGCAGAGTTCAACATCCCCATGGTTACACAGTCCCCATAATATCCTTTATTTAAGGACTGGTTTAAAAAGCCAATCTCCCAAAATCTGCTGCAGTGAGAGCCATCAGGAGGAAGCTTAAAATAGTTCTGCAGTGCCTGTCTAACTCATGTGCATGTGTCTTTTAAATCATGTTAGGAACTCCAGATTTCAGAAACACATTATGCAAAGAAGTGGCAAGATTAATGGAACAGGAAAGAACAGAAGTTCCCAGGCAAAATGCATTCCCTCTACAAGGGTTCTTTAGTGCAAAGGTTATTCTCAATCTGTCACTGAGTTGAAAGTAATAGCGAAAAGTATAAAATTACACCAGAGTGATTAAAATGCTGAAAGGCTCAATTTACAAGTGAAAATTAAGAGAATAAAGTCTTTACAGCTTGCTGAAGGGCAACTAACAAACTGGTGGCTGATAAATGACAGTTCCCAAGAGGAGGAGGAATTCTTGAGGGCAGCACAAGGGGTATAGTTAAAGACAGGATTTAAGCTTAACATCTGAATTAAGCACATAATGAGAAATCTGCTGAATTATGGCAAGATTTCTCAGAGTAAATGTGGGAAACCCTTCCAGAAGACTGGAGAATGGACCAGAGCACTGAGCTCACCAGAAACCCAACCACCTGCACCCTCACTACAGGAACTCTGGACCTGGCTCTGACTAAGAGCTGAACAGCAGGAGCAGCCTCAAACACACACAGCTGTGGTGCTTCCAGAGGCACTTGAGCAGGGCTGGGCACGGCTGGTTTGGGAAACTTTGAGTGGATAGGGTACAGAGGCACCCACCCCACAGGATCTCCTGCCTTCAACAGGTGTCTGGTACCAGCAGAGGCTTCTGCTGCACTGTTAAACCCACAATTAAAGCATTCCAGTGCCTTCATGACTCAGCGATCAACAGTAATTAGCACTCTGAAAATACATTCCAGTGGCTAGAATAACATGAGCACACACATCTTGAACACAAGCCTTGCAGAGCACTCCTCCTACTCCCAGTTCAGCCCCACACGCCATGGGGTCACTGCCTCCCAGGAACCACAGCCAGCCACGTCCCCCCACCCGGCCCCTCCTCACAGCCCTTAAGCAGAGGCACTGGACTAGTCAGGCTGGGCTTACCTGGAGTTCCTGGAATAGGCTTTCCTGTAGGGAAGGGGGAGCTTCAGCTGGCATCTGCAAAACAGGAGAAGGATCAATGCTGGCTGCCAGGGAGCAGTTGAGCCTTGTCTTCCAACAGGGAAAATGATATTTTGTCAACATCTGGAATTAATTTAGCTGCAATGGGAGATGTCAGCAACCCTGGAGACTGAATCCACCACTGCCTCCAGCTTGTCCTCACGGAAGGAGGCTCAGGCTTCTCTTTTGATTTTCACAGACATCACTGAGCTGACCTGGGGCAGCTTCTGCGTCCTGCCACCAGCTGTCAGAAGTTTATCCAAGGTGGGAAGCTGGGAGCAAAGCCCTGGCACGACAGAGAACAGCCATGGAAACAGCTTGTTCAGGGAAGCTGGTCTGCCCAACCCTGCTTCCACACCTGAGCAGGACAAGGCAGCTTTGCTTAGCACCACATCACACTCAAAGAAATGGGAAAGGGACATTTCAGCTTCCATTGGAATATGGTTCTCAACCCCGAAGTAAAATAATCTCCAAGTTGTTACTACAAAAACAGGTGGGTTGGCAGTTGTCAGTCACATGCAGACTAGGAATCGAAGGCCACAGTTGAGATTTTAAGTAAATAAACATTTGAATCCAGATCCCTGTTCCCCCAGCAACTGTCACTCGGTGTCCTGTTTCCCTTCCAATGCCAGTGAACAGGGATAATTTCCTTCCTGTACAAACACAACAGTTTGAGTTGTGGTAGCTGAGAAATATTCCTCAAAATGTTCTTGGGACATCAGAGCTGACCTTCACTGTTTCTTTAAAGCAAAGAGTACACAGAAAAGAAAGTCTTTAAACAAGGCAGACTGGCCTGAATGCAAAGCCAACATTCCAAGAATTATTTTGCCACTTTTCCACAGAGAATCTCAGTAACATCCACTTCATAATCCTTCCTACACCAAACACTTGAAAGAACTGCATTCTAGTCCATCCTGATTGGTATAGTTACATAGGCAGCATCTTACAGGTTAACAGGGATAGTATTAAACCCAGATGCCACCACTGCAAACAGCACCAGGCACCTGCTTTATGTATTATGTATTCAGGCATTATGTATTATCACCATGTAAAAAGAGAACAAATAAAAAAATCAATATGCTATAATAGAAAGTGCACTCAGAGGAAAACTAAGGCTCAAGAAAGCTCTACAGAGACAGCTTTCCATAACAGTCACAGGGGACTGTGAAATACCAAAATTCTCAATTGAAAGGCTTTCAAAGTCCCAGCCATCCAAGAAGAAGCCCTTTAAATTAAAACCACTTACTCAACCACAATAAAGGTTTTTAAACTGTACAGGATCCTTCCTCTTGAGAGGGATGGGAGGAGGGTGAAAGCAGGCTGGGGCTCAGAGCAGCAGCAGCCAGCAGGGTTTGGAGATGGGCCTCTGAGTGTCAGGTAGAACATGAAGAGAGGTGCCCACCTCCCACACTCACCCCTTTTCCCGCAGGGTGCCTGTCCCAGGTGAGGGGATCCTTCCTGATGCACCTGCAGTGTCCTCCTTTTTGCTGGACTCGCCCAGGAAACCACAACTTTTCTTCCCTGCATCAAATAACTCCTGGCCAGCAGCTATTGAGTTCTTTCCCCCAACTGCATCCCCCCCAAAAAAACTCTGCTGCTCATTTGGGGCAGATTTGGACAAGTCAAGTGTCTTTTTGGGTTCAGCTGGAGCACAGACCTCTGTGGCACTGCCAGTTGCTGTCCTCTGACTCCCGCTTTGTTTGGAAGCCACCCCTTTTGAGGAGCTCTTCCCAGATGTCCTGGGGCCTTGAGAAACACATCTGGCTGGGGCTTTCCTTTGTGGCTTCTTCACACCTGGGTCAGTCCTATAAGGGGCTCTTAGCTGGTATGCAGAGGGCTTCTTCGAAGAGCCAGGCTTTTTGCTTCCAGTTCCCACCTTTGTGCTCTCAGGAACATCCTCAACAGATACAGGTACAGGCACCTGCTGCTCTTCAGCCTTCTTGGCAGCAGGTCCCTCACCTGCCAATTTCTTTCCTGTAGCTCCCAGGGACTCTAATGGAATTTTCAAGATGCTTTTCCTGACTTTCAGTGCCTTCTCTAAGGCCCTGTTCAGCAGTTCCAGCTCCTCCAGCTCCTTGGGTGAAGGCCTGTTCTCTGCAAGAGGAGACAACACATCAGAAGGTCCAACCCTGGATCTTGCCCATTTGTCTCTTCACTAATCTGCTTTGCCGTGTGCTACAGAAGGGAACCAGACACGATGAATGGTGCAGGGGGTATTTTTTTTGGCTGTGGGAGCAGCCACGGCACACACGATGCAGGCAGGCTGCAGGAAGCCTTGAAGACAGGATGGGTGTGAGCCACAGAAGAGAGTTCTGCAGAATCAACCTCAGCAAGTGACAACCCCACACCTGGGTCAGGCCCACAGACACTTCACCACTGGCCTGGGTTACCGAGGCACAACTCCAAGGTAACTCCAAGGAAGAGAGTGGGAGGGGAAAGGCAGAGCGGGGGTTTAAGTCGCTGCGGAGAAGTGGAACGGCTCCTAACACCGAACCTGGCTCAACCCCGGTGTGACCCGAGGGGCCCCCGGCTCGGGGGAAGTGCTCACCGTGTCCAGCGCCGGAGCCGGGCTGTGCCTGCGGCTGCTCCTCTTCCTCACCGTCCCTGGGGGAACAAACAGCGCCGGGGCCGGCGATGCTGCACCGGGCCCGGGCCCTCCCCGCCCGGCCCGCGGGGACGCGGCTGCGGGGCCCGNGTGCCTGCCCGGGGATCCCGGGACGTCCCGGCCCCGGGGGCCGCTGTGCCTGCCCGGGGATCCCGGGACGTCCCGGCCCCGGGGGCCGCTGTGCCTGCCCGGGGATCCCGGGACGTCCCGGCCCCGGGGGCCGCTGTGCCTGCCCGGGGATCCCGGGACGTCCCGGCCCCGGGGGCCGCTGTGCCTGCCCGGGGATCCCGGGACGTCCCGGCCCCGGGGGCCGCTGTGCCTGCCCGGGGATCCCGGGACGTCCCGGCCCCGGGGGCCGCTGTGCCTGCCCGGGGATCCCGGGACGTCCCGGCCCCGGGGGCCGCTGTGCCTGCCCGGGGATCCCGGGACGTCCCGGCCCCGGGGGCCGCTGTGCCTGCCCGGGGATCCCGGGACGTCCCGGCCCCGGGGGCCGCTGTGCCTGCCCGGGGATCCCGGGACGTCCCGGCCCCGGGGGCCGCTGTGCCTGCCCGGGGATCCCGGGACGTCCCGGCCCCGGGGGCCGCTGTGCCTGCCCGGGGATCCCGGGACGTCCCGGCCCCGGGGGCCGCTGTGCCTGCCCGGGGATCCCGGGACGTCCCGGCCCCGGGGGCCGCTGTGCCTGCCCGGGGATCCCGGGACGTCCCGGCCCCGGGGGCCGCTGTGCCTGCCCGGCACGGGCGAACAATGCCGGGGATCCCCCGCCGCACCCGGGGAAGTTGCTTTTCCCTCCGCTCCGTTCGGCGCTTCCCGCTCGGCAGCGCCTCTGCGGGGCTCGGGCCGGTTCCGCAGCCCCCGGGACCCGGATCTCCTGCGGCCAGGCCATAAGCGGGGGTTATGCCCCTCGGCCTGGGCGGTGGGGCTGAGGTGGAGCCCCCCGAGAGCAGGGGGCACGGAGCCCCCGCGGCTGCGGGGCTGGAGCCCCCCGGGTGCCGCACAGCGCCCGCAGCCCGAGGGGAAGCGGGGCCGTCGCAGGGGCCGTGTGTGAGCCCGGTCCCAGAGGGATCCCCGCCAGAAGGACCGACAGCCCGGCCACCACACTGCAAACTGCTGCTGCCGCCCTTGGTTTGCGTCGGCAAAGAGCCAGATGTGTGGGCTTTTCGATGGAGGAATCTGCCCTGTCCTGCGGCTGTGGCAGGTGCCCGGTTGGTACCGCTGGGATCCCGACAGGAATACAGCTACTGCTGCGGAGCACTGCAGTTCACCAAAAGTGCCCATAGCTGGCACTCGGCGATGCCTGTTACAGGCAGCCGAGCAGCAGGAATCCGGTCCTCCCCCTTGCACAGCACAATGAAAATTAACAAAAGCTTATAAAGTAGGACAGAAGGGGTTCTTTGCCTTTGAGGGCTGAATCTTCAGGTTGAGATGCGTGTGACTCTCTGCAGCCATGTGACCACAGACTCTTAAAGAGAAAAAGTTCAGAATTACAGGCAACACATGGAGACAGGACTTTAAAAAACCCCTAAAAACATTACAGGGCTGGCCCCATCTTGCCGCATTCTTGCAAATACTTGTGAGTTCACTGTCAGAACACTATGAACAGTTCTGCTTCTGAGGCATGAGCCCAGATAGAGCCCAGCTGGCTCTTTCAGGGCTGAGCGGGCTCAGCACAGCTGACAGGGAGTATCAGACACTCAGAAAGTAGCTTAGTCAGCAAAATCATGAGCTGCAATGCTGTGAGACCTCAGGGAGCAGCACTGGGACAAAAAGAGCTCATTTTCAGCCAGCTTCTTCTCAAGAATCATGGAATATCCTACGTTGGAAGGGATGCACAGGAATCATCAAGTCCAAGTCCTGGCCCTGCCCAGGACACTCCAACAATCCCACTCTGAGCCCAGCCGCTGCCACCCCGCTCTCCCGCTCCCTCCACACCTGCTGGGTTCCTGCTGCCTCACCCTTGGTGGAGTCTTGCAACGGGGCAGCTGCTGGTAAATCAGTGCCTACCTTCTCTTGTGGGTGGTTGGCTTCCCAGTAGATTACCTGGCAAAGCCAGTTGAGGAAAAAGGCCAAGGTGAGTGTATCTGACTGTAGCTTGTGTTAGAAGAGGTAAATGCAGCAAAAAGCCGTATTCTGTTAATGTAGCAACGACACCCTGCCCCAGTACAGACCTGTTCTGGCTCAGCTGGCCCAGGAGACATTTGTGCCAGGGACTGGATTTTAAGCTAACAGAGTCTAAATGTGTTTCTACCTCATGATGTTGCTTGCTGAGGAAATGCTGGGTACCTCATCAGGGCACACATGCTGAGTAACATTTCAGCTGGTGCAAATTACTACTTTAAGATTCAATTACAAAAGAGACGTAGGTTAAAATACCCATGTGATGTACAAGGGGCAGTTGCTGGTAGTCACAGCTCTGCCACCAGTTTATTTTTGAGACCTGCAGTGAAGAGGCATCTTGCATAGGTGAGATGTAGTGGAAGTTACAGTGTCAGCACTCATTCTCAAGCTGGCATCAGGTGATGTTCTGCAATACGTACTTCTTTTTTACTGAGAGTCCAGTACCTGTAGGCTCATGAAAATAACCATCCAAAGGCCTGGGACCTCCTGCTGGGTGTCTTTGATAGCCCTGTCCATAGCCCTAGGGTAAAATGCAAGGAGGCATCACACTTCAAAGAACAGCAAGCAGGAAATAAAAAGAAGCAGGAGATAAACTTCATCACTAATGAATGTCCCCACACTTTTTTCTGATGTTATATTACATCAACTTCCTTGTCCCGTGTGCTGCCCATGGAGAACAGTGCTGTTTGCCGAGCTGACACAGGAAAATCCTCCCTGTGTATACCAGGATGTCATGGTTGAACCTCAGCTGAGAACTCAGCCCCAAGCTGTTCACTCCTCCTCAGAGGGAGGGAAAGAGAATCTTGTGAATTGAAGAAAACTTGTGAATTGAAATAAAGGCAGTTTAATAGGGAATGCAAAAGCCACACAAGTGAAGCAAAACAAGGGATTCATTCCCCTTTCCCCTGGGCAGGCAGGTGTTCAGCCATCCCCAGGACAGCTGGGCTCCATCACATGGAACAGTTACTTGGGAGGTCAAACGCCATCACCCTGAATGTCCACCCCTTCCTTCTTCTTCCCCCCAGCTTTGTTTGCTGAGCATGATGCCAAAAATGCTCTGGGATACCCCTGGGCTCAGTTGGGCCCAGCTGTCCTGGCTGTGTCCCCTCCCAGCTCCTTGTGCCCCCCCAGCCCCCTCGCTGGCAGTGTGGGGTGAGGAGCAGCCAAGGCCTTGGGACTGTGTAAGCCCTGCTCAGCGGTAACCAAAACATCCCTGGGTTATCAGCTCTGTTTGCAGCACAATTCCAAACAGCCCCGTACCAGCTACTCTGGAGAAAATTAACTTTACCCCAGCCCAAACCAGCACAGGGCTAATGTCCTGTACAAACCATTCGTTTTCGAGTCAAGGAAGAGGAAAATCTCACAGTGTTCCCAGTGTAAGCCTGAGGATGTTGTTATGCTGCTGGAAAAATGTACAAACATCCAAGATCCATCTTCAGCTCTTCTTGTCATTTCTTGGGAGCGAAGATTCCAGGAAATGAATCTGTAGGAAATACAGGTTATAAATACATTCCCAGACCCTGTATCTTGCTGCAGCCAAAATCCCTGCAGAATTCACATGGCTATGAGCAAGTTGGGGTAGGAAGGGACAGCCTGAGCAACCTGGTTTAGTAGAAGGTGTCCCTGCCTGTGGCAGGGGCTTGGAATGAGATGATCTTAAAGCTCCCTTCCAACCCAAACCATCTTGTGATTCCATGATTCTGCGTGACATGCCCCGGAGAGAGGATGTCCTGTGGCACTTGTCAGCTGGAAGTGAAGGGTGTCAGGGTGCTGTGGGCACACTGATCTTGCTGGGGTTCCCAGGGGTGTTGAGTCCAGCAGCACGTTTCCAAGCTGCAGGTCACAGGCTACTTGAATTCATAAAATCATAGAATCATAAAATCATTGAGGTTGGAAAAGCCCTCTAAGATCATCGAGTCCATCCATTAACCCAGCACTGCCAAGGCCACCACTGACCCATGTCCCCAAATGCCACATCCACATATTTTCGAACCCCTCCAGGGGTGGTGACTCCACCACTGCCCTGAGTAGCCTGTGCCAGGGCTGGAAAACCCTCCCAGTGAATAAATTTTTCCTAATATCCAACCTAGACTTCCCCTAGCACAACCTGAGGCTGCAGCAGCTTTGTAAAACTCATTCGGTGAAAAACGCTGAGAGCATGGACACTCTTACTGGGAATTACTCTGTATCCTCCCCCTCTTCCTGGGTGTTACATTGGATCAGCCCTCACTGAAATTAAATATGGAGGACAGTGGAAGTCTCCTTTGTGTGAATCATGAAACAGGTGGGGCTACAGAGTGTATCCAAGTTGGAAAAGAGTACAAAAAAGTATCAGTGTATACTGTTGTATATTACAATCATACATGTGTATTAATATTGCTGACTGTCAGAATTGGCAGACATTTTCTACCTTCTGTTTTGAAAGATGGGCAGGCAGTATTTAAAGGACTAGATGAGCAAGTAGGCTCCGGGTAGGGCAGGATGCCTCTTCTTTCAGCAGCAGAACCAATGTGCAGACATAAGAAGTGTCATTTTCTCTCTGTCGAGGCTACAAAGAGAAGTCTGCTTATTCCCTGACACTCCCAGATGTCCCAACAGAAAAACTATTAAAACTGCTGGAGACCCCGAGTTTAGAATCAAGTTGCTTCAACAATATGTTAATGTACAATATATGTTAATGATACTAAAGACAGGGTGGAGTTTCAGTTTAAGTATGCATTAACTTCTTATATTTTGGGCAACTGCATGTAGTGAAATGTGTATAAGCCAGGCAGGTATATTACAAATAGGTATTTTTGTTCAGATCTGTCTAGAAGTTTTTGCATCAGTTAAAATGTACCAAGATACTGGATGTTAAATTTAAAAAGTCCTTTCATTCAAGACAAATTACTTTGGTTTGAGGTGGGAAGTTTCAAAAGAATAGGGAAGGTCTTTCTAAATGTGGTCACCTGAGGCATAAGTGTCCAGCTTGGAGTTTGGGTTAGGAGAGAACTCAGTGTGTGGAATGCAGGGCTCTGGCAGCTGGGTTTCCCTGCTCTGTGTTTCCTCAGGCTCCAGGAGCTCTTGTGCTGGATGTGGCTGCAGCTCCTTTACCAGGATGCACTCACAGGGCGTCTTCTCTGTGGGGACCAGTGACAGGACCCAGGGAACGGCTGGAGCTGTGTCAGGGCAGGGTCAGGTTGGATCTCGGGAAAAGGTTCTTCCCCCAGAGGCTGGTTGGGCACTGACCAGGCTCCCCAGGGCAGTGGGCACAGCCCCAAGGCTGCCAGAGCTCCAGGAGGGTTTGGATGATCCTCCGGGGCACAGGGTGTGACTGCTGGGTTGGACTGTGGGTCCCTTCCAACTTGGCATGTCCTATGACTCTGTGAGCTGGTGAGATGAGCCTTGTTCCAGAGGCTCTGACTTCAGCCCTGGAGCACAGAGCAGAGAGGGGAGGATCTGCTGTCCCACAAGAATCCCTGCCAATGACAGAGGCCGAGGTGATCTCTGCCCAGGCTGTGCTAATCCAGGACAGCTCTCAAGAGATCCTGCTTGGCCACGTGGGTGGAAGGAAGTAAGATACTGTGGTTTGGGGGGAAAAGGGTGTTTCGGCAAGGAGAGCTGGGCTGTGGAGTGAGACCTGGGGAGAGGGAAGGCTTTGAATCCGGAGGTTTGGCCAGGGTGTTTGGAAAACATCTGCAGCAATTCATCACCCAGCCCCTGTGAGCACCATGTGCAGGACTGTTCTGCCTCTGCTGTGTTACTCTGCCAGTGGTTTGTTTGATGTGCTGCAGTAACAACAGGCTCTTTCCTCCAATGTCCCGGTGGAAAATGATGCATTTAACACATGCAGGTCCCCATAAAACCAGGCTAGGAGTTTATAAACCACAGGGCAAGCTGTGGATTAATCCCACACCCCAGGAATGAAAGTGTCAAGGATCATCACATTAGCACATCTTCAAAATCCTGATCCTGGGCTGAGGTCTTGGTTCACACCAAATGAAAGCCATGTCCTCGAAGGTGTGGAACAGGGGAAGGGCCTTGCCCAGTTGTTTGTGGAGAGCCCCCATAACACTAAGGTATTTATGGGGCTGTTTTGCCCTCGAGGCTTCTCACTACCTGATTTATAGTCTGGGAAAATGCAGCCAAACGGAAACCTGAGGGATCCTTCCTTCCCCCACCCCACCCGAACCTTCTCACAGGACAGACTGTTGAGGAAAGGAGGAGACCTGCTGGACAGAGAGCAGCCACCCATTGACAGGGCTTCTCCCACCTCAGCCAATCCTGCTGGCAAGCATGGCTGTGAGATTTGCACAGTCTCTTGATGCTCTGAGTGTTTGCACAGCAGCAGTTGATTCCCTGGGAAGTGCAGCTCCCAGTGATGAGGGTTGAACTCTGGGCTCATCCACTGGAGGCTGCGGATACAGGGGTTAAAAGGAAAGAAAAAAAGAAGCTATCAGCAAAACTCATGGGGAAAAAACAAAACACCAACAGGAATGAAATGCAAAGATCTGAGCTGTGGGGAAGGAGGTCTCTTGTCCAGTTTTCCAGGGAAATAACACTGGGTGGTGTCTGGTATCCTGTGCTTCTGCTGTTCGCTGTGGGTAGAGACAGGGCTTGGTGTAGTCATGCTTGTGACCCTGAATTCCCTGTCCCTCACAGAGCACACAGCCAGCAGCCTCTGGCCTATGGTGGTGTTCATGTGTTCATGAAGTTTGGATGGGAACACAAAGGCTTGGGGTGGTGGGAACATCGGCCATGCCAGTGACTCTCCTTGGATGTGACCACGAGCCTCTGACAGCAGTGAGCCCGTGCTCTGGCTGACACTGAACTGGAGCCCCACAGAGGATGGAGAGGAGCAGGGGCCTTTTCTGATTTCTCTCACAGTTGCTGGTAAAGTGCACAATAAATTTGCTTTCTGTCTTCCACTATGATATTACTGGATAAAAGCTAAAATGATGTTGGCTGCTTCTCGGAGAAAGTTCAAATGAGGGGCGTATGTACCTTGGAGAGCCACAGCTTCCACTCAAACACATTGAGGTCTATTCCCAAATGCTTGTTTTCCACCTGAAGAAAAGAACACCAAGCCATTAACATTGACAGGACCTACATTTCCCACCTCAGGATATTTTGGGCCAGCACACTGAGGGTTGTTTTGCAGTGGTTGTTTGCCAAGTGTCTGTGCAGGGGATGGAGACACCCCACTGCCCCTGCCAGCTCTGTGGGCATCTTGCCATGGTCCCACAGCCCCTCTCTGCCCATAGCCAGAAACTGGTCAAGCTGGGAACTGCTGCAGGAGTCCTTTTTGGCTAACACCCAGGCACTGAGCTGCCTGCTGAGGGAGGTGGTGCCTATGCTGTGATGGGCAGGGCCCAGTGTGACCGTGCACGGTCCATCTCCTGTGGTACGGAAGATTAAAACCACTGAAAGTTCAAAAGTTTAGAAACAAATGTGGAGCAAGGTGCAGAAGAGGAGAGAGCTGGCAGTATCTGTACACATAAATCTGCTACAGTGCTATGAATTGGAGCATAGACTGAGAAAGGAAAACCTCTGGATACTCCTGTATCCATGTAAACAGAGATCCACAGTTGGAATCCACACAGCTCTAACAGTAAGCCATGTCTTTATTAATTGCTTTTCCTCACTGCTCCTTAATTATTTTCCCTATGTAGCTAATAACTAGGAGCTAGAGGAGAAGGGAAATGCCACCTCTGAGTCTGGGGTGTGGTGACTGAAGCTAGAAGAGGTTGCAGTAATATATTTAGATTTTACTAAAGGGCTTGACACTGTGTCTCAAAGTCTTCTGCACAAAACTGATTAAGTCAGACTATATGTGAAAGCTGATGATGGAAAAGACTGCATCAGGTGGAGGAAGGGATCTAAATTTCTGCAGACATCACTGCCAGATTAAGATCTGATTAATCAATTCAGACTAATGTCATCTTAATCTTCTGGTCTCAGACAAGACCTTTCAGCTCCAGGCCATCACATCATCTATTGCAGAGGTAAGAGCGTTTGATGAGCTCCATCCTGTTCCCTGTGGGCAGCAATCAAGCTCAGAATCGAGCTTGTTGTTTTCCTTTATTCAGTTTCATCTTCCTCTTCAAGAATCCTAAAATTACTGCAGGTCTCCATGCGCTGGAAATCTCCTTTTCATTACTCCTGAACTTGATTTAAGACCTAAGTTGGAGTTTTTCAAGGCACTTGAAATTCACTTACAAATTCAACTGTCCATTTTGCATCTCTCTGGGGGCATTCAGCTGGGACCGAGTAAGAATCTTTCATACATAGTGATTTGGATGTGGAGACACGTGCATGTCATCTCTGGAAGGAACTTTGGATTCCTCCTCATATCTCACACTCAGTTTCTCACTCACACACCTGCTCAGAGCTCATCCTTATATTCACTGGTGAGATTTGTGCTAAATGACCTTCCACTTCTCAGGCTCGTGGGGAAGATCAGCACTATCAGAGTTCCAGCTCAGATTTTTTTCAGAAAAGTTCCCATCTGCTGTTTCCGATGTTACAGAAACAAAAATTCCTTTCTTGTATCATCATTTTGATGCCTCATCTCTGGGAAAAGAAAAAAAAAAAAATTAGTGGTGGGAACCTGGAACGTCTTGGAAGGGTTGTTTTTTCCATACCATGTCATCTGCCCAAAGCATGTTCTCCGTGTCTTGAACAGCTCCACACTCCGACAGCATCTCCACTGAGTGCACGGAGAGGCAGGAATTGGGTGGTTATTGGTTCCATGGAGGCAGCTGTTTCAGCCTGCAGATGAAAAAGTTGCTTCAGTTCTCCTCTGTGCTTTGGAGCAAGGACTGATTAAAAGCCATCAGAGGTGCTGTCTTGAAATCAGCAGCTTGTGGCTTTTACAAGTCAGCTTTTTTAAGATGGGCCAGCCATGGAGACTGTCTTCCACAGCACCCTGATTTCCCCCGGCAGTTTGGTCATGCCCAACACTCTGGAAGACCATAGCAACTTTGAACACCTTTTGTTTCCATCATATGAAATCGGAAACATCATTCCAGTGGGCAGCACTGGATCTGTATTGCACCTGGCTGTGAAAACACGAGGTGAGTTCCCTGTGAACTTTATAAGGGCTGAACCCAGCCTTGGCCTGACTGAGGAAGGTCTGGTTCAGCTCCTGTGAGGGGAGCACAGGCATCAGTGCAGAGCCACTGATGGGGTGGCTGATCCCAGTACATCCACCTGTACTTTATCATGGAATCACAAAATGGTTTGTGTTGGAAGAGACCTTAAAGGGGCAGAGATGCCACTCAGTAGATCAGATTCCAGGAAAGTGTTTTACCCCCTTTGTTTTCAGTTTTCTCTTGAAGCTGAGCTGACAAAGTAGTTCTGGCCTTACAACAGGGAGTCATTTAGTGGCCCTGTCCTCCATTCAAATTCAAAAGCTGCAGACTAGGGGCTAATTGGGATTATAGTGATATGGTTTGTCTGGGAAGATGTTCCCCTGACAATAAAATCATCTGGAAAAAGAATCATGAGAGGTATTAGAAACTGGGAATAAAACGTTTTCTCTGTGTCAGGTGAATTCAGCTTTAGCAGGAGCTGAAGGCAAGAGGGAACTGTCCCAAAGCCGTGGTTCTTTCCCTGAGGCAGGAGAACAGATGCATGGGCTGTTGCTTTTGGGTGCCTGTGATTTTCTCCTGTGGTGCCCTCCCCTGCCGGGCATGGGAGGTATCGCTGGTGTGTTGGAAACTCACTGCACAGGCTGTGGTTGGGGTTGGGGAAAAATGAGTCAGTTTGTATGTTCTAGACCTCACATGGCTACAGGAATCTTCCAAACCACTATAAGGACTCTGCAGCTTGCTGCTGTTGGCATCAGACCCCTCCATCCCCACCAGATGTGGGGATGAACGAGATGTGCTAGACCGCTCTGGGAGTGGGGCCAAGGCCAGCATGAGAACTTTGAACATGGAGGGATGATCCCATAGCCCTGAAAGCCCTCCAGGGGCAGATCCATCCCCCTGCAAAATCATGTGCCAGGATTGGTTGGGCAACAGGTTGCAGGCTGCTGGGAAATGAACAAAAGCCCTTCTCCTGCTTGAGAAGGAGGAATGTTGAGTTTATCCCATGTCTGTGCTGCAGATTACGAGACATCTTAACACTCTTGAGCTGTCAGATGGCATTTTTAATCAACCTGAACTTGATTTTTCACAAATTGTTAATTACACTCTCCAAGCAGAAAGCACAGGGCTTTGATCAGTGCTTCTCAAAGCAAGTACCATCCATTGCTGCATCTTGTGGCAGCTCATTAGGAGCTTCCTTCATTATAAACCCAGCTCATTAGCTGTGTATAAAGTCCTGGACATGGAAGCCTAAGAAGTAAGAGGGGAATGAGACAAGGTTTTGTGGCTGGGTCTCAAACCATAGACAGCATAAACATAAACAAGGTTTATGTTTTACAGACACATCAATATAGTTTTTAGGAAGGAGGCCTTGTAGGGAAGCTGCAGTCACTGATAAGCAGAAGGTAAGCCCAGCAGCTGTCCCAGAAGTGAAGTAGGTCTGTCAAAAGGGATGACTTGTCATTGTCTCATCTGCAACCCCAGCCTGGGTTTAACAGTACCTGTGTTTGAAGCACGGTAAGCAGGAGTGCACGTGCACCAGGTTTCTTGGAGCTGAACTGCCAGGCAGGATCTGGCGGGGGTGCAGTGTCGGTGTTGATGTCCAAGCTCATCACACAGACTGGTACTTTAAAGCAGAGCTGGTGCCTTGATCCTGAAAAAGCAACACCTTCCAGAAGACTTGTCCATGAGGCTGCCCTGCCATCACAGAATCGTTGCTCTTCACAAGCTTATTGAGGACTGGGAAGGGAGAGACTTTCAGTGTTAATTATAGCTCATTTTTCTGGTAACCCACTGTTCCATGGCAGATACAGAGCTGCCTGGAGGGAGGTTAAGAGCCACTTTGTCCAACTGTCTGGAGAAGTGATCTTAGATAGCAATAGTGTGATGGTGGAGTGTCATGGAGGCTTATGACATTGAGACAAATAATATATTCAAATGAGATTTATTTTATACACCAGTTTAACCAGATTAACTGAATTTATTAAACTAATTAAGCTTCATCAACTTTTGAATACAGATTTGTGGTATCCAATGGAATTGGTGCTACCCGACCGATTTCAGAATTCTTGAGGTTTAGAAGGGTAAGCCAGAATGAGCAATCCCTCACCAATGGGATGAGGATTCTCAGCCTCATGGATTTAACTGGGGCAGCACCTCAACCCAACAGGAGAATCCCTGACTGCAGACCTGCCTGCTGCTCCAAGGAGGACCCACTCACCTGCCCCCTGGCTGGGCTCCATCCATGGCTCAGTCAAATCTGATCTGTGGTCAAATACTGTCACATTAACCCTCACTGGCTGGGCTCTGACCTTCTGCCCCCCTCAGCCTCCAGGTACACGTGGTAGGGGTTGGCCTGCACCAAGTGAAGCCATGACTGGCCAGACTGGGGGCAGTGGCAGGGCAGCATCTGGAAGGTCAGAGTCCCTGCTGGGGCAGGTGCACCAGCTGCAGGGAGAAGGATGCTCATGACACCATGACATGTCCTTGCAGCAGCCTTTGCTCCCTCCTAAGGCAGAGTGGTCAATCATAGAATCACAGAATGGTTTGAGCTGGAAGGAATGTCAAAGATGATCTAGTCCAACCCCCCTGCCATGGTCAGGGACACCTTCCACTAACCCAGGTTGCTCCAAGCCCTGCCCAGCCTGGCCTTGGACACTTCCAGGGATGGGGCAGCCATCCCCCAGCTTCTTTGGCCAACCTGTGCCAGGGCCTCCCCACCCTCACAGCCAACAATTCCTTCCCAATATCCCATCTCACCCTGCCCTCTGGCAGTGGGAAGCCATTCCCCCTTGTCCTGTCCCTCCATCCCTTGTCCCCAGTCCCTCTCCAGCTCTCCTGGAGCCCCTTTAGGCCCTGGAAGGGGCTCTCAGGTCTCCCTGGAGCCTTCTCTTCTCCAGGTGAACCCCCCCAGCTCTCCCAGCCTGGCTCCAGAGCAGAGGGGCTCCAGCCCTGGAGCACCTCTGTGGTCCTATTGAATAGCAATATTTGATGCAATCTAAAATCAATTAAGCCAAAAAGCCCATCAGTATTCCTGGCTTCCTTCTGCTTGTCCTCAGACCTCTGTATTGCTTGGCTTTCAGGACACCCAGATTTTGGATGTCCAGGCTGGGCAGCCGTGCCCTGCTACCATTCCCCTCCTGGGCTCCTCCCCACAGCGGCTGTGCAGCATCAGGAGAGCCTGGGGCAGCGTCAGGCCAGAGGAGCAGCACCAGCAGTTTGCTCTGCTCCAGGTGGGCAGCAGCACATCCCAAGGGCTGTGAAATGCACCCAGCAAAGCCTTTCAGCCCCCCTTCCAGTTACACCCACTGACCACTGCCTGCACAGCACCGTGTGGGTCAGGACCTGCCCTCTGCGCAGTTTGAAGGCTCAGGATCAGTCTCTCCAGAGCAGCTGCTCAGCCCCAGTGAGGAGCCACTTCCACCCTCTGAGCCCTCTCTTGGCACTGATGTTCTGCATCAAGGCTGTTCTTGATTGAGTGGGGAAAGTGTTTTCCCTACCCAGAGCATGCCTTGAGCATTTTGGCTTGGGAGCTCAGCTCATACTGCAGGTCCTCTGCCAGATGTGGGCTTATCATGAGTTTTTTTCTGTTTAATCATACAAAGAAAAATGCATTTGCTCTTCTCATCAGTTTTCCCTGCAGTGTCTCTTTTCTTGTCCTGGACTATATTTTCCCCCAACTAAATCACGTGGTTTACTTTGTGTGTTCATGTTTTGCCAAATATGAAGTGTGAGAATGATGCTGTTCTGGAGACAGCCTGATGAGGCCCTGCTATTCCCAGCCCAAAGACTAATGCTAACACAGGGTTTCATGGATGCTCCTTGGTCTGCCCATCAGCTCATTTATCTCCACTGGCAAATCCCAGAAGACTTAACCTCCAAATCACTGGGCAAAGCCTCATGTCAGGGGCACTGCTGATGAGAGGCAGTCACATAAACCCTGGGCTGGCAGCACAGGCTGCTGATACACATCATCATTGGTTGAGTGTTCTTACAGTTTTTCTCCTGGAATTAAATGCTCCATGGCCCTGCAGCATGGCAGGTGGATGTGCACAAAATACCAATGGGAAGAACGTGGCAAATTAGAGCTGTTCAGTGCCTGAAGTTAACAGAGATGTATATAGTATGTCCTAGACTTAACACCCAGTTGTTTTGTCCAGGGAGGCACTGTGTCCATACCCTCCCCTGGTTCCGAGCCCACCCTGCAGTGCCCATCAGCTGAGCACTGCTGAGAAAACCCCATCTAGCCCCAAGGACTGGACAGAGCCAGTTTTTGGGCTAGCTGAGGAGGCTGCAGAGAGGGCCTGACCCTGTTTCCATCTGTGTTGCCATAGACTAGTCTGGGGCAACTCAGCAGGAACTGAGAGCAGGTTACAGCTCACTGTTGTTCAGTGCTGAGCTGCAGGGAAGCCGTGGTGGCAGGGGGCTGGCTGATCCACATGGCACTGGCACACAGGGATGTGCAGCCACAGCGCACAGAGGTGCCCAAAGGTGCTCACCCAAAGCCATCAGAGCTGTCTGCCCTGCCTGTGCCTCAGTGCATGTGAGCAGCATGAGGGGCTGCAGGGGGGTTTGTGTCTGCAGGTGCCCCAGGCAGGGCAGGGGGGCGCAGAGGGGCTGGGGGCTCCAGCTGGGAAGTGTTACCAGCTCCAGCTGCATCACCAGTGGAGAGCAGGGCAAGCGGTGGAGGGGAAGAGAAATGATCAGCAGGGATGGAAGAAACACAGGGAAGAGCAGCAGCCCTCAAAGAGGAGTTTGTAATGATGGCCCAGCACCGTGGCTCCTTGGTTTCTCCTAGGGTAGCAAGGATCCCCAAGCCATCCAAGCTCTGGGTCTGGCACATTACTTTGATGTACTTGAGACCTCACATCGGAGCCCGTGAAACAGCACACGTGCTGCCTGCAGCATCCTGTCTCTGTTCACCAGCACGGTGACTTCTTCGCACTACCTAAAATGAGCATCTAGCTTGGGACAGCGTTTCACTTTCTCCAGCCATCCTGCTCTAGCAGATTCCTCCAGACTCTGAGGTTAGAACCGTAACCACTTAGGAACTAAAAAAGGCAGCAGGACGATTTCCAGCGGGTGGAGTGCCTGGGGCTGTCACCCTGCCCGCACCCGGGGGAGGCTGTCACCCTGCTCATGGGTTGTGTGTGGGGCTGTCACCGTGTCCGTGGGGTGCGGGGGTCTGTCACGCTGTCCATGCCTGCACTCGCGGGGCTCGGGGGTGGCTCGGGGCTGAGATGTAGCTGCGGGTGCTCCAAGCACTCCCCTTGCCCTCCGGCGGGCTCGGCGGGCTTTGCTGCTCCCGGCGCTTTTCAAACCGGTTTTGTTAAACTCGGGAACGAACTGCAACGGAGCAGCGAGTTCCCGACCTGGCCGAGCCACGGTAAGCGCCGCTGCCGCCGCTCCGGGCAGGAAGCCCCGGCCGGGCCTGGGGACACGCACCGGCTCCCATCGCATCCCGGAGCCCTTCCCGGGGCGGCGGGACCGAGCTCCGGGGCGGGCGGGCGCGTCCTGGCCGAGCATCCCGGGGCGGGGCGGGCCGGGCTGTGCGGCGGGCGGNTTCCCCGTTTCCTGTCCCCGCTGCCCTCCGCCGGCGGTACCGGCGCCGCATCCCCGGCGTGCGGGACGGGCCCGAGGGACGGCGGAGCAAGTGAGCGGCTTCTACCCTCTTCTGCCCTTCTCCCCTTCTCCCCCCTTCTCCCCGCTTCCTCCGTGGCCGTCGGGAGCGCAGGGCTCTGCCGCGGGAGCCCGGGAGTTGCAAAACATCTCCTGGCTTTGCAGCGCGTTTTAACTTTTTTTTTTTTTTTTTTTTTTTTCCCTTTCCTTTTCCCCCTTACACTTGGAGTTGCTAATCGGGTGGGAAAACACGAACTGCAGGGGTGGGGTTACTTCATGCTCTTGCAATGCTGTTTTGCTGTTCGCTTTCAGGAGTAGCGGCTGCCCGGCGGGGCTGCCCCGCAGCGCGGACAGGGCCGGGCGCTGCCGTCCCGCCCGCGCCTTTTTTCCTCCGCAGGTTTTCACTTTAAGGGCAATTCGTTGTCTCTGTTTTCAAGGGCGATTTGTTGCGTTGGTTTCGAAGGAGATTTGCTCTCTTTTGAACAGCGCGTCCCGCAGTAATCCCGGTCCTTGCTGTGTGCCCAGAGGCTTCCTCGTCTGGCAGGTTCATTCCATCGCTAGGGCTTATTTTTCTTTAATTTCGAGATTTCCGTAGAAAGTGTGAGCTCCAGGGAGGGGGCAGTGCAGCAGCGGGCTGTTTGTTCCCAGCCTGCTGGCTGGTGTCCTGGCTCTTGCGGCCATGGATTGTCACGGTGTGGAGCGCCTCTGATTATCCTTCTCTGTTGGTGAAAGCTGAATTTCCTCAGATTTGTCTGAGAATGGGGGCACAGGGGGATTTCTTATACAGGTGGCATTGAAGTTCAGCCAGCCAAACAGGCAGAAATCCTCCCCTGAGAATATAGGATGTGCAGATGTGTCCCTGAACAGCTGATTCTTGAATATGAGCATTTATATGTGTATTTTGTAGAAAAAAAGCACCGATGAGGTGAGTGCTGGGCATTGATTCCTTAGGCCTGGAGCCAGCAGGATGCTTCAGCGTGGGGATAAGAGCAACCTGGAGCTGCTCCTTGGGTTGGCCAGATGTGTTTGTATCACTGGAAAATGTGCAAGTGCAGGACCAGTCTGTCATGCTCAGCTTCCCTGTGTGTTCCCCTTCTGAAGGGGATAATGCACTGTGGTGCTCGGGAACTCTCTTCTGCTTGTTATCTTCCCCCTATGGGTACTTTTTCTTCCTCTCAACTGACAATTACAGCAGTAAAATAGGAAGGGGGCTATTTTTATTGTACATATTTTCCCTGTCAAACAGTAACCCTAAAAACAATTAAAACCAAGGAAATTTCCTTTCTGCATCTTAAACCTGGTCTTCCCCCGGTGGTCTCATCCTCTTGGGTGTGGCTGTTCTGCTTTCCTTGCCTGAATTAATTTTATTGTGGCAATGAGAAACTCCCCTCTGGTCACTGGAAGTCATCCTGCATTTTGAGGAGTTTGGAACTTGCTGAGTAGCTGCTTTTCTGCCCTGTAAGGTAGTGCTGTTAGGTGGGAAATTTCCTATCCCTGCCTGTCCCTGGGGATCTGAAAATTGGCTTTTGCAGCTTTCACCTCACCAGAGGTGGGATTCATTGATACATCTTTTTTAAAGTGACTTGTGTCATCTAAAGTTATGAAAAGTTGATATTTCTCATAATAGTTGGATTGATTTATTAGGTGACTTGAGATCTTTCTGCTTCCCTTCTGCTAAGCAAAAACCCACTTGGCAAAAATCCAATAATGATTGTTGAAATGCTTCCCAGCAAGAGGGAATGTACAGTCCATTCCTATTTGCTCCCTGGAGCTGTGTCAGTCTTGGAGGGCCTTCCCCAGGTGTAGAGAAGTGCTTTTGGTGAGGTTGCTCTGGTGCTGCAGAAGAGCCAGAGCCCCTGCAGGGAAAGTGATGTCACCTTGGTGCCTCTTCCTGGAGAACAGCTTCCTTTATGATGAGGCATCTCCATCCTTGTGCAGTGTCAGGATCTATCACAGCTTTCTCCGGTGACACCTGCTGTGATGTTCAGGGGGAGCCTGGGGTGTTCATCTGGAGAGAACTTGGGAGTAATGTATTGTGTGTTCCTATAGGATGATTTAACCCTGAGATTGGCTCTACTGGTTGGAGCCTAGTGCTAATAATGCCAAGGCTGTGGGTTCAATCCCTGAAGGGGCCATTCACTGAAGAGCTGAACTTGAAGATCCATGTGGGTCCCTTCCAACTCAGAAGATTCTGTGATTAGAAGAGGGGTCAGAAAGGGGTCAGATGTTCTCCCCAGTGAGGCAACGGGTATGTCAGTTCTCAGCCCTTTACCTCCAGTGAGATATAACTTGAGAGCAAGCACTCTTGTTGGCTTTAAGGATGTAATTTTTGAAGAGGGCAAATCATCTGCCCAGAGCGCAGCCACGCTGATTCCTGTCCCTGCCCTCCATGGGCAGCACGGCTGGCGTTGGGAATGGCAGGGAGCGGTGCAGGGCTGAGGCACAGGCAGTGTCTGGAGCCAGCAGCAGCGTGGCTGGGGAATCCCAGGCAGCCCTGGAAGCAGAACTGCAGGGAATGTCACTTGTGGCAGGGAGCTGAGCCAAAGTGTAACCGAGAGCCCTGTCTGTCCTGGCTCCTGGCAGCGGGAGCTGGCGAGGACGTGGGGACACCCTTTGGGGCACTGCTGGCAGGGCCTGGCTGCTCTGGGGTCATGGCTGCAGCTGCCACTTGTGGAGCTTGTGTCAGTCCTAGAAGGAGAAATGTGTGTTGGCAGCTTCCCCAGCCCTGGGCTGAGCTCGAAGTCAAGCCCGGGGCTGTGCGCAGCTTGGGGAGGAGTTTCTCCTCCTTGCAGCCAGCATCCTCTCCAGGCTGGGCTGACCCTTCCCTTCCCACTTGCTTCAAGTTTTTCCCAGCTTTAAAGTTGAGATGTTAGATGACATCTTTGTGGTGAGCTGAGGCAGGTGAGGGATACTGTGTCCTGCTAAGGCAATGTGAAATGAGCCTGTTTGCTGCAGCCCTAAAGCAGGAAAGGAGCCAACCCCTGCAGCCCCATGAACCTGTTGCTGCATTCCTGCGTCCCTGTGCCTGTCTGCTCAGCAAATGCTGCAGGATCCTCCCGCTTACCTGTGAGACACTTACCTGGGTCTCACTGGGTCATAATGAGAGCACATGGGCCCAATCCTGCCTTGGTTGGCACTGCTTTGTTTTTTGGGCATGCAAAAAGGTATGAAGAAGGGCCACATAGCTTGAGGATGGACACAGAGCTGGGGGACAGCAGTGCCATTTCAGTGGCACTGTACTAACCTGGCAGAGTCACAGGTTGGGCTGGATGCTGTTACTCAGGTGGAACCCATTACCATGGTCTGTGCTTGCCTTCAGCTGCTGGGCAGGGTGGGAGATGGACCTGTGGGCTTGGGGCCCTCTGACTCCCTTACTGCTCCCCACCCTCCCAGAAGGAAGGGTTGGCAGCATGTCTGGGAGCTCTGATGCCATCCAGGCCATGCTTTGCTCAGCCACGTGCTGTACCTGTGAGGACAAGGGACAGGATGTGGCTGGCTGGGATCACCTGAGGGTGACCTCACTCCGTAGGAAAGGCAGAGCACAAGTGCCCTATTTTTGGTCTCTCTGCCAAGACTCTCTGCACAAGCAGGGGGGGATTGTACCACTGAGGGTCTGCTTGGGGCCCCTTTGGAGCGACGGCTGATGTTTGGTGGTACCAGATGCGGGCACAGCCTGATCAGGCTGCAGTGGAGATGCCAAGTCACCCTGAGTCACCTCCTGGCACTTGCAGCCCTGGACAAGCAGGGCTGGCACAGCTGGCTCTAGGTGGAGTGTTTGCACTGGAGAGCCCAAGCTTTCAGAAGCTTTAATAGGAAGTTACTTTTTGTGATAAATTGATGGCTTCATTTTTTGACCTTTCAAAGCTTTTCATGCATTAGCTACATGTAGGAAATGTAATTTTCCATGCTGAGAAACCAGCTCTGAAGCAGAATGACTGATGTGATCTTTTTTTGGATGTCTGGCAGACCAAATTTAGTGTGAAACAAGACTTGAGTCCAGGGCTGAGCTCCTCTGCCTCAGAGAGTCTGTGTCTGCATGACGGCGGAGTTGAAAAGGGGAGTGGGGAGGATTTAGTAGAATTGTTTTCTTTTGATGGCTGTGAAGCTCCTGGAGAGACACCAAGGCACAAGGGCTTCCAGACTTATAGAAGGATTTCAGTGATTGAAAAGTAGATTGAGGGGAAAAAAAAGAAGTGCTGAAAGGAGGGAGGCTGAGCACTGCTTTGTCCTGAGCCCCATGGCCCATAGGGCTCCTCTGATGCTGTTCCCAGTGGCAGCAGCAACTGGGGTCTGGTCCTGCTGTGCTAAACAGTGCTGACAGCCCCAGTGTTGCTCTGTGCAGCGAGGCAGCTGTCACTGAGCTGTCATCTCTTCCCTTGCTGCTCCTTTAGCTTCCTGGGGATGTAGTGTCTGTGCTGGCCCTGTTTTGGGTTAGTGTTCAAAAGCCCTCTCCCAAAAGAGAGGCAACAACCTGCCTGTGCTAAGGACTTGTCCCTGTTTTCCCCACAGATGCCATGGGTTACAGAGCACCTGGATGAACTCTGTGTGTGTCTGCAAGTCACCGTGGTGCCAGTGCCCGGCCTGGTTTTGGGGATGTGTAACCAGTGTAACAGCCAGGTCTCGATCTCTGTTTATTTGCAGGAGGTACCTCGGGACATCTCAGCAGACTGGCTGTGGCAAAGGGTGACTTTGCCTCTCGGAGCATCTGGAGTGACACTGTGAGAGGTGCCCACACACCTGAGCCTGCCAGCCGTGAGAGTTGGTCAGGGCCTGTCCTGCTTTTAGTGCTAAGAATGTGACATAGGGATAAAGAGAGCCCAGAAGTGTCTGGGATGCTGCTTTCACTTGGAAGTTCCCCTCTGCCATATGTGCTGTGCGGGTTAAATGGGAAGAGAGAGTTGCCCTCTGGCCATGCTTGAGCTTCTTAGATTGTATCTCCTTGCTACTTTCCTGCAAAGACATCCCTTTCTAACAGAGTGCAGAGGGCAAACGGGACTAATCCTTTCCTTAAATGCATTTAACCTGCGGATGAGCCTTGGTTGGGGACTTGGTAAGGGGCATGCACACAAAACCGTCATCATCCCTCAGTAGATGAAGGCAGCCTGCCCTCCTAGAGCAGCCCTGCAAGGCCATGTGTGTTGATCTGCTGAGCTCCAGACACGCCTCTGGGGACGACAAACAGAATCATCTCCTCCCTTTGTGTAGGTTTTTCCTTATGTGAGATGGAGAGAAGTGATTTCGCAGGCCCGCTCAAGAGCAGAGCTGTAAGATCTTGTTAATTAGCGATTAGCAAGTGCTTGGAGGCTTTTGGCTGCAGGGCAGGGGCAAAGGCAGGCTGGGGGAGGGGGCTGTTAGTGGCAGCAGTATCTTGAGCTCCTTTGTCCCTGCTGTTGCAAGTGCAGAGAAAACCTCGGCTTGGCCTTGGAATGGGAGCTGTGTTGTGACTGTGCCGGAGGTGGTGAAGCACAGCTCCGGGAGGAGGTGACTCGATGATGTCGGTGGGTTAAATCAGGCTCTGACCGCAGGTGATGCTGAGTGAGGAGTCTTTAAACCCTGTGCCACAGCCGGCTTCCCATTGCCTGCTACTGCCCGCTGGGATCCTAACCCCTCTCCCTCCTGAGCAAGAGGATCCGCATCCCAGCCCTTAGGGTGTCAGTCCGGGCGTCTTCCTTCTGTCCCTAAAACCTGACAGACCCGACCTTCTCCTTCTTGAGAAAAGCCACCCTTGCTGGGGCAGCTGGTTTCCCGGGCTCTGAAGCTGCTGTGTGCTGAGCTAACACGGGTGTACCCGTGTTTGGGAGTCCCTGGGGTGTCTGTGAGCACACTAATCCTCCCCAGGGGCAAAGGGGAAAACATCATCTGGAGAGCTGGCTCTTCGTGGAAGGAATTTGGAAGGATCCTTGTCAGTGTGCTGGTGCCTGGTGTAGGAGATAGGACTGGTAGCTCCATTTAGTGGCTGATGCCTCGTAAGAGGGGAGGTGTGAGAGAGCTTTAGGGAGCTGCTGCTCAGCTCAGCTCAGCTCAACAGGGTGTTTCTTGAGGTTAATAACTGTGGTGTGAAATGTGTCAGATCTCTGTGAGTCCTCGCAGTGGGTCTGGATGCCCGAAGTTCCTCTCTTCATTCAAAAAGAAGAGAGGAGCCGCGGGTTTGTGATAGATGAGGAAACCTGTTGTGCAGGTCTGGCAGGGATCTGCCTTGGCTGGGATGTACCTGCTTGCCCTGGTGCTTGCTTTGAAGAGGCACGGGAAGGGAAGGAAGGCTGCTCCCAAGGCTGCTGCCCACACCGGCACTGGCACCTCGGGCTATTGTTCCCGGCTGCGGGGTGATGTTTCTCCATGCTCTCCATCCAGACTGCTTCCTAGGGAACAGCCTCTGGGTATGCGGGTGTTGGCTTGGATTTCCTCATGTGCGAGTGAGTTTATAGGAATGTACTAAGCTCCTTTACAAAACAGCTTGAGCGCTAATGAAAGACATCACTGTGTAAGAGAAAAATATTCTTAGTGCGTTACTCCCCTCGTTAACGAGGTCGGATCATTGCCTTGGAACCAAATTAGTTTGTTTTGCTCTAATCAGTTTTAGTAGCTAGAGTGTTCAATAATTACTCATGTCCTTGTGCAAGGGATGGGACAGCATGACTAGAGCTGCTGGCAGACTGCTCTGACTCTGAAATGAATTCTGCAGATGATTTTTGGGAGGGCATCTTTCCAGTGCCCCTGGCGTGATGCTGGCAGAGTCCAGCATCAGCCAGGAACAGTCGTGGTCCATAGCACAGCTCCTGTGGAAAGAGCTGTGCAGAGGAGTGTTCAGAGAGGCATTAACAGCAGGAATATCTTTGGACTCTGCTGCTTGTCTTCATGTTTATGATCCTATTTGACTTAAGGCATCTAAATATCTCTCTGAACTCTTCCTTCCTATGTAAATTGTCATAACCCCAGGGGCTCTCAAATACAGCTGCCCCCTAAACCAAAGGATGCACTCCTGGGTATCCACACCTCTCTCTATTTTTATTTTTAATTTTATTTTTATTTTTTTTCTGATGTCAGTGGTGTGTTCCTGAGAAGGCAACCTGAGGCCACCAGGCTGGATGGGCAGGGTGCTGAGAGCCACTGCTGTGGTGGTGCCCTGGTTGAGGAGGAATGATTGTTAGCAAGCCATGCTTTTCCTTACAGGTGTGATGGTTGTGCACATGCCCTCTGCATATGCAGCTGCTGTCCAGCAAGAGAAAAGCAGGAGGCACCTTCTGGGCCTCGCTCAGGGGAGCCAGGGTGGGCAGTGAGACCACAGTTTGCCCTTAGTCTCTCTCACTAGATCTGTATCAGTCAACACAGAGAAAATGTTGCTTCTGAGTAAAAGCCAAGCTGAGCTCATCCTACCCATGCTGGAGGTGAGTGGTTCTTCTCCAGCATCTGCCTGGCAGCTCCCTGGGAGCATGGGGCAGGAACAGCACAGCTGCAGCACTCTGGAGTTGGTGCAGGGAATGGTTCCTGCTGGTGCTGTGGCCTCCTTTCCATTGTGCTCCCCCTTCTCCTTGATGGGTCCTCACAGGAACCTGGGTCACAGAGCCACAGCTCAGCAGCTTATACTTAAATTGTCCTTTCCTGCAAAAGGATGAGTTTGTGTTGGAGCCCCCAGCTTTCCCTCCCCTTGATCCGCTTCCTGACTTTAGCTAAAACAGTGTTAATCCTTGCTATGCTTTCCATTTCCTTCCTGGTGTTTCCTTCTGGCCCAGTTCAGATGTGTTTCTCCTCCTGAAGCTGAGGGAGCTGCAGTTGGGCAGTGACTCTGTCTTGGAGAGGTGCCAGGGCTGTTGGAGCTGAGGCAGTTTGAGGGCTGTGATCTCTGCACCTCAGGGTTTGCCTGCCTGGCTGGCCACGATCAGTGAAGTATCACTTGTTGGGAGTACACGGGGGTCTCACTGGCTCTGCTGCTCCATCAGTGCTCCCCCACCACCTGTGAGGGCTCTGAGAGGTGATGCTCTAATGGACTCTTCCCTAAATAAGAACTGAGGTGAATACAATTTGTGTAGCTGATGCCATGTCTGTAGGTTGTAAATCCAGCTCTGGAGATTTGGCTGTAGCATGGACCTGCTCCTCTGTGCTGTGAAAGCTCCTGACACACTGGATGAGGCTGTGGCTGCTGAGCTGCCACCTGTGGTAGCCCTCCTGCTCCTTCCCATGCCTTCACACACATTCTCCTCCTGTGGTGAGTCAGTTCCAGGAGTTCAATAGACAAAAAGACTTGATGCTTCTCCTTGATGAACTTTGAGATTCCTGATGGTCCTTTTTTTCCAGCCTGTCAAGATACTTTTAAGTGGCAGCACAACCCTCTTGGACAGACTCGGTGACTTGATGGGTCACCTGTCCTTGCTCCCACCCTTTGTGTACTTCCCTTTAACCTCTGAGTTCAGCTGGGAGCTCCTTGTCCATCCATGCAGGTCCCTGTCACTACAGCTTGGTTTCCAGAAAGTGGAGATGGAATGTTCTTGAGCTTGGAGGACCAAGGCTTGGAGGATCCATGGCAATCAGTGGGGTATCATGAACTGCTGCTGTCCCCAGGACTATATCCCATGGGATTCCTCCAAGCAGGTCCCTGAACAGGCTGGTGTTTGCCCTCCTGGCTGTGGTCTGTGGGCTTGTGGGCCTATTCATCCTTCTCGAGATCCTGACTCTACCATCTCATGGGCACTGCAGGCAAGACTGCCCAACACCACCACACCCGTGACCAGTTCTTCCTCATTTGTAAGTACTAGGCCTGGCAGTGTCTCTTCCCACTGTCCCCTCTCTCCTGTGTCAGGAAGTGTCCCCAGTACTGCCCAAAACCACCCGGCCTCAGTCCCACTGTGGTGTTCCTCCAGCCCACATTTGGGTTGTTGAAATCCCCTGAGGACCAGGATCTGCAAACATGAGGCCTCTGCCGTTTGCCTGAATGTCTCGAGTACTTTGCCCTGATCAGGTGGTCTGCTGTCACCCCCCACGATGTCACCTGTGTTGATCTGCCCTGAGCCTTAAGCTCTCGACCGGCTCATCGGCCATCCTGAGGCACAGCCCCGTGGGCTCCAAGCAGCTCCTCGCTGTCCCACAGATCCCGTGGCAGCACCGGGTCACCTCAGCTGACCCCACTGTCCTGGGGAGGCTGTAGCCTCAGCTGTGCCCGAGTCCTGCCTCCAGGCAGCATCCTGGGCTGGGGGGGCTTGAGCCTTGCACGGCTGCACCGTCGGCCTCTCCGCTAACCGGTTTTGAATTTCCCACATTTTAATTCCATTGAATGCCCTTAATTCCTATGTCATGGAACAAGGAGGGCTCTGTCCAGAAAAGCTCTGTTAAGAGACGTGTATTTTGGCAACTCTAAAAATACACCTCACTTGCCGAGGCTGGTGCGGCGTAGCCATGGCAACGTGGCTCCAGAAGCAGGGTTAAAAACAATTGCACCAATTAAAGGGGAGATAAAGCTGTTCAAGCTTATAAAACCTAAAAAAATTTTTTTTTAAAAAAGAAGTAACAAACACCATGTGTGATGCTGTGGTCTCTGGACTATCTTGTATTGGCTTGATTGAAACTGTGCCCCTTCCACTCTTAAGAAGCATCTCATGTCCTGAGGGAGCTGGGGGTGTTCACCTGGAGAAGAGAAGGCTCCAGGGAGACCTGAGAGCCCCTTCCAGGGCCTAAAGGGGCTCCACGAGAGCTGGAGAGGGACTGGGGACAAGGGCCTGGAGGGACAGGACAAGGGGGAATGGCTTCACACTGCCAGGGGGCAGGGTTAGATGGGATATTGGGAAGGAATTGTTGGCTGTGAGGGTGGGGAGGCCCTGGCACAGGTTGCCCAGAGCAGCTATGGCTGCCCCTGGATCCCTGGAAGTGTCCAAGGCCAGGTTGGACAGGGCTTGGAGCAACCTGGGATGGTGGAAGGTGTCCCTGCCCACGGCAGGGGGTGGGATGAGATCATCTTAAAGGTCCCTTCCAATCCAAACCATTGTCTGGCTCTGTGAAAGAGCAGCCTGGCTGAGACTTGGGGATTGTTTTGAGGACAAAAGCATGGTGTGAAGAGCAGTTTTGGCCTGCAGTGCTGGCCTCTGTGAGGGGGCAGGTGGATGTTAAAATTCGTGTGCTGAGCCAAAGTCCCCCAAAATCAATGGAGATGCTTTCACTGAAGGATTAGCTCAGGGCTGGGAACGAAGGCCTGCTAAAAGCCACCAGATGAGTCTGAAAGCAAAGCGCTATTGTTTCTAAACTGCATTTGCTTTAATTGTACTTTCTGAGCCCTGGCCAAGGCCAGAGGAAGCCTCTTAAATGTCATCAGCTTCCTGGGGATGGCACTGGCATGTGTGTCTCTGTCTGGTGAAGCTAACTGGGCAAGCTGGTCCTTCAAAAAGCTTGTAGTAAAATGACTTCAAGCACCTTTTTGCTATGCCTCACAGAAAAATATAAAGAAGGATTCAGAGCATCTCTTTCTAAAATATTTCCAGGTTTTTGCAGGCGTTTTCCCTGCCTGGCTTCTGTGCTTTGCCACCCCAGCGTGCTGATGACATGCCAGGTTTTTTGGGGGGAGGACAAGGGGATTTAGGAGCAGAGAGTGGCAGTGATGCTGCTGCCTGTCCTTGGGCTCGAGCCTGGGCTGGTGAGGGATCCTGCCCTGCCTGTTCTCACCAGGACTGCTTAGCTCTGGTCTACATCAGTCCCACCCATCCTGAAGAGCCCCTGGAAGCTTCTTGCTGTGTGTGGAAGCACCAGAGAGGAGGATCCCAGGGAGGGTTCCTGGTCACTCAGTGGTTTGGCTTGTTCTGGAGAGGTGGAGGTTAAAACTGTGCTGGGCTCGCAGCGTGGACACGAGGCAGAGGTCTGCGGAGAGGAAGGAAGTGGGGCCTGTGCAGCTGCGTGTGGAGGATCCTGCGCCCACTGGAAAGCAGCACAAGGGTCTCCTGAGACAATTTAGGTGAAGGAAGCTGCGATGAAGTCACTGGTTTACTTGGCTTGGTGTGGCAGGAGGTGTCATTAGCGGTGCTGGTGGGGAGGAGAAGTTCAGGTTAAAGGTCCTAAGAAACAAATGGGCCCATCTGGTGTGCTCAGGACACTGTCCCTGGGCTGGCATAGCCTGCTGTGCAGTGCCTGAGCTGTCCCCCACACCAGGTGGCCTGTGTTTCATGGAAGCACTGACTGGTTTGGTTTGGAAGGGATGTTAAAGGTCATCTTGTTCCAACCCTTTAACACAGCCGTCACCAGAGAGGGATTTCTGCTCTCCAACATCTGGTCCTTCCCCTCCCTCCACGGGGTGTGAATGAAAGCTCAGCTGTGTCCTGTGAACACTGGTTGTGCTGGTGGTTTGGGGATGAGTTTAGGTGGGTGCAGCAGGGCTGGTGTTAGCCCATGGGGAAGGTGGGTTTGGGTGTCCCCATGGCTCCTGGGGACACTTGCTTTGCCGGACTGGGAGTCTTTGGGGTTGGCATTGGCCCAGGGGGTGGAAGTGCAGCAAATCCTTCACTTCCAGAGAAGCTCCAGGCAGGATGGATTGGAGCCTTTAAACTGGTTTAGGCAAATTTAAACTATTTTAGGGTGGATGTCTAACTCGCTTTGAATTCTGGTTTGCATCAATTTGGGTTAATGGAGCTGGAGGCCACCCCCTAGTGTGTTTTTTTTTGCATAGGTTAAACCAAGAGCTGTTCTGGGAGCTGGGCCAGACTGGGGAAGAGGCAGAGCTGCTGGGAGAAGGCTGGAGCACGGCTGGTGGCAAAGCTGGCGGTGCACAAAGGTGCCTGGAGCCTTCCCAGGCTCCAACTCAGGTGCTGGCTCCTGGCCAGGGCTGATTTGCTGGGTGGGGAGTCCTCGGTGAAGCTCCTGTGGTGGGGATTGAAGAGGACCCGGGCAGCAGCGAGCTCCGGAGTCACGCTGGGACCGGACCTGGCTGCCCTTGGAGCCACGGGAGTGCTGGCAGATGCAGGTTTGGCTCCAAGCCTGGTCGGGTGGGAGTGAGGAGGTTATTGGGATTTCAGCTCGCTCCACAGGCTGCTTGGAAGGGCTCTCCAAGGCTGAGCCTTCCCACGTTGGCTCCCCTCTATCAGTCCCATCTTGCACATGTGGCACAACTCCAGCGGGGTCCAGCACTGCTTTTCCTGGGTTACTTTGCATGGTCTTTGCGTGTCACTTGATGTACATCTGGTCCATCAGATCTCAGTGACCCTTTCTCCAGTGACTCTGGTGTTTCGTGTCCACGTGCCCTTCCTTTCTTCCTAGCCATGGAAGTGAAATCCTCCACTTTCCTCCTTCTATTGCCACCCTCCCTCAGTGGCTGTGGTCCCCTGTGAAATGCCACTGCTCTTCCAGTGAGTCTGCACAGGGGCTTCAGGGGAATGAACTGTGTGTAGGGAGAGGGGAGGAGGCAGCATAAAGAGCTCTGCTCTCTCCCTGTGAGGTGCAATGTCAAGAGGATCTCTCCTAAAGTATGCTTGCCCTATTCCCACAAAATTACAATTAGTTCTAATTAAGTGGAGGTTAACCTCCACTGTGCATGCTGCAAATTAATGGAATGTGCCATTACCTTATCTTGCAGCACTAGAGGTTCTTCAAAATTATTTGGAAAGAAGTGTATCCTTGTGTGTGGTTTGAATTTTTAATTTATGTTAATAGTTCAAGCTTGAATTAATTAATTTAAAATGACAGACTTTTGATCTCTCTTTTTATTTTTAACTACTCCTGCTTCTGCACCTCAAGTGCATTGTAGTGAAATCCCATTGTAGTGAAAAGAATTGGATAAAAATACATAATATGATAAAAATCTGCTATGTATGTCCTGAGCACAAGGATGGTGAAGCTGGTCTGGTCTCCAGGCGTGGGCATGCACTGACGGGTCTCTGCCAGTGTCCCTGCAGCAGGATCCACAGGTTCAGGGGAAAATACTGTGTTATATCATCTTGGAGGGAATTCTGGGGACAAAACCCAGCTTGTAGCTTTGTACCTGGTTTTGAAGGTGATAATTTGGGTTTGTGGTCATGTGTTTGAACAGAACTTCATATTTTCTGGACAGTCTTGTGTTATATCACATTCTCTGCTGCAACACCCAGGGCAGCACAAGCAGCTCATGCTCCTCTGGGGTTTGCCAAGCCAGAGAGGATTGGAACTCCCTGGGAAAAGCCCAGTGTGGTCTTTGCAGGAAAATGTGCTTTTCTATTCACAGCAAGCCCCTGCCACTTGTGTTCCAAAGCGAGGGAGTCCTGTTTAAGGACTGGTTTGGGGTGCAGCAGGTTCACTCACCCTTCTGCTGGGAGACTTGATATTTCATAGAGTCACAGAATTGTTTTGGTTGGAAAAGCCCTCCAAGATCATCAAGTGCAACCCTTCCCCCAGCACTGCCAAGGCCACCACTGACCCATGTCCCCAAGTGCCACATCCACGTGTCTTTTAAATCCCTCCAGGGATGGGGACTCCACCACTGCCCTGGGCAGCCTGTTCCAATGCCTAACTACACTTTCAGGGAAAAAATGTCCCCAATATCCAATCTAGAACTTCCCTGGTGCAAATTGAGGCTGTTTCCCCTTGTCCTGTCCCTTGTTCCCTGGGAGCAGAACCTGACCCTGCCCCCCAGCTCCAGAGTTGCAGGGAGCCAGAAGGTCCCCCCTGAGCCTCCTTTTCTCCAGGCTGAGCCCCCCCAGCTCCCTCAGCCGCTCCTGCTGCTCCAGCCCCTTCCCAGCTCCGTTCCCTTCCCTGGACACGCTCCAGCCCCTCAGTGTCTCTCTTGTCTGAGGGGCCCAGAACTGCCCCCAGCACTGGAGGTGCCCCAGCAGTGCCAGCCCAGGGACGGGCACTGCCCTGGGCCTGTGGCCACACCGTGGCTGGTACAGCCCAGGGGCCATTGGCCTTCCTGCCCACCTGGGCACACCTGGCTCATGCTCAGCCACTGTTGACCAGCACCCCCAGGGCCTTTCCTGCCGGGCACTTTCCAGCCACTCTGCCCCAAGCCTGGAGCTCCAGGGGGCTGTTGGACCCAAGTGCAGGACCAGACACTGAGCCTGGTTGAACCTCATACCAGTGAACCCAGTGATCCAGACTGTCCAGATCCCTCTGCACAGCTTCCTGCCCTCCAGCAGGTCAATACCCCACCCAGCTTGGTGTCATCTGTGAACTGACTGAGGGCTCCTTTGCTCCCCTTGTCAAGCTCATCAGTGAAGATACTGGACAGAGCTGGCCCCAACAACAATCCCTGGGAACACCACTAGTGACTCATTGCCAGCTGGATGTAACTTCACTGCCCACCACTCCCTGGGCCTGGCTATCCAGCCAGTTTTCACCCAGCAGAGAGTGCACCTTTCCAAGCCGTGAGCAGCTGGTTTCTCCAGGAGAATGCTGTGGATGACAGCATCTAAAGCTTTAGTAAAGTCCAGGTAGACATATCTACAGCCTTTCCCCCATCAGCTAAAGGGATCATCCTGTCACAGAAGTAGGTCAGGTTGATCAAGCAGGAGCTGCCATGCTGGCTGGGCCTGNCCACGCTGGCGGGGCCTGACCCCCTGGTTGTCCTGAATGTGCCATGTGATGGCACCCAAGATGATCAGCTCCATGACCTTCCCCTGCACCGAGGTCAGACTGGCAGTACTGCAGTTCCCTGGATTCTCCTTCTAACCCTTCTTGTGGATGGGCATCACATTGGCACCTCCAGGCAACTGGGACCTCCCAGTGATCCAGAACTGTTGGTAAATGGTGGAAAGTGGCTTGGTGAGCTCTTCCACCACCTTCCTCAGCACCTTGGGATGATCCCATCTGGCCTCAGACTCTCGTGAGAGTTCAAGTGGTACAGCAGCTCTCTGACCGTTTCCCTTTGGATTATGGGGGCTCCATTCTGCTCCCTGTCTCCAGCTCAGGGGGCTGGGTACCCGGAGACCAACTGAACTAATTATTTGAGCCATTCCTGCAGTGTTTTATAATTAAACCAGCAGACATCATCTCAGAAGGTTCCCAGTCCCTGCCGGAGCACTGACCTTATGGGGCTGGTTTCACCTGAAGCCAAATCTGAGAATGGGTATTCCCCCCCTTGCTTCCTTTCCCTGTGTGCTCCCAGGACCTGGGGACCCACGGGTGTCTCTGAATGCAGATCCAAGCCTGCCCTCCCAGGTCCATGTCGATGGCCCTGCTCCCAGCTCTGTCCCTGGTGGGAAGCTTTGGTTGTGCTGTTTCCAGCTCCTTATCTCGCAGTGCAGGGCCTGGCTGGCGCTTCACCGTGGTCTTCATCCAGCAGATCAGTTTTCTGTGTCTCTCTGGGAGCTGGGTTATCCGGGGTGATGGATTTCTGTGTGGGAAGAGCACATTTACGGGGGGAAGAGCAGACCTTCAGGGTGAGCTCATTATTTTCTCAACACCTGTGAGTGGGGTTTGGAGGAGGAAGCAGTAAGGTGGGCAGCAGTGCCCAGCAGGGCTCTTGCTCTTTATTTTTGTGGTCAGTTGCTGTCTCTGAAATGACAGTCATGACTGCTGCCTGTGTGGCAGAGGAGATCTTGCAGGACGGGGAAAGAGATGCTGAAAGGGGCCACCATGGCAGTGTCCCCTTCAGCAGAGTGCCCGAGGTGGACTGGAGACATTATTCCAGTCCTGAATCACAGAATATCCTGAGTTGGAAGGGATTCACAAGGATCATTGAGTCCAACTCCTGGCCCTGCACGGACACCCCAACAATCCCACTGTGTGCCTGAGAGCATTGTCCA